>CM072863.1:1127500-1355000 GCA_036937835.1 Pampus argenteus | reverse complement strand
AGATTTTCCTCCCGAATCACAGACAAATCGATTCACACTGATCCAAAAATCAATGCTGAATCCACAAATTCCCTCAGATGATGATTCTGATTATTATGTCAGGAGGAGAGGAGAGGAGAGGAGAGGAGAGGAGAGGAGAGGAGAGGAGAGGAGAGGAGAGGAGAGGAGAGGAGAGGAGAGGAGAGGGCCCTTCTCTCCAGTCAGTCATTAATATTTCAGAGTGCAGACTCTCCCAGCCAGTCCAGCAACCAGCACTCAGCTACAACATGAACATCTGCCTAACTAGCATGACGGACGCAGGGAGGTTCGGTCCAACTTAAACCGATGCTCATCAAATCCATAATCATCAAATGAAATCATCTTTATTTAAAGGTGCCCCATCCAATAACATGGAGAGGGCGGGACTTATGACCTTTGGTTTCACTTTATTTTAATGGTTCAGCCTCTGTCTGAAACAGGCCGTTTTAGCTCCTGTCTCTTTAAGGCCCGCCTCCTGATGAGCCTGCTCTGTTCTGATTGGTCCGTTTCAGGAAGCTTCATACGTAAACGAACTATAGTAGCAGGATTTCACTTCTGTTTCTCCTTCTTTACTCCAAATGTCAACTTCTCACATCCGTCCGTACATGTTGGAGCTGAATCACATCTGAAATATGAGAGCGAACAACGTGACAACACATGGAAACACCTTAGCAACCACCTTAGCAACCAAGAGTATATAACAAACGGCCCCATGTGCAATGAGCCAACGTTGTAAACGAAGCGTCCAGAGCAGGTTGAAGACTGACTTCTGACTTGCAGGCAGCTTTTCTACATACAATAAGTTGTTTGGACGTTTGATCATGTTTAACTTGTTACATGTGGAGCGTGTCCCACACGACACACACACACACACACACACACAACCTGAAGAAAAAACATAAATCACTGGCGACATCAAAACCTTGGTATGTGAACATGTTTAATTAATATTCTTCTCTGACTTGGACACAGTGGGTCCTCGTAGCTGGTGGGTGATTCATTAGATGAAACCACAGACGCACCTGTCAGTGACCAAAATACAGAGACACAATTATCCAGAGAAGACGAGGACGTATTGAGCCACAGAGAGACGATGGAAGTGATGAGGTTTTCATAACTCTATAGGACAAAAAGGACCAGATCATATCTTCAAGGCGCCGATCGGGTCGATGATCAGAACCAATAATTCAAATGATCACTTCACGGGGTTTCAAAGCTCAATCGATCAACTGAAACATGTATTATCAAGATAAAAGTTTTCACTGCTCAACAACACAACACACAACACAACAAGTAAACGATCCTATGTCACATTTTAAATCAATTAAAGGAACAGTCTGGACTCTTTCGCTTGTCGGTATTCATTCGTTTGTAGGATGCAGCGTTTATTGCACAGCGACTCTGAACCTGCAGATTCAGAAACTGTCTGCAGGGAGCAAATATCTAAATCAAATAAAACACGTCATAAAACGAGCTTCCTGTAAAATCTATAACATGTGCTTTTGCATTTTGCTTTTGCTGACCTCACAAGATGAACTTTCATGCTTACAGAGCAGAAAACGATGATTATCAGTTCAATAGGAGCAGTGGAGGCAAGCGGCGAAGGAGCAATCTTCAGCATCAGTGATTATTTTAGGAGACACTTTTAACTTCCTCCTCTTGTGCTCAGTTGGTTGATATGATATGGAAAGAATTTGATGTGCCTAAATCGTCCCCCTTTTTTTAATTAATTGACATTAAATTGTGAAGAAGAGAAGTGATGAATGCGTGCAGCTGAAAGATTACTGCTTTGAATCGTTGGACGTGTGTTGGGAAGAAGATACATGACTTAATGTACAACAATTAACGTCAGAACAAAACATCCATCAATCATTTATTGATTCATGTCTTCATCACAGTTAAAGGTCCAGGCTGTGTTTTTATGAACTGTGTTTACGGTGAAACAGTCTTTTATATTGTTATATAGATTGTGCAGAATATTATAAGTGTTGTGTTTAAACTACAAAACAAAAGCGTATTAAATCCAAGAAATCCACAGTGAGACGTACGCAGGCTGTGAGGAAAGCACGAGGGTGACATCTGTTACACCGGGAGCACGAATTATTATATCGAGAGCACAAATGAGCCCTCCGGGGCTCCGTACAAATGAAGAATAATTATTTTGTTATTTTGTGTTTGTGTAGTGTGGAGCTCTATCTTTTTGGGGCTATTTGTTTTGACTCTCTTTTTGCTCGTGCATTCGGGTATCTCCTGATAGGCTCTGGTTGTTGTTTGTGGTTGTTTGAAATGATTTGTGGGATGATGTGGTTGGGATTAATGCTTATATATACACGTTTGCTGTGGAAATAATAATATAAACCTTTTAAAAATAAAAATGCTGACAATAAAACAGCTTGAAAAGCTTCCAGCTGCACCCATGTTCCACCTGTCTGTCCACCTGTCTGTCTCTCTGATGCCTCTGCCTGCCAGCGTATCTCCTCCGCCCGTCTGCTGTGATAAAAATAGACCTTATCTCCCCCCTGCTAAACTATTTACCGTCTCTCAGCTTGAGTGCGGCGGGTGCGACCTGCAGGCGGGCCCCCCGTCCACACTGTGTGTGTATGGCCTGATAAGTGGGCAGTTTAGCACACTGAATATTTCCTCTAATACGAGTTTGTGAAACTATCTCAAGGTGTTATAGCGGTTTGGAGGCTTCAATGTGTCGACACAGACTTCATTTTCAGTTATATTCAGCTGTTTGGTTGTGAATATGGTTCAACATTAATGTCAGACACAGAAAAACCTGCAGCACCTGGAGGGAAGCGAGTATTACTGCAGGTAACGTGGTGCCAGCGATGATATTTCTTATTTCCTGGATGCCGTACTTGACACAGTTTAGTTTGAGTATTCAGATTCTTTACTCGGGTAAAGTAAAGTACTTTCAGCACTGCATTAATAGTAAAACATGGTTACAGTCTTAAATATTGTTGGATAATTTAAATGTTATATTAATTTATTCATCATGATGAATATTAAGCTCATCATATCATTTGCATGTAAAATCTGAGAAGACTACATCATTCCCCGCTGTCAAGCAGAGGCATAAAGTAACATCACAAGGAAATACTGGGATAAAGTACAAGTACCTGTACTTCAGTACAGTGCTTCGGCCTGTCTGAGCAGGATGTACAGTCTCATTCGATCATCCCCAGGAGGATGTTTTGTGAGAGGCGACAGAAAAGGGAGCTGAATCACTCCAGACTCGTCCTGTTCCTGCAAACGTCACGTGATAATAACAACAAGTTCCTGAGGAAGAAATCGAAAGTCAGCACAGACTGCGACGCTCAACAGCAGGTGATGAATGGATGAAATCACTGCTAAATGTCTGCTGATGGGGTTTTATGTTTGGAGAAATGTATTCGCATCATTTCTGCGCTCTGTGTTTTCAACTTGATTAGATGAGCGAGACGAAGCAGGAAGAGACGATGTGGAGACGATCTTTGATGGGATCAAATTCATCAGCTGGTAGAAACTCGGGGTTTTCTTTTCTCTTCCTCTGCATGGAAAACATTGTCAGCAGTCCTAAACAGCTTTAAGACGGCCTGTTCTGCTCCATTTCATTCACAAAAATATTGTGAGTTAACTATATCGGCCTGAGCATCACGTCGTGCCATATCATATTCCATATTTGAGTCCATGTAGTAGTTTTGTGTTGAGAAAACCAAACCACGTGGACATTTCAGCACATAGACCACGCGTGTGGTCTATGTGCCAGGACCAGGACGTCTGTGCTGCATATAAATTAGTTACTGTTTTGTTTGCACGAAATGCGTGAAGTGTATTAATAATTATTGAAAATTATAAACGCTACATATTTATTGTACTTCACCATGTCTTCCCAAATCCTGAAACACACACACACACACACACACACACTGTCTCCATCCTCGCTACCAGGGACGCATTTGTCACAAATGTTCAGTAAATCTTCCTCTCACACACGTTCTCTGTCCGTCTGTCAGCTGAATGTGAGCGGGCGGCTCAGGGTTTATACGAGACTATAAAAGCCCGACAGGTGGTTTGATTTCTGGCTTCTTGGCATCTTGGGAGGAGCAGCAGGAGGGATCGGAGAGTTTTGAAATTTCCTCATGAGCGCCGGTAGTTTCAGCGTCTAAACTGTCCTTTTCCCATCAACACTGTTATATAACTCAGGTTTGAGCACTGGCTCTGATAAGAAGTCAAAAGGTACAAGACTGTGGACATAAAAACTTTGAGGTAGACGTTAACTACAACTCCCAAGATGCATTTTGCCTGCACGGGTCCAGATTCCTGAAACTCTGCCTGCATCTCAGTACTGTAGGTTGTTTTAACTGCAGCTTCTCGGTCAACTGGAAATGAATAAGATGAACATGATATCAAATGAAATTAAAATAAAAAGCTTCATATGAAACGTGCCATTTATACTAAATAAAGACAAAACAATCAATTTATTGAAAAAATAATTGACACGTAGCAAAATTAAAAAGAGAAAATGATATAAAATGTCCTGTTTCTGCTGAAAGCAGTGCACTCACAGCCAAACTCACACACACACACACACACACACACACACACAGGTTTATGTTATATGAAACCCCTTTGAAGCACGCCCAGGTGGGACTGATGGGCTCGTAGCTATGACCTCATGTCTGTGGTGTCATATAACACACACACACACACACACACACACACATATACACACACACACACACAGCCTCGGCCACGTGCTGGAAGACGCACCGATCAATGACTGCCAGGATATTGATGATGTGAGGCCACTGAGGCGCTTATAAAATGTGTTGTTTCATCAAAGACAGTTTAATCTGCTTATATTGAAACTGATAAGACGCTGCTATGGATAATAATAATAATAATAATAATAATAATAATAACAACACGATCATTTAGTTTCTCGACAGGAGTCTTGAACAACTTTGCTGTCAACAAACACTTCATACGCTTCATAAAGGCTTCATGAAACGTTGAATGATAACATAAAACCTACAGAGTACAACCTGCAGCACAGCAGCACTATCTCATTTAAAAAAGCACCAATCATAACAAACAGACTTCTACCTGTTTCCACATTATCAACGTCTCAAAGAGTCAAATTTCCATTTATTCACTGAGTATTTGTATTGTTTAGGATGCATTTACAGTGTATTATGAAGGGATGTAATGGTCAGTATGAACAGCAACAAACACATGTTCACTGTTCATTTACTGACTGTTGATTTGAAGACAGACTTTTTAAAATCTGGCTGATTTTACTTTTCATTAGTGATTAAATATTCTTGGAGAAAAAAATATTCCATTTTAATTAAAACAAACAAACAAACAAACAAACAAACAAACAAAAACAATTCAATTACTGTATAATCAGTGATGAACATTACAGCGCTACAGCAGGACGATCTGTACTAGCTGCAGGCACATAGTATAATTAAATTTACATCTTGGTGTGAAATTGTTTCCCCTTCCTGTGCAAATACAGCGATCAAACGTAATCCGTTCTCTGGGTCCTTATGTGCAGCACCTGGGGAGCTTATAGAGAGGCAAGATGCTTTTTCTCATAACAGACAGAGCCCTGCCTCATATTCATTTTTAATTAGATCTGCACATTTCCGTCCTGTTCAGAGGCTCCACCGCGCTGCTGGACTCTGATCTACAGCTGCGATCTTCTGCTACGCACGTTGCAAGAATGCAGGTGTTGTATTAGTTTCTGTTAAAAGTGCACAGTGGCTTTCAAACACAAATCTAAAGAAAACACAAACCAAATAAAACACAATATACTGTATAAAGGCTTTTTCTCACAGTATGTGCAGACGTGTGTAAGTTTAAAGGATACAGCTGGCAAGTTTTTATATACAGTCAGACGTCACTGTGGCCACTGAAACATTGTGAATGCCATTTTTCTCCACCATTTATATTTCAAATTCACATCCACACATCACTGCTTGCAAGTACTTTAAAGAGTTCTTCAAGTAGTTTGTTCCTACATGCAAACAGCACAATAGCCTCATCAAATGCATAGTGACAACTCCTCTTGTTTACAGCTGCAGCTTGCGTGTGCAGTGAAGTGTGTGTGTGGGTGTACGATGAAGACAATGGCTGGAGACAGATGAATACAAAAGAAGAGAAACGAAGGATGTTAAATTAAAAAAAGGCTGTCAATCAAAAAACCTCCACATGTGCACACTTCACTGCAAAGAAGGCAAATATGGACAAAGACCGAAGACTACGAGTAACAGCGTGTGAATTCACACCCGTCTACACGCGTGCACACATGGCTCCGATAAACGCAGCACTGCAGGCTCATTTAGTCCATTCCTCAGGTGTAATGTACTGCTTACAACACCAGCCGCTCCCCCTCAGCTGCTCTCCTCTCAGGAGGGAGGAGAGGTTTGGAAATAAACTTTCATCTTATGAAACCATCAACTTCACTGGCTGCCATGTCACCATCATCACCATCATCACCATGGTAATCTGCATCTATTCACTTTTTTTTTTTTTTTTACTGTCATCAACACACCTGTCACCGTTCTGCCATTACACCCTTCAACATTACAATTACCATCACTGTTGTTGTTGTTGTTGTTATTATCCTCAGCGGTGCAATCACCATCATCACCGTCATCATCATCACGCTGTCAGGTACACGCTGCCATTTAAAGATGGTCTCTGTGACTAAGTGTAAAAATCACCAGTCAGAGATGACATTCAAAAATACAATTAATGTTGCTGCTCCTGAAGGCAGCACGTTGCGTTTTTCAGCTCATATAAGCAACATTATCATCTGTTTAGACACTGCGTGGATCCGACATATATATACTCTTATAACAACTCATATGCTTATTACGAGAAAGGTTTGTTTTGTGAAATAAAAAGTAACAGCGACATTTAAAGTGACTTTTTTCTTCTTCTTTTTTTTTGCTCTCTCCAGATTGTGACCTGTAAACTCGGCCATCCTTTGTTTATCAATCAACCAATGAAATAATCAACCAAACAGTATTAGGTTAATTTATTGTTTAATGGTCAGCACAAAAAGACTATTCATCGACTACAGCCCACACAACAGTTGTTTCTACCTGCCAGCCAAAAATATTATTTCCAAAACACAGAAACTGTCACAGATTTTGACCTGTTGTGTAAACAGGCAAACAGACAAAGACGCCTGGAGCAGTGAGTCAGACAAAGACTTGAACGCCTCCTCTTCTCTTTCTCTCTCTATCTGCTCGTCTGCTAACCAACCATCTGTGTTGCCACTGTGCCAGCCTCACTCCTGGGCTGTATCTTCCCTTGGTGATTATAGAAAGCAAAGCTGTGTCACTGCAACAAGCTGAAGTGCATCTCGTGCTGTGGTGGGTGGTCAGACATACAGTCGGTTTCATGGTTCAATGTGCTGTTGCTGGATGTTCAGAGGTTGCTAACAGTAAAAAGTCAACTGAGATGATCTCATGTCAAGCAGGTGACCCAGATTAGCTTCAAAGTGGCAAAATGAGAACTTGCAGCTTGCGTCTGTGCTCAAAGACATCTTCACAGAGCTGCTAGTGTGGTCGAGTTGTATCTTGTTTTTCTTCATATATACATCATATTACACCAAAGTCCAACTGAAATCACATTTAATCCTCTTAAAATGTAATATCAGAATGAAGAAAAATGGGGAAATATCAGAAACACTTCTTTTCAGTTCAGCTGGCTGGGGAGACGTGTCGGTGTCTGTGTTTGATTGACGGCAGCTGGGGAGACGTGTCGGTGTCTGTGTTTGATTGACAGCAGCTGGGGAGACGTGTCGGTGTCTGTGTTTGATTGACGGCAGCTGGGGAGACGTGACGGTGTCTGTGTTTGATTGACGGCAGCTGGGGAGACGTGTCGGTGTCTGATTGACGGCAGCTGGGGAGACGTGTCGGTGTCTGTGTTTGATTGACGGCAGCTGGGGAGACGTGTCGGTGTCTGTGTTTGATTGACGGCAGCTGGGAAAACGTGTCTGTGTCTGTGTTTGATTGACGGCAGCTGGGGAGACGTGTCGGTGTCGGTGTCTGTGTTTGATTGACGGCAGCTGGGGAGACGTGTCTGTGTTTGACTGACAGCAGCTGAATATTGTGATATTCGATTTTGTCCATATCACCCAGCCCTACTACGGGTCACCATCATGACAGAATTTAAAATATAAACTTCTCCCTTTTGGTTTTTAGATATTTTACTCAGAGAACACATGACAGGTGATTCACAGAGCAGAAATGTTGCTGTAGCAACAACAAATGGCAGTTTACTTTCAGTTTGACTTAAAAACAGTCTATACACGCAGCTCTGCAGATATTACAAGGACCTCACAAAACTATAAAAGCTACAGAAAACACCTGAGACATATCGCTCATTACAACACGAGATCACAGCTTATTTCAGACTTTAACATGATGTGCACCGCCAAGTGAAGCAAATAAATAAAGACATGATCAAAACACGCTTTCATGCAGCTACACAGAAGACATCAAGGCACGCACAGACATGACCTCTGCGACCAAAGTTATCATAATCTCATAAATTATCTCTGAACTCTAAAATCTAGTGTGTTGGAGCTTTTTACCAACACAAGGCAGGCAGCTGGCAGACAAGCTGTACACCAAACCTCTTCTAATTAATTCTAAGTAATGGAAAAAGGGATGCTCTTAATAATTAGTGTCATTATAAGATGCACAATAGAGCAGGAAAAATCACCGTCTGAGATATGTCTTCAACACTGTCTTTGTTGTGGGACTGAGGCTTTGTTAACACAGTGGCTCCACACGGACACAAAGAAACCTCGATGCTCCGAGGCTGAGCACGTTTCGATTGGTTGGCTGTGACTCCACGAGAGAAACCTTCTTAAAATATCATCAAACAAAAACGTGTTTATCTCTGGATGTTGCGATTTGCTTAAAACAGGTTTGTCATTTTATTGCACTTTATATAAGATAAATATGTAAAAACACACACTATAAGATGATCATGATTTAAGATGCCGTGCTGACTATATTTCTGTGTGCATACAGGAGGAGAAGCAAAAACACATTCATGGCATACAAACAAAGCACTGATTGGCTGAAATATTGGCTGAAATATTGACCAAAGGCTTTGGGGCAACAATTGTGGATCACATTGTACCATATGTGTGCGGTCACATTAGCATGCTACACAACAACAACAATAGCACAAGGAGGATTATGATTTCACAAGGGAAACATCTCACAGCACCGTGACATACCCTGACTGGTGGCAGCCACGCTCTGCACAGCCACAGGCGCTTCCTTTGTCTGAATGAAAGTGTCACAACGCAAACACCAACAAAAGCAAAAGGTGCTGCAAACATCTGAGTCCATAGCATGCATATTCACGCCGTAATGATCAAGAGGGACCTGCTGAGGCTGAGAGCATAATTTCATCACCAAATCTTCAGTTTCATTATCAACTTCCTCTTCACATCTGCTTTTGTGTGACAGCAACCTGCTTTCAAGACTGACGCATCATTTGCAAGAGTTTTCAAAAACATCTCGGCCTGCGTCTCTCTCCCACCTCCTTTCTTCCTCTCTCCTCCAACTCGCTGCCATTTCCATAAATTATGGAGCAAGGCTATATTTGGACTGAGAGGGGGGGGGATCTGGAGATGCTGCACACATGAAAGCAGCACATTCATTCAGGTTCATTTTAATGCTCTCTGCATGCTGGACAATGTGTGCTGGGAGCTCAGTATTCACCAGAGATATAACACACAATCAAAACCCTTCCCTGACCTGAGTTGGAGAGACGTGGGATTAAAAACCTCCCACGAACACGCATGAATGCATGAAGGAAATCTGCCATATAACGTGTGTAGATGAGGGATCTGCAATCCTCCAGCCCGGAAACAATTCCACCTGATGACCAATGACACACGTTTATTTGTAATTAGTAAATCCAGCTGGAAAACAACAACAACAACAACAACAACACGGCGAGGATTCTCAAACAAGCACATAACAGAGTCCTGAATCTTTTATTTCCCCTCCTCACAGGAAGGGTGGGTGTCACAGGCAGGACGAGAGAGATGCAAACGGGCATGAAAACATCCGGAGAGCGCGCGACTCCGCTCCAACCTGCGTGCGTAAAACGGAACTGAAGAGATTAAACACGTTTACATCCATGTTACCTCCACGATGAACGTGTTCTCCTCTCCGCAGACGGAAACGACCCAGAACAAAATGGGAAAGTAGCAGGTTTTCCAGCACAGTCCAGGGAGCCCCGCTTTCCTCCTCCGCTTCACTCCTCCTCCTCCTCCCCCCGTCGCCATGGCTGAGTCCCTGATGTCCCCCCCTGCGCTCTCCGCCGGTGATTTCCAGGCTTCTGCTCCGCTTGTTTACCGGAAACAATCCGTGTGCTGCTGCTTCATCACGTCTGCTCTGACTGACTCTGTGTGTGTGTGTGTGTGTGTGTTGTCTGTCACTCTCTCCCTGTGCAGACGCGCTATTGGTTTCCTACATTTGACGAGGGCTCATTGCGCATGCTCACATAGGTAGAGCTGATGCAGGTTGGTCGGTCCGCTCCGGTATCATTGAGGAGGAGAAAAGGGGGAGGGACGGACAGAGAGAGACGGAGACATGTGATGGAGCAGCTGCAGTAGCGCTTTGCCAACACCAGGAGCGCTGCGGATGAGGCGCAAAACTGCGCTTCAGAAAACACAGGCCACACATGGGGATGACTGACAACATGCACATACAACAGATGCTGCTTGATCATAAACAGGAAAACAATATTTCTGTTTGTTTCTAGAATTTGGGCTCCTGTATAGAGCCAGTATATATTACACATATATTAATAATTCATCTATATATTAATATGTAATGTTACTATATCGTAATGAACTAGTTTACAGTATTGAGTGATTGTGCTTAGTCTTAGAAATGTCATATTTATGAGACCTGATGTCTTATTTTAGTTTTGTTTGTATATTTCAACCCCCTGATGACGTTTAACGTTTGCTGGGTATTTACAGATAATGGAAATATTATATACTTAATGCAGGTAATTACACTGGTACATCATAATCACTGGCCTCAAGATTGAAACATAATGCTGCTTTTTATTGTTGTTTTTTTTTGGATTTGTTTTCCTTTGAGGAGGCCGGTTCTGGGGCCGTATTTTACCCATGTCTGATGTAGAGAAATCACATGGTCTATAATTGGCCTTTCTGTAGCTGCTGAAGCAGGAACTCAACATAATGACACACCTGTCATCTGGCGCTCAGTCTAAACATCATAATCACAAATGTAGAATCACAAATGGCTCAGAGGAGAGTCTGTTTACGTCAGTCCAAGGACATTTTCTATCACCTGCATCTGCAGAGACCAACACATTAACACTGACAGATCACACTGTGCAGATTAGAGCTGACTCGCGGTTGGAAAACAGGAAACTAACCAATGTTGTTGTTGATCCAATGTGATACTGAATACCGACACAAGATGCAGACAGATTAGTGGATTCATAGATTAGCTTTTTGTAGTCGTTTAGTACGTATGTTCATCAGATACTCTTTCAGTTGATCATTACAACACATCCCCAGCGTTGGTAAATGTCTGCTGACATAAAGCAGAAGGAGTCCCCGAACTGAGCATGTCAGCTCACTGAAAAGTGGGTCAATATACAAAAATTAAAAGCTGTTATAACTGAACAGGAGGAAGAGGGAGGCGTGAATTAGATATCTGACTGGAACTGGAAGAAAACTGGAAGAAACGAGTGAGAACGAGAGAAACGGAAAAAGGTGACGAGGAGAGGAGCTGTAAAATAAGAAAGATGAGCGCGGGGGGGGGGGCAAAGACACGAAGAGAAGCTGACAGATGACGCATGAAGTGGGAATGAAGTGTTGTGAACGTGGACAGCTGACTATCTGAGGTGAGGAAGAGGAGGAGAGGACAGACAAGGAATGAAGAGACAGACAGAGCTTCTCATCAGATGGTGTTTATTCACATGCTGTCTGCTGGTGAACAGGGAGGATTGTGGGTAAAGAGGTGACCAAAATGTTACAGTTATGTTTTATTAAGTGAAATGCTGACACCTTGACTCTTAACGCACGTGACCAACGTTGTCGCCGCTTTATCATCTATATCACTCCAAACAGGAACATAATTCACAAAATGAACGTCGTGAAGAAAACATGAAACCAGCCATAAACGCAAACACGTTTACGAGATAAGAAGTCGGGTTATTTTTCATGTTTCAATGGGGTCTCGCTTTTTCCAAATATACCAAATAGTTTATTTGGACAGACCGAACATTTCGGCCATGATGTTTTAACTCTTATTATAATGTGATTTACTTTTATTGACTCTCTTTCCTTTACATTCACATTGAGAGTTACAGATTACTTTCTCAGAGACCCCGAGACCCTTTTTTTGTGAGGTGGTAACTTTATCTGTGAGTTCAGTTCAAAGATAAAAAGGTAGGTAGGAAGTAAACGGCCCTCACCAGCAACGGAAAATACACAGACGCCTCAAAACTGTCGTTTGTTTGCTTGTTGTGCTCTTGTAGCAGCAACTATTTGTATAACAAAATACTCATTTTAGTCATTTTTAAAGCAGAATTGCTAAATATTTGCCAGTTGCAGCTTTACAACTTTGAGGATTTGAAGCTTTTCTGTATCAGTAAATGACATTAAACTGAATATCTGGACTGTTGGTTGGACAAAACGAGACATTTGGAGACGTAACCTGAAGTTGTTGAAGCATGTTTGTCTTGCTGTAATCTTTAGATCCCTTCATAATACACTTACAGGAGAAGCTTCACATCTACTTTAAATGACTGTGTGGACACACTGTGGATTTTAACCTCCATCACTGACACTGAAAGCACATTTGAAGCAGATCTTTGAACAGCCAGTATGAACCACATTTGAACCACAAGGTGGCAGCACTCTGATGTAGCTCACAGCTGGTAAAACCTGCTGCTGACAGTGTTTACATGCAGGCTGCCTGTGAATGACCACCTGAAACTGACTGAGTTATGTTTTACATATAAAAAGAAGAAAAAATATCACAAATAAAACTATATCACAAAGGTTGAATGTGTATTTCAGACATAATAAACATACTTTAACTGTGACACTAAACTCTAACTGAAGATGTATTAAAATATAATTTCACCATAAATGTTGGATGGAAAAAAACATCTGACAAATTCAAATTTAAAGTATTTTAATATGTGCATTAAAACATTACTGGAAGGGATCTTTGAACATTTTGTGCAAGAGGAAAAGCAAGAAATGCATCAGAGTCAAAAAAACAACATTTGATAAAACAGAGTCACAATCACATTACAGCATTATATCTTCAATACAGACACCTCAAAAATAGATCAAACATACATGTAAATGACAAGATCAATGTAAATTAACAAAGCTTCTATGCAATCTTTTAAATGACACTTTCAATCAATCCTTCCTTTAAAAATCAATTCATTAGTAACTGTGATGAGATGTTGGCAGAGTGAAATCATCATGTTGGTTGATTACAGAGTTAATGTTGTTCTTAAAGTTTGAAAAATGACTCCTCAAACTTGAGATTGGTTTGTATTTTGAGAACATATGATATATATAAAACTCTTTCATATCACAACCGTTACAGGGTTTATCAGGCCATTGTTCATGATATATTTCACAATTGTGTTTCTCAGTATCTTTAATATAACAGTTTATTGGCTTGCTTGCACAGTTCCATCCACCACAGAGTATAAACTGTTTTGGCCTAAGCTCAGTAGTACTGATCTTGTAAGTCTTGTATTTCTCTAGCAAACTTTCAAGGTCCCACATATACAAACTAATTACAGTTCTAACTGATCCAACATAGTCTGATGCACGTTTTCCAGCTTGAACGTTCAGCCGTGCCTCATGGAGCAGCATCAGGATGTGGAAGGAGGCTCCGTTGACCCAGATTTTTAAGCCTCTGGAGCTCATCTGTCCATCATGCAGCAGGGAGTTTCTGAGGATGGTCAGTTGGTCACTCAGCTGCGCTTCTAGTCTCCGTATTTCTTCTCGCAAACGCTGGTCATTGTTTATGAACACGTGATGGCGTTTTAGATACTCTGACATCGTGTCCCGAACACCTGAGGCTTTCTCTTCACCAAATACACGTCGCAGCATGCTGTATGAATCTTCACGTTGTTGTGCAGAGGTCATGAGGCAGATCTCCATAATCATAGAAATCACCAATGCTCCAAGTCCAACAGCATTTGGGATTGAAGTGAATGATCCCAAACTTGATCCCAGCTTTTCGATTAAGCCCGGTACGCTGTTGACCAGCTCATTAGAGTAGGCCTGCAGTGCAGCGTTGGAGTTCACACCAGAGTATTTCAGCAGGGACTCATCTATGCCGACATCAGGTAGGACGCATGTGCTCCGTAAAGCAGTTTCATACAAACCAATGGCATAATTATAATCGTACCCTACTGAGTGTTGTGAGCATCCAGATCCCATGTTCTCAAACTTGATCTGTGAGGCTAAAAAAACGAGACGTGTCCAACAGACCCAGGTAACTCACACCAGGAGCCAATGGGGACTCTGTGAAGTTGGGTGTATTTGTTGATCAGTCCCTGATGTTTCACTGTGTCCAAGGTCTACTGTTAGGGCTAAAATCAAATATTTACCTCAGCAAAAGACACCAGAGAGGTGACACCATGTATAAACCAGACCTGCAAGTATATTTTTGTAGTTGGTGATCTCCTGAATGTCCCTGTAGCGCCACCAGCAGGTCGCTTTTGACCTTCTTCATTTTCACACAAACGGAAAATATTACACCGAGCTAATGGACAGGTTTTCCATTTACAAACAAACAATCAAAGATGTGTTTGCATCAGGTGGTCAGAAAACATGTAGCCACAATGTCATGATAGCGTATATACAGTATAAATGGAGACTGACAGCATTCAGAAATAAGTTAACTTGCTCAAAACTTTTAAAAATCACTATTTAGAGGTGAATTTATAAGTAACGCTCATCCTTGTATTTCGTAAACTTACACAGACCCTACAAACGTACCTCTACAGGTAGTGAAAGTTTACTGGAAGCATCATCTAACTATAAAGGCAGGGATCTCTGTCTGTCTGTTTATTTGCCCTTCACATATACTACTTCGCATTTGAAGGGTGTATTGTGTATTGTGTATTGCCCGAAGATGTGCATTGTTGTATTGAATATGGTTGGACATGCAACTCTTCCAAGTCAGTCTCTGTGATCGTTCCTGTTTTAAATACATTGGGACGAATATCAGGCTATAAGCTCAATATAAGTAAAAGTATATTGTTCCCAATTAATATTCTAGCTGATCAACATTATTTTGAAACTTTGCCTTTTAAAGTTTCAACTCAATTTTAAATTACTTAGGAGTCAACATCAACAACTTTTTAAAATTATTTGAAGTGCAGAATCATCATGAAGCCAATGAGGTTTGTGTTTGTTGATCTGTCCCCGAGGTTCAAGGTCCACTATGAAAGCTAAAATCAAATATTCACCTTATCCAGGCATTTTGAACAATTTCTGTACTACAGCCGATAACATTTTCAACTACGTTTTTTAACTTGGATTTTCTAGTCTATTTTATTTTTTATTTTTTATTAATTACTAAAGCCCCGGAGCAGACGTTTATTTTAATTTTTTTATTTAATTATCTTTTTTTGTTGTTGTTAGGAACTGGATTGAATTGAACTGGTTGGGGGTTACACACATAATTATTATTATTTGTCCGAAGAGTAAATAGCAAGAAATGTTTAGGATTTTCTAACACAGATCATATGTGTTTGTCTGATTTCTGAAAGCAGGACTTGGTGTTGTACTATATTTTACTCATTAGGAAATGTTTTGCAAATGAAATTCGCCCACAAATAGAGAAGAACATGCATATAGTGATTTTAGAGTTGTGGATTATGCTAATAATCACATCTCACAAACATGCACAATAAGAAATATAAAAAAAAAAAGAGAAAACACCATGCATGACACCCAATGAGTATGTACTGCATACTGCCTACTGAATGAACGATTACGTATGCTATTAGCAGCAGACTGTTCACACTGACATACACAGTATCCAGAGGTGGGCAATATGTATTTAAAATACATATTTTAACTACGTTTGAGTATTTTTCAAGTATTTGCCCACCCATAAGACCTAGTGTTAAACTAGAACATACCTGTGTGTGGGGCCAAAAAAAGGGGAGTATGAAACAAATTAATGTAAACCTAATGCCTCAGACAGGTTACTATTAATTTATGATTAATAAAACACACAAATAAATCATGTAAATGCATCTTAAACACACAGTGTTTTTATAAGCAAACTATTAATCACAGTATTTCCATAATCAGCCATAAACAATTATTTAAAATATATCAAACTTTTTGGAATGTACACATGTTGATAGCTAAAGCCTATAAACAGCCAATACATGCAAACCAATCACCCAAAACTCTTTGATCATGACATTGATCATGATACAGGTGCAGGGTATGGTGACATACACTGGACATCAAGGTTGTGTAAACCAAAGAGAACCGAACATTGGGTTGTGCAATCATTGACTAGGCAGACTGTGTCGCCTGGCCCATCTCAGCCATTGCACAGTCTAAAGAGACACTATGTTTTCTGGGGTAGTTGAGTATGTCACCTTAAATGACCCCAAATTGCTCCTGAAGGCTGTGCCATCAGCATCAGGTTGTCACCTTGCACGGTAGTCCTTCCGTCTGTGTCTATGAATGTGTGAATGAATGGGTGAATGTTGGCGAGCAAAGTGGTTTAAATTGTTCCAAGACTAGAAAGCACTATGAAAGTGCATTTACCATTTAAATATATCCCATTTACTTTTAAACAGGCAGTGTTTCTTTGGTGTGTGTCATTTTAGATCCTTATCTGGTGCCTTAGCCTGAACAGGACACGGCTACATCACACTGCTGTGCACAAGATTTCAGATTATGTTCAGGTACATTACCATTAGCAGCAGAAACAGGCAGGTTTAATAGTCTCACTGAATAGAAAATAAATTTGTTTGTTTCAAAATCTCTGTCTTTTGTTCAGGTAAATATTTGATCTTCGCTTTCACTGTGGACTTTCGACATCGAGGACGAACCAACAAACACGCTCAACTTTCCAGAGACCTCATTGGTTCTTGGTGACATCCTCCTGGCTATATCACTCAGTTGAACTTTTGTTGGTGCCTTGTTAATCTCTCTGTCGTTCTATGAGCTTCACAGATTAAGTGTTAAAAACATGGGATCTGGACACTCACAAGAAGATTATGATAAACTTTCTCTTCAGTTTTATGAAACTGCTTTACGGAGCACATGTGTTCTACCTGATGTCGGCATAGATGAGTCCCTGCTGAAATACTCTGGTGTGAACTCCAACGCTGCACTGCAGGCCTACTCTAATGAGCTGGTCAACAGCGTACCAGACTTCGTCGAAAAGATGGGATCAAGTTTGGGATCATTCACTTCAATCCCAAATGCTGTTGGACTTGGAGCATTGGTGATTTCTATGATTATGGAGATCACTATGAAGAGATCCACAGAACAAAGTGAAGATTCATACAGCATGCTGCAACGTGTATTTGGTGAAGAGAAAGCCTCAGGTGTTCGGGACACGATGTCAGAGTATCTAAAACGCCATCACCTGTTCATAAAAAATGACCAACGTTTGCGAGAAGAAATACGGAGACTAGAAGCGCAGCTGAGTGACCATCTGACCATCCTCAGAAACTCCCTGCTGCATGATGGACAGATGAGCTCCAGAGGCTTCAAAATCTGGGTCAACGGAGCCTCCTTCCACATCCTGATGCTGATCCATGAGGCACGGCTGAACGTTCGAGCTGGAAAACGTGCATCAGACTACACCGGGACAATTCAATCTGCCATCACTTTGTATTTGCGGCATCTTGATAACTTGCTGAATGAATACAAGCGTTACAAGATCAGCAAAACTTACGTCTATTGGTTCTCGTGTTACACCCCTGATTGTGCCATGGTGTTTTCGCCACATTGTGTTCTTTCAAATCAAGAAAGTAAAAGAACGTGTGAAATATCAAATTATGACCAGCCAGGTTGTTCAGGTTCTGAGATATCTCAGGGTTTTAATGATAATGTATTTTCAAAATACACCCCAATCTCAAGTTTGAAGAGTCATTTTTCAAAATTTAAGATCAACATTAACTCTGTAATCAACCAACATGATGATTTCACTCTGCCATATCACACTTTCTAATGAATTGATTTTTAAAGGAAGGATTGATTGAAAGTGTCATTTAAAAGATTGCATAGAAGCTTTGTTAATTTACATTGATCTTGTCATTTACATGTATGTTTGATCTATTTTTGAGGTGTCTGTATTGAAGATATAACGCTGTAATGTGATTGTGACTCTGTTTTATCAAATGTTGTTTTTTTGACTCTGATGCATTTCTTGCTTTTCCTCTTGCACAAAATGTTCAAAGATCCCTTCCAGTAATGTTTTAATGCATATATTAAAATACTTTAAATTTGAATTTGTCTGATGTTTTTTTCCATCCAACATTTATGGTGAAATTATATTTTAATACATCTTCAGTTAGAGTTTAGTGTCACAGTTAAAGTATGTTTATTATGTCTGAAATACACATTCAACCTTTGTGATATAGTTTTATTTGTGATATTTTTTCTTCTTTTTATATGTAAAACATAACTCAGTCAGTTTCAGGTGGTCATTCACAGGCAGCCTGCATGTAAACACTGTCAGCAGCAGGTTTTACCAGCTGTGAGCTACATCAGAGTGCTGCCACCTTGTGGTTCAAATGTTCACCTACCTTCATCACTCAGTCAGCAAGGTACCCATGTGTAGGGCTGGCCCCACTGTTGCAGTCCAGCCAAAAAAGGACTTTGGCACTAAAAACACTAACATTTAAAGATATCTGCTTGATTTGACTCATTTGGATACTGAAGCTTCATATTAGCTTCATATTTCTGATTCCCATTGTCCAAAACAGCAAGAAAAAAGTCTGAATGCATGGGTTTTGCGTACGTTTGCCATCAAAATGTCAAATGTGTGAATCTAAATCACTGAATGTTACACATACGCTAAATGTAGTTACACCAATAGTGGCTAGCATTAGCCCCTGAGGTTCTATGGTAGGATTAGCTTTTTTTTCTATGTGTAAGATAAGCTAACTGTTTATATATAACGATGTTATGTATAAAATAACAGCTTTATTAAATGTTTTTGTAAAGAGTTTAGTACTGGGAGATAAAACAATCTCAATATTGTTTTTCTGAATGGAAATACAACAAATGTTCAATAAATGTTTTCAATTTTAAAATTTCCAATAGTTTAAAAATATTCAGGAGATAGAAATGAGCACATGAGGTCCCACCATCTTGTTTTGCACAATTCCAGCACTTTAAGTTTTGGCTACAATGTTGTAGTTCAGGTTCAACAAGAACCTCCAAAAATCCGAAGCCTGTTTCTGATTTCAGACCTAGAAAAACAGTCAGGCGAGGTCAAGGATCGAGTTCAAGCAGCAAATGTAGACAATAGAAGATGTTAGCTTGAGAGTGTATGTATGTGTGCATCACATCTGGCCTCAGGTGACAAACGACAAGTTCTCCCACTTAAAAAGATGAGAGAGGGTTGTAGTTATCATCAGAGGTACACTTCAACTATGATGGACAGAATGAAAAAAAGATCCAGGAAATCACATTGTGTGATTGTTAAAGAATTTATTTGCAAATTATGGTGGAAAATAAGTATTTGCTCAATAACAAAAGTTCATCTCAATGCTTTGTTATATACCCTTCATTGGCAGTGACAGAGGTCAATGTTTTCTCTAAGTCTTCACAAGGTTTTCACACACTGTTGCTGGTATTTTGGCCCATTCCTCCATGCAGATCTCTAGAGCAGTGACGTTTTGGGGCTGTCGCTGGGCAACACAGACTTTCAACTTCTTGAGATCTGGCTAGACCACTCCAGGACCTTGAAATGCTTCTGCTCCCACTTTTCTTTCTGCACACCAAGCTGCTTACCTGTTGCAGATTCAGTCTTCTTTGGGCTTGGCCATAGTGGAGTTTGGAGTGTGACTGTTTGAGATTGTGAACAGGTGTCTTTTATACTAATAACGAGTTCTAACAGGTGCCATTAAAACAGGTCATGAATCCTACAGTGTGACTGGATTCTCATTTTGTTTTTCATATTTGAAGTGTACCTATGATGAAATTTACAGGTCTCATTCATCTTTTTTTAATGGGAGAACTTGCACAATTGGAACTTGGTGGCTGATTAAATAGTTTTTCCCCCTACTGTAGCTCATTGCATTCATTTTAAGATAATAAAAACACAACAATTCTTATTGTCAAATCATACACTCAAAATATACTAGATTGTTTCTACCAAGTCTGTTCCACTAGGTGCCACTAAAAACTACACACTGGACCTTTAAAAAGCATAGTGTTGCACCGGTTAATATATAATTAGAAGCTTTAAATCTGCCTCAAAATGCTGGTAGGACAAGACAAATTTCCCACTGCGCACGCACGCACACACACACACACACACACATTTAGGTCAAACACAGGGTAGAAACAGCACAAACACAGTGCTGTAAAAACAGGACTCACCGGACATTCAAGGTTCAAAACACTCACTTATAGACACACACACACACACACACACACACAGAGTTGCACACATACTGTATGCACTCACTCCTAAAAACAAGCGCAAACACACTCCAGGTCTGATACTGTATGTACACAGACACTCACTCAACAGATAATAGCTCTGAGGCAAGAAGAGCACTGCATCCTGAAGATAACATCAAGATACAAAACAATCAGATTCTCATGTGGCAGGAAATGCTGCTGATGCATCTACGCCGGACAATGTTTACATACATTTCTCAGTAAGTTGTGAGAATACACTGTATGTGACTTTAAGGAATTAATTATTCTCTTCTATATTTTTATTGTTGTTTACTAAATTGTCGTCAGGGTGATGCTAATGGTTTCCAAGGTTTTCTCTTCTGTAACTGACTAATGTCAATCTCTTTGCAGATGACACTATTCTGTATTGTTTTGCTGTTGAGAACCTACTAACTCAATGCAAGCGAAACAAAGTTGATACTTTTTTCCCCTAGAGTAAGAGCTATTGATTTTAACAGTCTACACCTATCCACATTGAATAGTAGCAATATTGAGTGAGTCACAGAATATAAATATGTAGGTATTTGGATTGATGAATCGTTTATATTTAAATATTATATTTTAAATCAAACTGCAGCAAAAACTCAGATTTAAAAGTAAAGGAATTCAATCAATAAATCAATCAAATTTTATTTGTATAGCCCAAAATCACAAAATACATTTGTCTTTAAGGGCTTCTATCCCAAACTTTTTTTCTGGATACTTTTTAAAAATGACAAACCATTGTAACCCAATTTACAATAGACTTCATCTATAAATTGTGAGAAAAGCAAATTTGTGCATAAATGAACATTCCTGATGATTTTGCTGCCATATCCACATCACCTTACATTATCTCAAATAGGTAAACCAGCCATTTTGAAGAAATCCGTGAAAAATGAAAATTAAATTTGAAAAAGTAAAAAAAAAGTTAAGTTCTCTTGTTTTTTTTCCCCTCTTATCAGTAAAATAAACAGAATATATGTTAGTTAGAGTCAATGTTAAAAGAACAGTTATCAGAATGATACAGACATCCAGTACTATTAAAACATCCTTTTTTGTTTTTTGAGATGCTCATGTCTATTATCAGAACAACAAAAAGCATTCTGGTGTTTAGCTGGGCTTTTGTATTTGTTTTAACCAAGCATGCATTTCTTGTAGCTGGTTGCAGAATCAAGAATTGAAACGATGTCCCTCAAGATGTAATAAAATCTGCTGCAAACCACCAGTGGCTCCCCACCCAGTATTTGGGAATTAGATTCTTCACATATCCTCTAAGAAAATGAACATAAGAAACACAAGGAAGATTTCAATTTAGACTAGTGAATGTAGGGAGGAGTATAAAAATGAAGTGTGAAGTACTTCAGAATAGACTTTATTCAACATACTGTTCTGCAGATGCAATAAATTCTTCAGTTGAACTAAAGTGGGTTCAGTGTTCTTTGTATTTACAATCATCACAATTGAAGGAAGCAGAGTCTTCCTGTGCATGAGCAGCAGCATGAAGATAATGTGTTCATCAATGGCACCAGAAAATATATTAGTAAATATATTGGGCTTAAGTGTATGAATTTCATCAGATATAGAGACTGGACGACATTCTATATTTATCTTAGATAATTGATTATATATGTGTTTTTGAGTAGTTATTAATACAAAAGGAATAGTTATGACATATAGGTAAGTTAAGGAATTCAGCCACGGCGGAATCAGTCAGGAATCAACAGCGACTGCATCACATACCGACAGCGGTTAGGGTTAGTCAGCCAAAACTATACGACAGCTTCCAGATCCACTGAAACGTCCTGCATCTCTGCAATGATGCTCCAACAAGTAGGCAGACTTCACATCTTCCTGTGATAAGAGTTGATGTTGAATAGAACTAATCTTGTTTCCTGGAGTAACCATAGTCGGTGGAAATAAAATTAAAAGGCTCACAGTTCAACTGAATTTTGTGTCATGTGTTGTGGATTGTGGGCTAGCATTTTGAAGTCTATGCTATCACCATCTTGGTTTTTTGGAGCCAGATATGACCATATTTGGACAAGAGTTTGGAGCTAACTCTAATGCTAGCTAGCTAGCATGGTTAGCAAGGTGCATTTGTAATTCATGTTAACTGTGATATTAATTGAGATGCTAATTTTGTTGGAGGCTGGAAAAACTGAACAGCCGACTCTTTAGAGGCTCTTTTAGTACAACTGAGCGACTTGTCAATCACAAGGTTGCCATGCCCCGAAGCATACGTTGCTTTATCGTCTATTTTACTCTAAATGGGACTATAATTTCGAACGTAACGTCAGGCTGTATGACTGTTGAAACTAGCGATTAAGACCATAAACATACAAGGTACATGGAAACTCTGTCCAGGTCATTATTACCTGTCCATTGCAGCAAAAAACCTGCCAAAGCGGCTGGTTAAAAAATGTCCCCGTGTCAATCTCACCACAAAAGAATCTCTTCATGTTGTGAATAATGGCGAGAATGCCTCAAGTCCTGTTAAACAGGCTGTCTTTGAGCAGGTGTACAGTGAGAAAAACAATAAGTAAGCAATAAGCAATATTTTATTTAAATAGATTCTGCAGTCTACTGCTGTTTTGAAAGGTCTTTTATGTCAGATTTGTTTTTTTCAGTAATTCTTCTGGTCTGAAAAAAACTTGGTTGATGACTAATGCAGTATTGATATTTGGTATTTTATTTTGTGGCATGGCTTCAGAATATTTAGAGTCGATTTTGAACTGTTTTGGCTGTTAATAGCACAAACCTATGTAATATGGGAGCAAAGCACAAATATTAATGTATTATAATGTACATGTTTTACTGCAAAATTGAGCCTAAAAATAGAATTCAACGTGCACATTAAAGGTTTTATCTTTGTGTCATGAATAATGGATTTCTCCTGTGTAGTGATATCATTGTCCAGTCCAGTTTTGGGACTTGTTTGTGCTCCATTGTTCATATTTCTGTCCTTGTGGTTTTTATTGTGTCACATTGTTCATGCTGTGGCTTGTGACCCAGCCTCCGGGCTGGGTTTCCTGACAGGAAACATACAGAGTCTCAGTGGGGAAAGACGCAGAGCTCTAATCATGGCCAGCAAACATCTTTGCTCCACTGACCTACTCGATGGTCACAAGATGGTCATATTTAATAAGAAGACAAGTCAGGAGGAACTTTATGAATTAAAAAAGTTCTACTGAGCATTAACATTTGGAGTTGCTGTGTGATCAGAATTTGGTTTTGCGGATCAAAAGACATGGATCGCTTTTAATGGAGAGTATAATATTAATATTAATAGACATATTTGTATTCATCAATAAATACAACCAGGCACAATGTTAAATATTTTTGTTTTGAATCTTGGTGCTTTTATTTATTAGTTGTCACAGTGAAAATGTGGAAAAGTGTGTTTTTATATATATATATATATATACATGCACACACCGTGGGTCTGCGAGGACAGAGGGTGTCACTCCCTGTACAGATTGTAAGACAAATGTATTTTGTGATTTTGGGCTATATAAATAAAATTTGATTATATATATATATATATATATATATATATATATATATATATATATATATATATATATATATATATTAGAATAAATGAGGGCAACAGGATTTACTTCAATACTGTAATAAGCAAACAGATTTCCATCATGTTTAAGACCATTTCTGCGTAACATAGTTTTCCATTTACGTCAATAACCTTATTTTTCTTTTGTTTTTAGATTGTTCCAGTTTTTTGTTTAGATCCATCCACCTGTTTTTATTTGCATTTTCAAGTTGCACATTTTGTTAAATTGTTATTGTAAAAATAAAACAACATTCATGACGCGTTTCTTTAAGAACAACCTAAATTCCTGACAGTCAGTTAATGTACATATAAAAACAAAAACAAGAGTTATGAATCAATGTCGTCTCAAACAAAAACAAAGACAAACAAACTAAACTGGTTCTGAAAGCAGTACACAAAAACACACACAAAATGAAAACACATATGTCAAAATAATTGATCTTTGTCAATCGTTATTGCTCATGTTCTCATTGCTGCTCTGTACTGAGGAGGAATTATTTGGAAAGCCTTGTGGTACTGAGCAATGAAAAACTACTGTTCATCAGCACAATTCATCACAAACATAGTAAAAAATATTAACTGGTCTAATCAACACTCTATAAACAAATCTACAGTACATATTTGAAAAAAAAAAAAAACAACACCAGAGGAAAATCTCTGTAATGAAGAACTTATTACGGGCGTGACAGAGTGTAAACTAACAGTATCTTCTCATCTGCTGTTATCATTTCTACCAAGAACAATAATTTCCACCTGCATCGCCTCAAAAAGCCCTTTAGTTTTTACATTTACACCTAATTTCCTAGAATTGCAATGCAGCACCAGGAATATCGTCACACTGCTTCAACTATTTACAATAAAGTTTGTTCCCTGTAGCAACAGACATTTGAAATAGGCACGTGTGTACAAATAATTCACAATTATTTAAAGTCACTGGAAAAATTACTTTTTGTCTAAAACGTGATTGTAAACCTGAAGGATGATCAAGGCACGTGTTGTACACTACAATACAGAAATATTGTAATCTAACAAAACCGTTTAATGGAAGAAACAAACGATGAAGAGCTTTTCTTTACATTTGGATCATGTCTTTACACATATTACCTTCTTCTTAATTCCCTAATATTTCAAAAGTTTTATTTTTTTTAGGTAATTTGATTGGTGCATTATCTGTGTAGATGGATATTTAAATAGTTTATAACTCCAACAGCTACACAAGCAGCAAACCAGCCCTGCTGTTTACTGTTGTTTTGTCCCTTACGTCATATGAAGAGCTGAGGTCTAAATGCTGCCCTTACATTAACAGTCTGTTCATGGTGTCAACACATCTGGGTTCACAAAAGCAACCCCATCTCCTAGAAAGTACATTCAAATACTACTAATCTTATTCCCCCAATTGCATTGCGTTAAAAAGCTTCAAGTCACTGCAGACGTTTTTCTGTATTAAACTAACAACATCATCTTTAACTGTATCCACATGCTGCCGGAGTCTAAACACAACCTGATATTTTGGTGAGAAAAAACAACAGCCAGGTACGTTGTCTCTGAGCATCTTACTCATACGTTCAAATATGTTACTTAATATTTTCTCATTATGTTGAGAGAAAACTGTTGTTGCAATTTAGTCATATATAAAAGTAATTCCTAGGAGATAGAGTTGACAAAGGAGAGGCAAGTAGTGTTAGCTGGCCTCCTCTGCTCTGTACAATGTGTGATGAACACAACACTGAGTGTGAGGAGCCGCCTCAGCAGATGTTAAAAAGTAATGAAGGAATCAGGGCTAACATTAGCAAGCTAGGCTAACTAGCTCCTACCTTAACAGCACAATGCGCCCTCTCAAACGTTGATGTTTTCAAGGCACATACGTCTAATAAACAGTATACACAACCAGTGTTCACCAGTGAACCATCAGTTCACATTAGAGTTCTTGAGCTCAAAGCGGCTGTACACCTGCTTGCATTTCATCTTGTTGTATTGGTTCACCAGGTCCAGCTTGCTGTGGCCCAGTGTCATTCGCTTCTGGTCATGCCGGCTCAATAGCACAGTGGGGGAGAGTGGAGGCGGTGGCGGGCTCTGCTGGCTCTCTGGCTCAGTTGGAGAGAGGTCCGGTTCTCCCCAGGCCAAGGAGCTGTGAGGGGAGGGCGGCCTCCGGAAGTTGAAGACGTCTTTTTCTTTGCTGGAGGAAGGCAGGAAGCGGTCCTGGAGTTTGGCAAGGAACTGGTTAGAGGAAGTCCTCGGCCTTGGGATGACTTTGCTGTCATTGGATGGGGATGGTGTTGTGGTCTTGGGGCTCAGGTTTGGGGTGGGGGTGCTTGGAACGTGTGCGGCACTGTGGAACTTGCTCGCTTTGTGGTCGTACAACCCCAATGCTTGAAACTTGGAGGAGGTGCTGCCAACATTCGACCTAATGATGTCTCCCAGGTTGGGCTTGCTCCACTCAATACCCATTGGTTGACCGTAGGTCTGCGGCGGGCGCTCTGGAATTGGTTGACCGTGAGTCTGCGGCGGTCGCTCGGGAATAGTTTGACCGTAGTTCTGTGGTGGCCGCTCAGGAATTGGTTGACCATAGGTCTGCCATGGTCGCTCTGGAATTGGTTGACCGTAGGTCTGGAGCGGTCGCTCAGGAGTTGGTTGACCGTAGGTCTGCAGCGGTCGTTCGGGAATTGGTTGACCGTGTGTTTGCGATGGCGGTCGCTCGGGAATTCGTTGACCATGGGTCTGCGATGGAGGCCGTTCGGGAACTGGTTGACCGTGAGTCTGTGACGGTGGTCGCTCGGGAATTGGTTGACTGTGGCTCTGCGATGGTGGCCATTCGGGAATTGGTTGACCATGGGTCTGCATTAGTCGCTCGGAAATTTGTTGACTGTGGGTCTGCATTAGTCGCTCGGAAATTGGTTGACTGTGGGTCTGCATTAGTCGCTCGGAAATTGGTTGACCGTGGGTCTGCGTCAGTCGCTCAGGAATTGGTTGACCGTGGATCTGCGTCGGTCGCTCTGGAATTGGTTGACCGTGGGTCTGCGTTGGTCGCTCGGGAATTGGTTGACCGTGGGTCTGCGTTGGTCGCTCAGGAATATGTTGACTGTGGGTCTGCGTTGGTCGCTCGGGAATTGGTTGACCGTGGGTCTGCGTTGGTCGCTCAGGAATATGTTGACTGTGGGTCTGCGTTGGTCGCTCAGGAATTGGTTGACTGTAGGTCTGCGTCGGCGGCTCGGGAATTGGTTGACTGTAGGTCTGCGTCGGTTGCTCAGGAACCGGACTGTGATCGGTTCCTTTACCAGCATGGACTTGTGGTGCTGCTGTGACGTGACTCTGAGGTGTCAGGGTTTGTCCTCCTCTGTCTCCGCCTCTCCTCTCGGGGCTGAGGTGGGAGTTGGCATTAGGCTCCATCTTGTTGTGACCTTGAGTGACCTTGAACACCATGTTGGAGATCATTCCAGGTGCAGTCTTCACACTGGACAAGCTGTTACTTGATTGGCTGCTGGAGTATTCTGAGCCCATCTTTTCCCTTTGCCTGCAGGGGGAGGGAGATAAAGTAAAGATCAGCAAACAAAATATATGTTTAAATCAAGGTTTGTTATATTTGTGAAATTATATACTGACACACTCAGAGAAACCCAAGACAAAACAGATCAATGAAATCTCACATTTAACAAGAGCTTCAAGGATTAGTTGAGAAAATGAATTGCTATTATTTAATATTTGGATACTCGATTAATCATTTTGAGCGTACTTAACAACCAATCACAGATCCCCATTGTTAGGCTGAGGAAACGCCTTTGTTTTTATTCTAAATGTTTTTTCTTCTAAAGTTTGTTTTGTCAAAGCAGACAGTGAATTTATTCCAGTGTCTGGATCATCTCTTTATTCACAATACTTAATTACAGCCTATGCAACAGCCAACATACAGTAGTAGTAGTTGCTTGAAAATGCTAAAAAGGTATTAATATAGCTCGCTAAGAGTCCATTTTAAAATCTGCAAATTGGCAACACTGATTTTTGGGTTGTGGGCATTTGAGGAGGTCACATTAGGCTTTGAGGAACAGTGATTGTTAAAAAAAACAACTTAATAAATTAATCTGAAAAATAATCAACAATTGTTCGACTGGATAAAGAAATGGCAAGAATGAAAACAAAACACACCGCACAAATAGTTTGGCACAATAACAAGACTTCCTCTTGGTACCTGTCAGAAAATAAATCCAGCCGCGTGACCACGTCGGGCACCATCGTGGCATGGTACGTGGAGTAGTAGGGCCCGTCCTCCTCTGGGTTGTAGAAACAGTCGATGATCTGTGAGTCGGCGTACAGACAGCGGAACTCCCGGTCGAAGCTGTCAGAGATGCGACCTGAGAAATGCATCACCATGTTGCTGTGCACCTGAGCCGATAACCAGGTGAAACTAGAGAGGGGAGAAGGGGGGTGGAAAGAAAAGTCAGAATATTAGAGGATGAAACTAGTGAAATGTGAGGCAACATGTTAGAGTCCTTAAAAGGACAAGTTCACAACTTTTCAAGTGTGTCTTGACAACAGGAGCATGAACACTGAATGTCTGGCTGAGGAAGCAACAGAATAAACCAGATACATCACCTTTGAAGGAAGGATGAGGCCTAAAGCACACAGTTAATTAAGAGGGGATAAAAAGTATGAGATCCACAGTTATGGGATAATTAAATATTATCAGATGGGAATTCCTGAGATTACATCTCATCAAATATAGGTCACCAAAAAGGTTGAGAACCACTGCTGTATGTTAACCTTGAGTTTTGGAACAACAAAAGTTTGTTGTTCCAGGAAGATGGGGCAACAAATTGATCATAAATCTTCTTAAAGCTCCAGGAAGCGTCCTGAAGCTGACCAATCAAAACAGAGCAGGCTCATCAGGAGGCGGGTCTTAAAGAGACAGGAGCTAAAACGTCCTGTTTCAGACAGAGGCTGAACTGAGGGGCTGCAGAAAGGACCAGGATAAGATCAATAAGGAGGTTTTAACTGGAAACCATGCAGAGATATTCCAGTAGAGCCAGAATAGAAATACAGAGCTGGACATGTAAAAAATACATTTATACGCCGTATAAATGACAGAAATCATAAAAAGCATGTTATGTGCCTTTGAAGGATTCAAGGATTCAAGGAGTTTTTATTGTCATTACAACACATGTAAACATGGGATGCAACGAAATTGGTTTCCCCTGGTCCTGGAGCAGCCCAATTATCCAAATATAAAATAAAATAAAAAAATAAAATAAGATAAAATAAAATAAAATATATATATACATATGTATATATAGAACATAAAATATAAAAGGTAAGGCACAAAAGTATATACAATAAATAGAAAAACAACAACAGTAACAGTGTAACACCATGGTGATGTGCGTGCATGAGTGTCCAGGTTGTGCAAACAACTGCAATGTGCAAAGAAAAGTGATTACAGTGCAAGAAGTAAATGTAGATGTTGTCTTGATGTAGCTCACCATATTTTCCTCAGGCCAGGTCCAGGTTTAACAGATCTGCTTTTGTTTGTAAAACATATGAATCTTCATTGTTTTCGAGCATCATGAAGGTCTTTTAACGATCTCTGAAGAGACTAAACCACATTCAGCTAAACACACTAAATCGGGGATATTTAATATTTATGTATTTAAAAATATATATTTAAATATTCTCAAAGCCATCTGCGACTTGCTGAGCTGTCGGAGACACAGGGAGTCGGATAACTGAGGAACCTGCAGGGCAGCTCCAGATGTATGACACATATAAAAGATTAAAATCTTCACATTTTAGAAACTGCAACCAGCAAATATTTGTCATATTTCCTTCGGCTTTACGGAGCTTTACAGTGAACAGCTGCTCCCAGGTGTGTGAACCGGCTGGGTTTCTTATAAGCAGACAGAGGAGGGAATAACATGCTGTGGTGATAAGACAACATTTGACTGAGCCACCTGGCACCTCTCCAGACCTCACCCTTCATTCCACAGTCACAGCCTATTAGCCCAACCTGCATGCCTGACCCTCCCATACAGGTTACTACACGCCTAATACATCGCTTAATCCATGAATATTAACACACTCACTCACACAAACATCGGAACAATAAATCAGAAAATACGATAAGGTTCCGCAGGTCCTTCATCCCTGCTGCTGTGAGACTTTACAACACCTGCACTTGATCATGTTGTAGTCTCTTGTACATACCTGTTTTTATACTTTCTGTAAATCAGTAATTTTTTCTGTAAATTTTTCTGTAAATATGTACACTGTGTTTTCTTTTCCCTTCCTTCCGCTGCTGAAACAAGTAAATTTCCCGGTTGTGGGATCAATAAAGTATATCTTATCTTATCTTATCTTATAACCGGGAAACTGAACGAGGAAGGATAAAAAAGGGACATGATGCGACTTTGGAGGGAAACCAGAAGGAAGCTGATGACTTGAATCAGCAAAACAGAAATGGGCTTGTGGGTGTGTTGGGTATGTCACATATTTGAAATGTCATCATCGGTAAGCAGCTGGTTGAGGTTGTAATTAGCAAACTCACCGTTCAACAATTAAAGGTTGACTTATAGACCAGCCTTGCCCAAGAAAGCTAAGCTGAAGGATAGCTGCTGTGTAGCTAACTTTGACCTCTGAGAGCAGGAGGAATAAAAACATTATCATTACATAAAATCACATGAGACTTTACTATGTTGTCCCCAAATATAAAATTATATTTTTTTCCGTCTCATTAGCTTATAATAGAGGATGATACAGACACTGGCTCCTCCAGAGAGCGTTGCATTATGGGTTGTTTGATAGGCTAATGAGTCATAACTAAAAGTTCGGTCCTCTCGGTGAAACCTGCACAAGGCTCCCGTTTTTCTGCCATAATTTGGGTCAATACAGTGTTTGTTAGCAGGCAGGTGTAGCTATAATTATTCATGTATTGTTATAACAGTTTCAGCTCCTTGCTAATAACAGCACTGGCTTTGTAACACACAGACACATCTGCTAAAGTCCCAGAGCTTCTTCCCTGTAATCCGCTGCTTATCAGCTGGGATGCAAAGTAAATGTGAGCAGTGTTGCTATCACACATTTTAATGTTCACAACTCATAATGACTTCATCTGTGTCTCTTTGTCTCTTTATTTCTGTGCTTTCATTTTCCTACAGATACAGATCATCAGTCTGTGACCATTGCAGGCTTGGACTGTCACTCAAGTGACTTCAGGCAATCAGATTTCATGCAGCTCCCTCTGGAGACACACAAGGTGTTGTACTAGTTTCTACACACTCTCAATGACTTTCTTTTTTTCCTTTCACACAGCACCATGGATGATACTTTGAGGAGTTTCAACATTCCTGTTCGGCAGCACAATTTCCACCGACATGTAATGTTTTAATCCTTAAAAGTCTGCAAATATTGTTACCTGAACATGACTGGTTGAAGGATAAATGTCAGGAACGGTGCAGAGTGAGGAGGTCAAGTACATGCTTAATGATTGTTAGCGTGTGTGTGTATTTGTTCCTCACCTGTATGACCCGGCGATGACCTCTTCACAGTCGATGATCATAAACTTCTCCAGGACCTGACCAGTGAATTTCTTGCCACTCTTGGTGCAGTACGTGTCCCCACACACGCTGCGAATACGCATGTTCTGTAAACAAACACACGTTTCTCTGTTAGCAGAGCATGCAGACACCATGAAAAAAAAGGTTTACTTCATTTCAATGTATAATCAAACTTTAGCAGAGTTTAAGTCACTGTTAACATGTTGCTCTGAAGGTGCGTTGAAGAGTGCCTGGAAATCCTACGATCTGCAAGTCTCACACAAACAAATTAGAAAATTCAAACCCTTTGAGGTTGCTGTATTCAACAATATTCAACAAGTATGTACAAAATGGGCCATTGTTTAAAAGATAATATTGCAATGCTAATGTTTGTTAGCATGTTAATGGTAAATCTTATTATGGGTTAGCATCGAGCTAATGGACTAGGCAGTAGTTAATTGCCACATGGTTGTAGCTATGTCAGGAGTTATTTGATGTCCATGTCAGGAGTTAATAGATGTCTTATGTCTGGACTTAATAGATGTCTTATGTCTGGACTTATTGTACGTCTTATGTCAGGACTTATTGTACGTCTATGTCACGAGTTATTTTATGTCTTATGTCACAAGTTATTTTATGTCTTATGTCACAAGTTATTTTATGTCTTATGTCACGAGTTATTGTACGTCTATGTCACGAGTTATTGTACGTCTATGTCACGAGTTATTGTACGTTTATGTCACGAGTTATTGTACGTCTATGTCACGAGTTATTGTACGTCTATGTCACGAGTTATTTTATGTCTTATGTCACGAGTTATTTTATGTCTTATGTCAGGAGTTATTTTATCTACAGGGCTAAAAAAATTAAACTTTAGTACCAAAAACTGCAGGTCCTCAAGTGGCCACTTGATTAGAAATAAACATGTTTACAGCCTGGTACAAAAATGGTTTCGGTCTTCAAAACTAATTTCCCTGTTCATGACGACTGTAAGGGGTTGAATTTGGTTAAAACTGCAAACTCGAGTACACAAACCAATGCGACGTCACTGTGGTTACATCCTTTATTTTATACTCTCTGGTCAGGAGGCGTTAATCTTGTTTGTCTTTTTTAGCATTTTAATGCGTTTTTCTTTCTTTCCCATATTTTTAGTTTTACTGTACTTTTATTTGCGAGGTAAGACATAAACAGCCTGAACCTTGTGTCTCTCATTTGAAGAATTTTCCAAACTAAACATTAAGATTCAGGAGCAGCAAAATAATGTTAAAGCGATTTTTTAGTTGGAACACCATAAAAAACATGTGTCTGCATACATCAATGCTGCTGCATCTTCTCCTGCATTAGCATACAGCGCTTTAGTTTTACTGTTAAATGTTACTGTTGTTTGTGAGCTCCATCTGTGTCATGCTGCTCATATTTGTTCCCCAGCATCACATGAGCAGACCACTCCACCAAACTAAAATGCATATTGTCTCAATAAATGGTAAAATGTGAACATCCTGACTGAATTTAGCGTAAGAGTCATTGAAAACAGTGTATGAGTCAGACAGTCTCCAGCCACATCCATAATAACAATTAAGGTGGAGTCTTTTGCCCCAACAGACCAGGTTTTATCATCTTGGAGTTGGTGTTCAACAGTTAAAAAAAAAAAACACTCACAAAAGGTTAAAATGACACTTGCCAAAGAACATAATGGAGCAGACAAACAGGAAGAACTTTTACATGTCCCAGCCTAACACACACACACACACACACACACACACAGTATAGGTCATGCTGCGTTTGACACTCCAGAGTAACGCCTCAAAGTTGGTTGTATAAAAAACTGAACTGCTGAGTTTGCAAATTGAATAGTCGCCAACTATTTTGATAATCAAATAAATATCCTCATTTTTCATTAAGGAAACTATCTTATATATTTGAGTTGTGGACAAAACGAGACAGTTTAGAAACATGTTTTACCATTTTCTGACATTTCATGGACCAAACAACAAATTGATTAATTGAGAAAAAAAAAAATCAACAAATGAATCAATAATAAAAATAAGCAGTAGTTTAACATCTTGAATATATAAATAATAGAACATTATTATTATTACTATTAAGTATCATAAAACAAAATATGGACAAAATGAAAGTTTGACCTGATAATGGCAGAAGACGGAAAGTCAGAGGATCATTAAAGTCAGTAGGATTCATCCTCTGACGAACATGAACATCCAACAGCTGTTCAGTCTGAACCAAGAACAAACCTACATAACCATCCAGAGCGATGGCTAAAATTAATTCATAAAAACAAAACAATTATTTAATTTTAAGGATCAGATTCGTTAACTGGCTCTCACAGCTTTCACTGTTCATAATATAATTTTACTTCTGTGACCTTTTGCATTTTTCATCAATTTTCAGCCTAAAGCTATTAAACTAGACAAACAGCAGATCTTCATTGCACTTACACAAATGTTTGTGTAAGTAAAACTGGAGTGTGTGTGTGTGTGTGTGTGTGTGTGTGCGCGACTTACACTCAGGTGTGAGTTCTGAATATCGAGCGCTGAGCACATCTCTGTGAAGTAGCTGAGGGTTTTCTCGTCCAGCAGGATGTAGACGGGGACTTTGCGTTTGTTGGACGCCTCCATGAGATCACACAGCAGGTCGACGTCTGTAAACACGTCCATCACCAGCGCTATCACCTGGACGGACGTTAGCATGCAGTGTGACATAAAGGTTTCATGACCGAGGGCCTCATCATAGCAACACTAGCTGGGTTACAGGTTAGATAGGCAACAACTTGTGTCATATGCTGTATATTTATTTCATATGACTTATAAATGCATCCTTTGTCCCTCATGGGCCACTGTGGAAGACAAGCAGGAGCCTTTAGGTGATCGGAAAATTATTTTACTTTAACCAAAACTATCCAGGATTCTCTGTTTTCAGCTTCTTTTCTCTTTATAATCACTGAAAATTATGTTTTCATTTATGGGGTTTTAAGAATGTGATTGATTGATTAATCCATCATGAAAGTAAATCTTTAGTTTCAGCTGTGCTTCATATTTCATTCAAGAACATTTCTACTTAAAAAAAAAGACGTAAAAATATCAAATTCCTCCTCAACAAATCTTATTTTCTTCTTCCTCTGTTGTTCCAGAAAATATTAAAACCATGTCAGCTGGGTCACATGTTCTTCCTTAATGAACTCATGAGCCAAACAATTAATTGATTATTAAAATAGTTGCCAACTAATTGATAAATCGACTAATCGTTGCAGCTCTCAAAAGTTTTCTGGTTCCAGCTTCTCACGTGAATTTGCATCAATGTACTCGGATCCTTTTATGGGAAAAAAGTTGCTGCTACTAATGATTATATTCATCATCAATTAATCAATTGTTGAATTGAAAAATGTTCATCATAATTTCCTAGGGTTAAAGGTTATGTCTTTAAATGTATTATTTTGTCACTTTACTGTCATGTATATAAAAAAAACAACACCAAATCATCTTATTTGAGGAGCTGAAACTATTTGGCATTTTAGCCTAAAAAAATTATGACTGAAACAACTATTTGAATATCAAAATAGTTAATTTTGTGTCAGTCAGCTAACTGCTGCAGCGCTGTTGTGAACCCGTGTTGTCGTGTCAGCTGATCGTCTGGGAGAAAAACTGCTCCTCCAACTTGTATTTCTACATATTACAGACGGTATCTTGTAGGAATTCAACAGGTTCGATTCCTCTCATCATGCAACAGACTCAGAGAAGAGGAATAAAACAACAAATCTATTTCTACATCCCAGAATAAGGAAGTGTCTGTGGAGGGATGACGTGTGCCAACTGTGTTTCCTATTTGACTGCTCTGATCTGATAACTAGTGAGTAAAAATTGAGAACGGACAGTTTAATCGGAGTTAATGATGATAAATGAGTCGCCGTGGTTGTGTTTTTACCGCTATCGTCAGGGAGTCAAACCTTTTTCCAATCGGAGATAAGCGGCTAAGAGATAAGAGCTGATCCTACATGACAGCAGGCAGCAGGACCCAACGGCTGCATGTGTAAGTACACAGAGTAGAAACCACCGGAGGGACAAATGAACGCAGTCAGGTGGGAACGGTGAAAAACAACAGCAGCCGACTGACAGTGACCCCCCTGATGGTGGAAACGACACCATCACAATGTTTCTGCGTTCACTAAAGACTCACTGCAGACATGTGTGAAGACCAACGGTGGTAAAAGCACCAAAAAAATACAAAAAACTACTCCGTTACAAGTAAAATATACTACTTAAATAAAAGTACACTAGCAGTGAAATGTAGTTAAAGTAACAAAGTAAAAGTAGTAGTACTGATATATTATCATACATGACATCATTTGATTATTAATATTATTAATAATTGCACCTGTGTGATTCATTGGTTTTCAGTGGATGTTTGAAGTTGCACACCGGACTCATTAATTGCTCCTGTTCATACTGGCTGTTCAAAGATCTGCTTCAAATGTGCTTTCAGTGTCAGTGATGGAGGTTCAAATCATTTAAAGTAGATGTGAAGCTTCTCTGAGGCTTCATCAGTGTGAGTTAGTCATATCAAGTGGATATCTGACACATTTACAGTCTGTTTAGCATCATTCTCACTCTTTCCTCTACATTTAAGAAGGAAAATATTGTACTGCACCGCTACAGTTACAGTTAGCTGCATGTTTGATCCAACGACCTTTTGACCTTTCACATAAACATGCCTGTATTTGTGTCTCATCATGTTAACAGTTCCATTGATTTCCTCTCAACGTGTCACATTACTGTCATTACAGATCAATGCACAAAGGTCAGATAATCCAATATCCCCCCAAAAAACTAAGATTAAATCATAGTTTATGAAACATGAATACACACGTGTGTGTTTTAAACACACTGCTGCTTCAGTATTAATCTAATAATGTGATATATTTGTTAGTATTTTTGTATTTAACCTTTGCAGTTCTTTCATTGGTGGATACAGACGTCTGATTGCGTTTTTTCTTAACACAGTTTTATACTTTAAATACCTTTTCACTACTTTGAAATATGTCACTGTCGTGTTTCTGGGACTCACACCTGTGTTTTCTCACCTTTTTGGCCTTGTTGATGAGGGACCTGATGAGGTCTTTGACGTTGTGAGACTTGTCTCTCTGGAAGTATATCTGCGTCTCAGACGGTCCGTATCTCGTCGGGGAGTCCGGCCAGCCGAGCTCCAGCATCGGCGGCTCCTCGTCGGACATCAGCGGGAAGTACGTCCCGGAGGTGAGCTCGGACACGGCGTCTCCGTCCCCGAAGTCCCGGTCGTTGGGGCCGGCGCCGTTGCTGTCCGGGCGGCATGCCTTGGCTGCATGCTGGGTGATGTAGCAGATCTCCAGCGGGGAGAGGAAGTTGAGCTCCCGCTCCTCGGAGAGCACCCTCCGGTACTCCTTCTCTCCGTGCTCCAGCAGCGCGTCCGTGGCCAACCGGGCCGCCTCGTTGTGGCTGAGCTCCAGCGTGGAGACCTGCCGCCACGGGTTCCGCACCTCCTCCAGCCGGGAGGCGAGCTTGCCCAGCGGCTTCCTGCCGTTCGTGGTCGGCCGCAGGTCCTCCGAGCTCATCATGGTCAGCAGCTCTGGGATTAAAGTCAAATCCCCCCAAACAAGGCCAACGATCCTCTAATGACTTTTAAATACGAATTAACCTTTCACAATTAAACAATCCCCACGATACAGGTGCAGCAGGAGCATTATCAGATCAATAATCTGCAACTGCACCACAATAAACACAACACATATAGAAACTAAATGTCTTAAAGCTCTAAAGTCACAAAAAAGTCCTTATAAAGGGACTATTCTTGTTTTTCTTAGTTATAATCCAGGTCAGCAGTAGTGTCCCTCCGCGGCGGTGAAATGGTCTCCTCTTCTCTAGTTCCCCACTGCGCTCCTCCCGGTGTGTGTTTCCTGCTCACCTGTTGCTATCTGTTCTGTCATTGGTCTCCAGAGTGAACAGGCTCCACCCCCAGGTCTTGTCTTTCCGTTGTCAAGACAACCAGGTCACACCAGCTGCTACTTCTGGATGAGGATTTCAAAACAAAAGCCCAATACAGCCTGCGGTTAATTCCTCTTCAAGTGTCTTGTTCTGTCGGACCAACAGTTCAATTTACTATAATTTATTTATTCACATAAATGCCTCAAATTCTCACATTTTAGAAAATACAAACATTAAATATTGATATAATGAATTAATTACTACGACTAATCATTGAAGCACTCTCTATGTATGTGTATATAAACATATATATATATATATATATATATATATATATATATATATATTGCATCCCAACACACAGTTAACATCTTAAATCTTCCAGTAGCAACACCAAACATGTTGTAATCATTCATACTGTGTTATCAGTTAGAGTAAAATGCCCTTTCATCAGGATATACTTTATGACTACCATTCATTTATTATCAATAAATAATACATATAATTAATACTACCAATATTAACTAATACTACTAATACGAAAAGTAGTATTAATAGTATTAGTTAATATTGGTAGTATTACTTTATGAAATACATGATAGATATTATCAGTGTTCTTTTTGGATGTGCAGTTTTGAGAAATGTACTTTTATTCTGAAGGCAGAATCGCCTTACTTCCGGTATTTGACAACACACAAAACCACCTCTTTACCTCTTAATTTTTAATTAAGATAGTTTCCTGATATAAAAGGTGGAGCGACAACAAATAATTTTTATAAAACAAACACGAGGAGCTCCAGAAAAGTTCAGTCAGGACTATCCGTGCATGCATAAACCTGCAGTTATATATGTCATGCATGCTCACTCCTAATAATGTTAACAGCAGCTCACATCATATATAACCAGTAATACAGCGACACACCTCCATTACATATTATAGTATTTATAGACTATGTATAAACAGATTTTCTAATGTCCCTTGAAATATGACATCTTTGATGCTCACATGATCAGTGAAATGGAAAACCTCCCTGCGTCCCCTGAGACAGACGCTTTGCCTCTTTGTCTCTGCAGTGGTGTGTTACATACAGGCTCCAACCCTCATTCACATAAAGGACTCATCCACAGTTAAAATCTCATATAATAATGTTTAGCGTGTTCAGAGTCCAGCTACAGAGCAGCATCTAGTAAAGCTCATATGTATTTAATGGCAGACCAGACATATTATACCTTCATGTTTCTATATCCCCTCTAACAAAAGATATTTTATGTATTATTGCAGTATCCTGTATGTATTAGTATGGAACTGCCTTTGTATTAAGGAATAAGCTAAAGTTTTATAATTAATAATTAAAATTTGGAGTGGGACATTTTGGACTGAAGTTGAAACTATCGAGTAGTTGTTCAAATGTGAACCTCATGGTGGCGCTGCAGGTGAGGTCAGGGGATCACCAGTCAGTAGGATTCATCCTCTGGGGAACATGACTATTGAAGTGTGGCATCCATAGAGCTACACTGCTAGCTCGGCTAACAACCAATCACATAGTGACTAGCGTGTCTGAGGTGAGTTGATCAAAGACTTTCAGAGCTTTTGTTTCACATCCTGGTTCCACTTTTAGAAATGATTAACTGCCCTGTGAGCTTTACTACAAAAACACTACACAAGAGGGTCAGGAAAGGAGTATAAATACACAGCCGAGGTCACCAACGGATTTGAACCCACAGTGTTAGGATGATGCGTCCCAGATTTGCTGAATTCACTCAGTGACCCAGAAATTAAAAGTGAGTTTTCTCGACACCGTGATCTTTAGCTTCTGCCCGTCGTGACCAAATTTTAAGCTTGATGATTGGCTGATTCTTGTACCTTACGAGTCGAAGCTAACTTCTACCCCGAAATTCTAAAGTACAAACTTTTTTCTGAAGAACCAAATATTTTTAATAATTTATTTATGGATAAAATGAAAAAGACTTTCACTGAAACCATTGATGTCTGAAATATCTCCTCCCATTCAATAATTACTACAAATTACGATAGTAAATTTGTCACTGTTGTGCAAGAATGAAGATAAACAGGCGCAGCAGCAATTAAAGTCTTCCTGTAGAGTTACATGTGTTGAGTGTTACTGTGAAGTTCCTGGAACAATGTCAGAGAAACAGAAACAGGAGACTGAGAACGGTTCATCATCTCTGGCTCGGTTCCCCCTGGACCACATGACCAAATTAATAGATGAATGGAGAATAGATCTGATCCCGTCTGTCCTAAATGGCTTTCTGTGTTAATAGTGAGTGCTAGAGTCAAACGATGACAGTACAATGACTCACATTACACTTAACAATACAAAACCTCTGGATAAGAGAGGTTCTGTACAGGTATGACTTTAAAAAGTGCTCGAGGAAGGTGCTTGATGTCCATAATGCTCGTAAACATCCGTGAGGATTTCATGTTATCGACTCGTTTAATATTTACTGAACAGGGTGAGGTGTAGGTGCTCAGACCAAACACTGCCGCAATGCAACAACTCCTGTTTGACATCATTGCTCTGCAGTATTTGAGTAAGTAAATACGCTTTGTGCAGAGCAAACGCTGACACCTACTGCGTTAGAATTTGGCTCACATACAGTCTGTCCAGAAAACACTGGACGATAACGTACCTGTTATAAGGTAATGCTGTCAAGCTGGAGCCAAACCTTCTGCCTGCAGGATGAAATAGGCCACAGCTTGATTTAAGTGGCACAGAAAGAGTTTCTATATGATACGATATAGTTTACTGTCCCTATAGGGACATTTGTCCTGGACTCTAGTGCTGTTCACATGTCACATGACATATATCCAAACATATAAACAAAGCAACACATATTGTACACATTACACAACCAGTGATAAGAACAGGCAATATATTGCACAACCCATCATGAACAAAAGATAAACTTTCCGTGACTGGATTTCCATAAAAGGCATTTTAATTGAATTTATTTATTTTTGTTAATTTATTTTATTTCTTTGTTCCAATGAAACAGAAAATAAATCATTCAAACTGTGTCATATCAGTGTCAGTTGAGATTATGTTAATTAAAGACTGGACCGTACTGTATGAGTCTTTTTCTTCAGCTTCTCCGTTGACCTTTGTACCGCCGCTCATTCAAACTGCTCAACAAACATAAAACACATCACCTGTAAGCCAGAGGTCACCTGCTAGTCGCAAACCTTTAGAAACCAGTTGGTGCAGTCTTGGGGTTATGGTTATGGACTGTGGTTGGACTCCAGGCTTATACAGTATGCTTAAATGAGTCATGGCTGTACAATCAGAAGAATGAGCACACAGGGCTTCAGCAACATGACGGCAGGTAAAAAGACAGAGGGGTCGGAGAAAAGGGCCTGAGGCAGAAATAAGTAAAAAACAGTGATGCAGGTGAAGACAGGTTGATCCTGAGGGCAGTAATAAAACCGCTTTAAAAATTCACATACATAAGTGAATGTTTTTATTTACAACTTTACCACGCATGCACATCTGGGGGTCTCAATAACAAGCACATCCCCGCTCAGTGTTAGTACGTGGATTTTATTAAAAAGAACTATATATACTACACTATACTAATTTTTAAAGGCTAAAGAATATGACGTACACGTTAAAAACCAGCAGCTTTGTCCTTTAATTATGGAGCGCTACCTCTGTGTAAATGTCATATTTTCATTATCTTATTGCATCTTCTTAAATAAACTAGTGCCACCAGCTATTTATCTGCACAAACCAAATGCTAATAATAATAGTAAATAGAAACCTTAAAAATTCACTTGAACATTTGCACTACCCCTTAATCCAGTGGTATTCAAACAGTGGCCCGTGGGCCAAACGGGGCCCTGCAGCAGAAATATTTGGACTTTTCCTTGTAAGTATTTTTGGTACTTTTAGGATCGTATTTGATTTCTTTAGATATATCTTTACTGTGTTTTGCTCATGTTGTATGTGGACTTGCACAGGACCTTGTTTGGATTGCATGTGTGAATCCATGTGTGATTATGTTTGTTTTGATGCAACAGCTGAGGTTATATAAGATCACACCTGTCAGGTACATTCAGACGTGCATCATCAGTCTTGGAATTTTACATTTCTCAGACTTTATATTGTTCCTAAATAACTAAAATAATCTGAATCCCAAGTAACAGATTAACAACTGTTAACTACTTTACGGTATCTAAGCATGTACATGGATATACACAACGTTTTAATAGAAGTTACCATATAAAGTACATTTCCACACATCTTTTTGGAGCAGCTCCAGTCTTTTCTTCCACTCTGTCACTTTGTTTTAAACTCAGTTGAGAAGCTGCTGCATCGGCACGTTTCCTCTTTCTGTGGAGCACAAGCAGCTACAGGTCAGAGATTATTGTCAATGCTTCATTTTATACTGACAGTATATATGAAGCCACAGTCAGCAGCTGGTTAGCTTAGCTTAGCATAAAGACTGGAGGGACAGCGGGACACAGCTGATAAAACCTGCAACACACACCAAAAACCAAAAACTGAATTTCACTGAATCGTATCATCACTGTTCCCTGTTTCCTGTATTTATGCTAAGCTAAGCTAATCAGGTGCTGCCTGTTTCAATCAGCATGTTTTTATTCACATTTTCAATTAAAAAAAATATTTATGAGTTGAGAATTAGAAATAATAACTTTTTACATTTAGTTAAGATGGAAAAGTTGGTTTATCAATAAAGGTAAAATGCAACAAAGTGCAATAAATTAGCGAATAAAAGGTGACGTGCATGAAGCATGATGAGACTGTAACAGAAACAGAAACGTTGAATATCATATTTCCATCATGTTTTCTATGTTATTTTCACTGAAGTTTGATTAGCACTCAGGATCAAGCGTTTCGATCTGAACAAGAATCCTGGTTATGATCCGGTTTCTGGATTCTATCCTGGATGAGTCACCTGGATACATGTAAACACCTGTCAGAAACATAAATACTCGGGTTTCTCATGTTCCATCTTTAATGTCTTAACATGTGTTTGTTTGATTGTGTCCAGGTTTCATTCTTCTATTCAGGATATGATGTTCAGAGAGCCAAGCAAAGTCCTCACAGTACAAATGTGTGTGTGCATGTGTCAGACAGGTTTTACCTGATCTGTCAGGTAGCATACACACACACACACACACACACACACACACACACAAAATGCCTGTTTTCTTTTGAGGAATTTGTACACAATGTACCTTTTCATGAGCAGAATACAGATACACAAAGAGAGGGTGTGTGTGTGTGTGTGTGTGTGTGTGTGTGTGTGTTCTTGTACTTGCTACATAGTGAGGAAACACGTTTTTAACCAGCAGAAGTATAAGAATGTGTGTTGTTGTTGTTGTTGTTGGTACAGTAAACACTAAGACGTCTCTGTTACATAATGAACATGTTGCCAGTCGACTTGCCGGACTGGAAGCAGAGTGAACATGAGACTGTCGGCTGGCTGTGAATGGCTGCGTTTCATAAAGAAACACTGATCTCTGTCCTTTGTTGGCTGGAAACATGAACTGGACAGAGATCAACATTTGGTAGAAATACAGTGAAATATATCAATAACTGGCACAAACATTCATGTTCCCAGAGGATGAACCCTACTGACTGGAAAGAGCAAACATCTGTAGCTACCTTTGCTCTCAAAAACAGTAAAAAGTAGAAGACCCAGTAGTTCGGTAGGCGCGTTGTACCTTCATTCAGAGTCGGGACCAAGCGTCTACCTGCACATCTTGATCCTGAAGCACCTTAAAGTGTCGCTGCTTCAACTGACTCCAAGAAATAATAAGTCAATCCGTGTTTTCAACATGTCATTCTGGCCTGAACTGATAAATTCAGACCCTTTAAGACAAAGCAGACAATACAGAGAACAACACAATGAAACGTCGCTCTGAGATAATAAGATGCGTTTATGAATTTAGCTTGATTAACGTTAGCTCGGGTCTGGCTCCAAACAGCTGAACTCTGGGCTCCGACGGGCTCCAACGGGCTCCGACGTGCTCCGACGGGCTCCAACGGGCTCCGACGGGCTCCAACGGGCTCCAACGGGCTCCAGCGGGCTCCAGCGGGTGACGTCACACTACGCTACGACTGTTTTATGCTGCGGTTCAGACACTTAAACTCTTCAGTTGTGTGTTTGAGCACAGACAGACTTTCACAGTCTCTTCACCCACACGCTGACTGGACAGCACTGATTGAGTCACTCTGGTCAGTCGCTCATGACGCTGAGTGTGAGACTTTTGTCAAAAGACAGTTTGTTCTCTCAGACAAAATTAAAGGTTGAAATTAAAATAAACCTCAGAAAAGATCCTTTGTTGGCTCAGAGGTTTGAATAAAACATACAGAGAGTCTCTGTGTGTTACATTTTCAGACCCAAAACCAGAACTGAGGAAAAGTTTTCACAGATTATTTAATTATTTATTTATTTATTTATTTATTTATTTATTTATTTATTTATTTATTTATTTATTTATTGTTGCAGTGGTTTAATGGAGAATTAGAACCAACAACTGAACCAACTCCAAATATTTAATATTTACCGAAATATAACACAAACAACAACAAAGACAAACATGTCGTCAATAATAATAATAATAAATAAATAATTCAACATAGGGTGTATTTTATTCTTTATTTAACCCTTTAATGTCTTGATTAGGTAGCAGCAGCCCGTCGAGTCTCCTGCAGCATTAAGTCATGAGCTGCTTTATGAACACAGCGTGCACAAAAATGTCCCAGCAGTGTGAACATAAGTAGAATATTAAACCAGCTATTACACTGTAAGCAAACAGCCTGACAGCTGTCATGTCAAATAAAAACACGCATGTCAGACGTGGTCACATGATATTTTATAATGTTATTTAGCAGATGGCTGATTCTTTTTTACAGTAAACGTCACGTTTCCTTCTTACATAATAACAATAACACTTCATTTATATAACACTTTTAAAAAATGAAAAACACAAAGTAAAGAAAAGTCCTGTTTGGAGCTAAATGATGTTCAGACAGAGACGCGTATCTTTATAAGACTGAATCTATGAGCATCAATCAAACCTCTTCACATCAGAAGCTACATGTGTGGAAAGACTCCTACGAAGATCTCGGTGTATGGCTCGATGAAAAGTTGCTCATTCATTTAAAAAGCTTAGATTGAAACTGGGTTTTGTTTCCAAGTTTACATAGATGCTACTTAAAAAACTGGACTCTGTACATCACACACTCACTGTTGCATTGAAGCCTTTAAAGGTGTTTTACCCTCGACCTGAGGTGGCATGTGTTATGGATGTTGATAATTGAATGATAAAATCAAATAAATCAAATAAAAAGTTTGTCTTAGCACAGTTTTTGTTTTGGTCACCTTATGTCTTGTTAGCTTGTTGCTTAAATGTTAAATGTGGCACCTCTTGTACACAGGCTTGACAGTAAAGTATTGAGTCTTGATGAAAAACTTCCAACTGACTGATCCGAGCATGTATGAACAGATCTGAGTGTCACAGCCGACGACCTTTAACAACACAATTTGTGATGTGATGTAGGCGCACAACCGCAGGAGCATTTCAACCTGAATACGTGTTCAATTCAATAAAAGAAGAAAGGATTTCAAATAGAAAGCTTTAAGCAGAATGCATCGTTTTTTCAGCAGCTTGATGCTTGGGAGAGTAATGACACGTAAAGGCAGTTTGTCTGAAAATGTCAACACGCTGTGGGTGTGAGCAGAGAGCACAGCCGCTGCTGGGAAGACAAACACGTTTCTGAAGAAATGCTGCCAGTGGGAACAAGACTAGCAGCAGCATGCTAACATGTCATATTCAGGGATTTTTACCATCTACACGAGTTTTCAGAATTAATCATTTTGAAGTACTTTACTTGAGTATTTCCATGTGATGCTACTTTATACTTCCACTCTACTACATGTCAGCTTTTAAAATCCAACACTGTTACTGCAGTACTTTAACTACATCAAGCTGATACTTATGTACTTTGTAATTATGTAATTTTACTTCATAGTATTCAGTTTGGACCGACAGGCTGCGACCATCTTTAGTGTGTGTTTAGTGACGCTGTTAGTGTGGCTAAAAGGTTCCTAAAGAAAAAGGTTGTCTTCACTTGCAGCTTGTACAGTTTTTCTCCTTTAATGTGTCAGGATGTAAACTGGGTCAATAACCAGGTTTCATTATGGAGGATCCCAGTGTGACGGGCAGCTGCTGACATCTGGGTCACAGAGACGTTTTAACCTCCTGCTGATAGGAGGTTGTCAACCAATGACATCCTGTCATGAGCATAAACATGGATGATTAACATGTGTGTGTGTGTGTGTGTGTGTGTGTGTGTGTGTGTGTGTGTCTATACATTATACAGGAGCATCATCTTACTGTGGTTGTTTAAAAGCACATGTCTAGACACACATGTATGACACACACACACACACACACACACACACACACAGACTAAAGCCTGGAACAACACTGTCACTTTAGAAGAACTGGTTTCTTTATGAACAGATACAATAGTCAGCCGGTTAACCTACTAAATATCCTCCTTTCACCACATTTTGAACTAAAAACAGAGAATAGAAGCACAATAAATGCTTAAAAAAGGCCTTGAATGTGACATGTAAACCACCTGACTCGATACAACGTTGAGCTGCTTCTTAAACAGACGGGACATACGACTGTCTGACCACGAGAGACGCTCGGTTACTGCAGACTTACATTAACCTACTCTACTTTATTAATCCCAAAACTGGGAAATTTCATCTTCTAGTTTTTAGCTGCTGTGCTGCTAGAAAAAAAGAGTCGCTCAACATTTGTTTTAACTGCTTAAATGAGCTTGTGGTGGCCTGAATCATAAAACTCAAAATACTCAGAAACTAAAAGCAGCAGCTGCTTTACAGATTTAATGGGTCAGTTGCATTTGGACTTGATTCACAGTCATTAACAGACTCTGAACTCTTCTACTTTCATGTTTGTCTCATAGTTTTTGACTTTTAGACGTCACACAGTTACAACAAATCTATTTCAAGTATGACAAACATGAGGTCATAAGTCTGAAGACAGATGATGAAAGTAAAAAAAGGCTGAGAGATGCGAGGACGACGCACAGGAGAGAAATGAAGGCAGAAGAACGTGTCCACTTCTGATCATGAAAACAAAGAAGCTCCTCTCTGACGGCTCGTCTGGTGAAGAGATGACTGACTGACTGTTTCCTCTTTCCAGTGACTGAAAACCACTGAGGCAGAGAGGAAGTTATGCCAAATGAAAGAAGCCAAAACCAATATATTTTTTTCTTGTGTCTTTGCGTCATTTTCACATGTTCAGCTCCAGACTTTGGGAAATGTTTCCATGAGTTACAAAGGACAGACTGTCACATTCAAACTGAGGCGACACTTTATTACTGTTGTATGTTGTGTTTTCATCTTCCTCCTTTTAAAGTGCTCATGTACGTTTCTGCTCCACTACATTTATTTGACAGCTTTAGTTACTTTGCAGATAAAAGTTTTTAGATTAAATAATAAATAGTACTCTTATAATATATAACCAGAAGCTCCTGTGTGTAGTTGTGGCTCCTCGTCATGTTACACATGTTTAATAATTTGAGGCAAAAAAAAAACAAAAAACAAAAAAAATTGCTTTTCTTTGCTGTACCTGGTGATTTATGTCATTGTGGCCAATTTACTGCAAAATGAGTACTTTTACTTTTAATAATTTAAATAAATGTAGCTGATAATACTTAAGTATGGAGTAACTGTGCATTGTGGTATTTCTACTTCTCGTCTTCAGCTGATTCTGTACCTGCACAGGTGGTCGTTTCATTTCAGTCCTTTAACAAAACACACGATATTTTCACGTTTGCGTCCGTCTTGTTAGTTTCTGCTCAACTTCTTTACTAACGGTGACTTCATCAAACATTCAGGTGTTTTCCAGTTGAGCTCAACATCAAACATCAGACAGAAATCTTGCTGAGTCAGGATCAGCTGTTGTTGTGTTGTAATAAGTGAAGTGTGGCGCCATCTGCAGGCTCAACGTAGAGCCTTAAAAAATATTTCATTTTATATAATAATCACATCAATTTAATTACAAACCAAATGAATTCTGTCTCGAGTTAGTTTGTCTCTTATAGTCGATGTGATGTTCAATATATCAACTTCTATGATATGCCAGTAGAGCTGCAACAATTAGTTGATTCATTGATTAGTCTCTTTTTTTATTTTTGTCAAAGAAAAAGGTCAAATTTCTCTGATTCCAGCTTTTCAAACGTGATTTTTTGCTTCCTGAAAAGTGCAGATATGTTTCTTTAATCCTCCGAGACAGTAAAATAAAATCACGTTTAAACACGTCACATTGATCTTTGGGAACCTGATCGACATTTTTCACAATATTCTGGAGAAGATAATCAATGATGAACAGAATCTGTTAACTGCAGTCTGATACGTTTGGTAGAACATGAACAAAATTAATCTCAGAAGTTTTTATACATCCAGAGAAACATTTTATTAATTCACTTTTTTAAAAACAAAAACAAATCCCATTTTTAATACAGTGATGTCGTCCAGCTTCCTGCACGGGTCGGAGAGCATCATGGGATACATGCCTCTGACAGACAGAGAGGAGCTCCACTTATTATTATTGTTATATTTCTATTCACCTCTTCAGAGTGAAACTTTATTTAACACACAGTGAAGGAGCAGTGAAGTCTTGGCCGAACACGTCTGCAGGAGAAGAGTGTAAACATGGAGGGATACAATATAAATACAGAGCGGCTCCATCTCTTCTTGTGTGTTTCTCTGCTCGACAGGTCGCAGAGAGGAAGTGGTGGAGGCTCTCGGACCCGACAGGATGAGGAACCGAGTACAATCCAGCTTCTGAGCTGGTTTGTTGGGAACTATGTGTGGAAATCAGGCTGCAGAAATAATCCCTGACCTTTACTGTTCCCCCAAGAAACAGACCTTTGTTGGACAAACCGTCTGGCAGAGGAGGGAGGAGAAGAGAGGAGGAAACACAAGAGGAGAAAAGACAAACGTCAACTTTAAAATCCCTTCCACGAGGGGAGCAGGAGAGGAAACGTGCTCCTTCATCTCAGTATGTGATTACAAGAAGGAGGAAAGAAGAGGAAAACAGGACATAAAGAGGTGAGGAAGAAAAGGACAGATGAAGGACTTTGGATCTCTTCGTCTCACAGTCCAGCGTCGTTATACGTGGGCGTGACCACCTTCAGGATGCTCTGTGCGTTCTCCTCCACTAGAGGGCGCCACTTCACCTCTCCTGTCAGCATCAGGTCCTCTCCATCCAGAGCATCAACGTACTGCATCTGCACACAACAAGGCTCACGGTCAGGCTGACGAAGCCCCAGATAAGCTTCACATTTACTTTTTGTTCATATAAACTGCTGTGAAACATTGTGAACCCGCCCTTTAAAAGATATGGCTGCTTGTCTATAGTTATGATGAAGGAACATGTCAACCAGTGCAGCTCTGTGACTGTTTCAGAGTGGTTTCAGTCTCACAGACGGAAAGAAAATATACAGAGAGAGGAGGAGGAGGAGGAGGAGGAGGAGGGCGGGAATGGGTACAACAGCTAACATTTCATTTTTAATTTCCTTCATTTTATAGGTTTATAGCACCGTCAGCATCATGTTTTACCCACACACACCACATATTTCATTTTTTTAGGAAAGGTGAGACCATGTGAGGGGAACTACACACTGTACAAGGAGACTCTCAGAAGCCAATGTGTGTTTTGTAATTTTGTCATGATGAGAAGTTTTCAACCCACAAATATCTGATACACAAAGTTGGATGTAGGAGCACAAAAATACACAAATATGTAAACAAACGCACCTGTTTGCGAACGTATTCCACCATCAGCTCCAGCTGTTTGGGGTCTACACACCGATAGTTGAACAGGCTTCCCCACAAAGCTGCTGCCAGCACAGAGTCATCAGCCAGGATCCCCTACACACACACACACACACACACACACACACACACACACACTGAGCTTGCTGTCCTGGTGTCTCATTATTGCTTCAATAAGCCTGTTATACAACAACAAGTGTTTCTCACCACATCGTATCCAAATAACGCAGCGTAGAAGATCTCCGTCATGGCTTTCAGTCCTTCCTTTCTATGCGTGGCATCGATCTACATGACAGAGACAGAAAAACCAAAGACACACATGAAGTCGTTTCAGCAGATGAACTTCCTCTTTGGTTGTTTAGGTTGTGCTACGTCAGAAAACAACCGACCATCAGTCATAAGGTTTACAGTTAGCTAAAACAGCTCAATGCATAATAACAAAGGCAGATTTAATAGTTTAGCTAATCTGAAGCTTCAAATCCAGCAGATATGTTTCAACGTTACAGTGTTTTAGAGCCAAAGTCCCTCTTTTTGTTCCTATACTTCCACCACAGCTCAACAGGGAAACACAAAGAGGGAATCTGATGCTGAAATGCATCAAATGCATCAAATGCATGTGTAGTCACTTTAATGAATGAATGTCCTGTAAGCGTCGGCCGAGCTGCAGCAGCGGTGAACAGAGTCATTGTTAAATTTCAACTGGCTGCAGCAGCAATTATGAACACGGAGAACATGAGCAATGTTTTTACTGCTGCTCGCCACAATCAGCATGAAACCCGAGCGCGGCTCCAATCACTGGCCCTCGTCATGTGTGTTGTAAAAATACATATGCTGCTGATGTAGAGCTTCATTAGGAACATTACACACACACACACACACACACACACACACAGTAAAAACAGAAAATATTACTACACGATCTTCATGGAGAGGATGAATGAGGGCGGCACAGGTGAAAGTTTCTACCGGGACAATCACACTTGAGCCGTTTGGTATCCGTTAAGAAGGTCAGAGGTCAGAGGCTTTCAGTTCATCATTTTATTCTTTCCTTCGTTCTCTGAGCTTCCGTCTGACTGTTTGTCATCTCCAGATGTTGACAGCTGTGACAGATGAAGAGCTCAACTTCCACTGAAACATTTGTGGGGCCAAACTTTCACTTTTCTGGTGTGTGTTTATTCTTATCCGGCTGTTTTGGGGACGATGTGTTGCTGAGATTTGGGATCATGTATGTGTTCACATGTAAAAACCGGTTTACTGTCAGCCTCCTCCAGAAACTACCAACTGTAACGTAAACAAGAAAGCTTCTGTAATCAGTTACAAAAATACTTGTTAAAACGTGCAGATTTCCATATTTTGTTGGTTTAAAACCGATGGATCGATGTTTGAATTGATTATTATTAATATTTGTATTTGTAATCAGTGTTTTAGCTGCGTCAGTGTTGAACTGGGAGTTAAATCTGCCACCAATCAGCTCTTTTTCTTTTGTACAAAACTTAAAGTAAATTTAACATATTGTACATTGTTTAGAATATTAAAATACATAATAAATAAAGAAATGAACATTTTAATTAATTACACTACATCTAATTTCAACATGCATGAATATTTGGGGATTTATTAGTTTTGGAGTGAAGGTTTGTGATGAAGATGTTTTAAATCTCAGTCACGTGTGTGTCAGCACATAAAGAGTCCAGCGTATGTACACATGTGGACAAAAGTTCATATAAGCAGCTGTAAAAACACCTGCCCCCCCCACATGCTCCACCCAATTCATGCGTGCACACACACCAGCAGTGACCTCACAAACCGCTGTGTAATTTCTCATCTGACCTCTTTCTGTCACACGGTGCAAAATGAGCAAAACTAAAGAGCTCATACATCCTCCTGAAGCGTGTTGGTTCACATCACGGATCATTTACGTGTGATTTTATAGTGTTTGATGTAGCAGACACTCATACAGATATGGATTTTTTTAGGTGGCTATAATACATTGTGTTACTTTAAGATGAAAATGAAAGGATCAAGTGTAAAATAAACCACGGTGGGTTTCTCCCCTCTGACTGAATTCTAGTATAATTTGAGTACGAGTAGTTTTTTTGTGAAAGCGACATGAGAGCAAAGCCAAGCTTCAAGTCTGTGATGTCAATGAGCGACACTTCCTGGAGCTGCTCCACTGAGAAAGAATAGAGCAGCGACTCTGGACGCGGCGGCGGCGGCGGCGACGGCGGCGGCCAGGCCGACTCTCCGGGGATCTGGCTGCACTTTGTGGTTTAGAACTGTTGGCACAATTATGCTGATGTAAAACTTTAAATAAACTAAGCCTGCATCGCATGTAGCATGCAATAGCACAAATAAAACTTAATGCACTGTTGAATATGAATGAATGAATATTTATTTAACAGAGTTTGTCTACAGATGTTTAGTGTCACAGCGCAACATGAAAACTGAGCTGCTGTGGCTACAAACAAAGATACAAACTAAGGTGTTGGGAGTACTACTGTATAAATACTACTGTGTAAATATGTGCATATATACGTCATAAATACTGCATAAATACATATACATATATATAACTTGTGTCTGTAGACAGTGTCACATGATCACTGGTATACAGACATCAGGTTGAGGCTCTATATTTAAGTTAGTGTGTTTTCACAGCCATGCTATGCTTCAGGCTGTAGTGTCATGTAATGTATGTAAAATATGTGTTACATGATCTTCTGGCTTTAATCCTGCTCCGAAGACGAATAACAGCCAACAGTTTTCAGTCTCCGGGGAGGTTTTTGGTCGCCTCGTCACAGAGCTGGGATCCTGCACATTATCCTGCGTTTTATTATTAACTATTAGAACTATTAGTGTTTCTAAACATCTAACGTGATCAAACTCTTCATGATGAAGGAACATGTGACCCAGTGCAGCCGTGTGACGTGTTTTTAATACTTTCTGGACACCAACAGAGGAAGCAGATACCTCAGGCTTTGAGACACATGCAGTACCTGTCAGTAGATCAGTAAAACACTGGTTTGACTATGAGATTTGTTGAGATGAAGAACAATAAAGAAAATCACCAGCTTTATGCTTTGAAACGTGACAGACATAAGAACGCAGAGAGGACTCACCCCCATGACTTTGCACCTCTGCTCGACATCCTCCCACATGGAGTGGACGATGTAATGACACATGTACTTTCCTGCTCTGCCTTCTTGACGCATCCGCACCAAACACATCCTAACAGGAAGCATGAAGTAAAATAACATGACAAGACGGTGGATACAGGCATGAAAAACAGACACCAAGTGTGTGTGTGTGTGTGTGTGTGTGTGTGTGTGTGTGTGTGTGTGTTACTCACCATACATGTAGCTGTGTTACCAAGAACCAGGAGTTGAGTGTGTCGGGGAGGGTGCACTCTGGAACAAAAGCACAGCGTTAACGAGAGTCACATCGTTATATTCATTATATACATAAGAAGAAAACATGAACTCCAACCAAAGGACGATGCATCAGGCCGACTGTTAAAACCCTGGTTCAGGTCCTGATGTGACACGCTTCAGCCTGTGAACCAGTTAGGCTCCTTTTACCGAATAAATGTGTCAGACAGGTGGTGACAGTGTCTCTGAACGCATGTTTGGACCAGGACGCCTGGCGACACCTCAACGTTTAGTGTTTGGATCAGAAATAGGTGTGTGTGTGTGTGTGTGTGTGTGTGTGTGTGTTATTTTAAACCACCATTTTGAAAAGATGTTTATCATACATGAAAGATGTGTCATCAGTATTTATGACGTAAACTGCACCTCCTGATGATTTATGGACGTCTTTAACGTCACAGAGGCGTTTCAAAAGAAAATCAAACACCCAAAGATTTCTCTGTGTGTATATATATATATATATATATATATATATATATATAAATATAAATAAAAAGGTATAACATAATTTATCTACTTTATACACAAGGTTTCTATTTACTGGTCTTGGTTGGTTCTACTGTTTGCTCTGCTGAAACATGCAGGAAGTGAAAAGTTTCTTTTTGTTGCATTATGGGAAACGTAGGATCCAGTGTTATTGGAGACTCACACTCGGCAGTAAAAATCTGAATTTCAGTCACTGATTTTGACTATTGTTTTAAAAAAATGTGTCTCTTGCAAACCTGGAAGTGGACATCAAATCAAATCAAATCACATTTTATTTGTATAGCCCAAAATCACAAAATACTTAATTTGTCTTTACATGCGTTTAATACCAAGAAATATTTCTAGGAAAAAGGTTTTGGGCTTGTATGAGAAGTTTCTGGCAGCAGATGACAGGCTGTGGTACAGTCTGCAGGTTGGACCAATAACATACCAGTATTGTTTAAAGTATCTGAACCATCTCCTCTGATTTGCTCCACTTACTTTCAAAGAACTCGTCGTAATCGATTCTCTCTGCGCAGCATGTGTACATGCGCAAGGCAGCAATCCTGATTTTCTGGGAAGACAAAGAAGAGACACTGTATGTTGACAGCAATAAGATGTAATTTAATACCTGAATGCCAGAAAACCAGTCGGTACATTAAGGCCGCAATTATTTATCAAGTACGTGGATTTATTGACATTAATATTATTATATAATATTACTTCTGTCGGCACTTTCAAGCTGCATTTAACAATAAATCCTTGTAATATAATTTAGAGGCGCAACTAACTTACGGTTATTATTACTGTTTAATCTGCTGATTATTTTCTCCTTTAATCAGTTAATTGTTTGGTCTATAAAACATCAGATGGAAAATCAATAATGAAATTCTACTTTAATACACAACTTGAGCGAATAAACTTATTTACATTTTTGAAATATTAAATCTGGAGAAAATAATCCTGAAGGCGACACGAACCTCTGAGCAGAAACAGGACATGAGGTTCAAACCAAACGGTGCCAAGCCGGCGTTCAGCCCAACAACAACAACACAACACAACAACAACAACAACACAACAACATTCCTGTGCACCAACGCCACCTCTGAACCTCCCACACAACCAAACGGCTGCAAATGTTTTTGCTTTAATGATGTGAGGGAAGGTGCTCACTGCAGGATGCTATTAAAAACACAGCTTTCAATCATTAGAGCTGCAGCCACGAGTTGATCAGCAGAACATCTGCACATATTTCCATAATCCATTCATTATTTTTGTCATTTTTTTAAAAGCAAAAATGCCAAATATTATCTGGTTTCAGCTTTTCGTGATTCTTTGTAATACAACAGATCATCTTCTTCGTACATAAGAATATGCTCTCCCTTAGTTACTGTTGCTAGGTCGGACAAGCTTGACAAAGAGAGACGTGGCGACATCTGGTTATTTTGACTCAAACCTTGTTCTTTTCAACCCTGAACCTAACGGAGCATAAAGCACAAACTACGTATAACAGGAAGGGGAAAGTTGGCCGAGGCTTGCTCAACTGTTATTGGAGCACAGAGCAAAAAGGGGCGGGACTTAGGTCGGGCAATTATTTAACATTTTAAAAGACAAACATACTAAATTCTACTTTTCCCCATCAGGTTAATACCTGCCCTACAACCAAACATGAGGATCTCAACATGCAGCAACATGAATGTAGCTTCAGTGGAGTCGCTCATTAAAACCGCAGCAGTTGTTTTTAATCACTAAACTCCATGATCTCTGTCATTTTAAAATTTCATAAATATCTGAACGGTACTGTAAAGCTTGTATGAAGCGGGCTCATCATCTGCAGGCAGAGCGGCTCCGTCTTTGATGATGATTTAAGCAGCGGTTTGTGCCTTTAACTCGTATCTTTCTTTTCTTGTCAGTTTGTTGGTGCATTTTGATAACAAGACAGAGCAGAAAGTCTCATTGGAAAGTTTACGTTCTGGAGTTTATAAAGTTTATTTTTATGGCACTTTTACAGAATCTTGTCGGCACATTTCTTGGCAAAAGTGCTCAAAAGGTGAAATCTGAATAAACGCAGTAACGTTGGCTTGTTTACTTCCACCTGCAACCCAGATTCATGTGTCCACATTTGAAGCAGTGAGAGTTTGCAGGTGTTTTCCAGCCTGTGTGTGTGTGTGTGTGTGTGTGTGTGTGTGTGTGTGTGAGGATATATTGCTGCCTGACAGCCCATACTTTAAGCTCCTGTGATCATTTTTGGTCCCTTAATATGATGCTGAAATTTTTTTGTGCAATAATTAACGCAAATTCAAGAAGCTTCTTCAGTATCTGTGAGAGCCATAAAACATCGCAAATCGTGCAATTTCTGACAAAAAAAAAATCTAATCAAACATTTAGCTGTAATAAACACAAACAACAACAAAAACACCTCTGGGACTGATTAAGCATGTAGGAGAGAGCGAGCCTGCTGTTTGTGTATTATGTTATATAAGTTATTGTGGTTGTATTTTACTTATAGATTATATCAAGTTTTTCCTTCGGCAGGATGTCACATGTCCTCGTGTCCATCACTCACCCATCTGTTGTATTTGAGAGGTCCTGTGAAGCCCATGGCCTCGATGAACTTTGTGAAGGCGCTGACTTCTTCCTCTGTGTGCCGCGGCGTCTCCTTCACGTTGTGGAGCTGACGGTGAAGCGGAGGAGAGGGAACAACGGAAAATACACGTCAGTGTGAGACAGAAGAAAGGAGGAAAGACAGATGACTGACATGAGGATGAGACGAGGACACGAGGAAGAGATCAACAGTGTTTTGAAACTTGGAGGTGACCCGACAAGAAGAAACCTGTCTATAAACTGTATGACCCTATATATATATATATATATATATATGTATATATATATATGCGTGCAGCTGTTGAGTAAATGAATATTGTGACCTATTCTGAGCTGCATGCTGTCAGTTTCATTGCTGCTACCATGACCCCAGTTACCCTCATCTCATACTTTAAGATGACAGTTTGTTGTCTTGCTGTGTTTGTTAAAGCAGCTCAACACATTTCTTTTAATGGATTCAGTGTATCTTTGTGTCCTCGTCATGTCTCAGATGTCTCAGAGTTGTTACCAAGGAGACATTTTACCTTTAAACCTCCAGATGGTTTCCTTTAATTAACTTTTAGAGTAAAAAATAATCTTAATTAAAGCAAATATTAGAGGTATTTTATTACTTATTTTATTCATTTCACCTGCAGAAACTTGATTTGAGTGTTTTGATTAGAAACAGATTAATCAATTATGATAATCTTTAAGTAAACTTTTGAGGTACCTGTACTTTACTTGAGTATTTCCATGTGATGCTACTTTATACTTCCACTCTACTACATCTCAACAGTAAATCTAGTACTTTCTACCTGTCAGAGGTACATCTAGTACTTTCTACTCCACTACATTTATCTGACAGCTTTAGTTACTGTTCAGATGCAGATTTGACTCAATGGATAATATAAGAAGCTTTTAAAATCCAACACATTGTTAAAGATGAAACCAGTGGTTTCAACCTTTTAGTCTTTTGACGTCTTACTAAAAGCAGTGTGTAGTCGGGTCACATTTCAGATGTCTATGAGTTGTTAACAGCTCCACCAAATAGTGATTTTTACCTCTAAACTTCTCACATGGTTTCATTTCAATAAATGTTCAAATGATCCAATATTTCAGCAAAAATCAAAGATTAGAGAAAAAGTCCAAAAGCTGAAAACAGATTTGTGTATCAGAACTTTGTTTCTTCTTCTTTCCTCTCCCATTAATCATCTCACGACCCCTCAGATTTATCTGGTGACCCTTTGGAGGGCCCCGACCCCTAGGTTGGGAACCACTGGACTAAACTAGCTAACTGTATATAAAGTAGTTGAAACTAGCTCCACCTCCAGCAGCTACAACAGTAACATGCTGCTCTAACACCGAGTTTAAGAAGCTGAAATCAGAGAATTTTAGTATTTTTAGCTCTATTTTTATTACTTCGAGTACATTCAGCTCATTATATTTATGTACTTTGACTTAAGGAAGATTTTAAATGCAGGAGTTTTAGCATTTTTACACTGTGTTACTGCTACTTTTACTAAAGTGAGAGCATCCGAATAACCAACCGTCTTCATGGCGTTACCTGCGTGGTGACATGAAGCGTCCGGCGTGCTGTTACACAGCCAGACGACACTGTGGCGAGCTGGCAGGCTGCTGAAGCTCTAACGAAACCGGCTACTCGGTCTGAAGCCTGCGAGAGACGGAGGGAGAAGAGGAGAAAGAAAGATCAAGTATTAAATATGAAGAGTTTTGAAACAAAGGAGCATATATTTATAGACAGAAGCACATCAAGTTTATATTTCTAATCAATACTCCAGTTCAGAGCAACACAACACTGTGTTTAACTGATTAGTGGCTCACTAATGATCTAATTATACTCATAATTAAATATATGACATGATGATGTCACCTGCAGCTCAGAGTGACGTCATTAACCAAACGAGAAAAGGTTTCAAAGTTTATGTGAAGCTAATATGAAGCTTCAAATCCAGCAGATATGTTTCAACGTTACAGTGTTTTTAGAGCCAAAGTCCCTCTTTTTGTTCCTATACTTCCACCACAGCTCAACAGGGAAACACAAAGAGGGAATTTGATGCTAAACAGACTGTAAATGTGTCAGATATCCACTTGATATGACTAACTCACACTGATGAAGCCTCAGAGAAGCTTCACATCTACTTTAAATGTCTCAGGTGTCTCAGAGTTGTTACCAAGGAGACACTTTACCTCTAAACCTCCAGATGCTTTCATTTAATTAAGTTTTAGGCAAAAAAAATATTTTCAATTATTTCACAAGAAAGAGCAAAGATTACATATATTTTATTAGTTATTTTATTCAGTTCACCTGCAGAAACCATCTGACAACCTGTACAGGTAATAATCTCATCACATTAGTTGTTGTTCATCGTGTTTACTTGTTGTTTTCCGTCTGTGACGCGTTAATATCTTAAACCCCGTTAGCCGCTGAGCTAACGTTAGCCGCAGGTAAGTTACCTGTCCGCGCGGGGCTCCGGAGCCGCTGATGACGCTCCTGAAGGCGGACAGCAGCGGCCGCCGGTACCGGTACATGTCTCCACGATCCCCGCCAACTGCAGCTGGACTGCGGCTCCAACGATAACAGACTTGCGGGTTCGGTAACAGTCCTGTTCCGCCTCCTCTAGCAATGTCAACGGAATCTGTCCGCCTCCCAATTCTGTCCTACCGGAAACAAGAGGCCGAGCGAAGAAACGTTCCGCTTTGGAGATGATTGATTTAGCAGAAGGCTCTTCTGGAAAATTGCGATACAGTTTGCGATTTTTTATGAGCTTTTCTGTGGGAAAATCGTGGGAATTGGGAAAAATATCAAGCAAAAAGGAAAGTAATACGTTTTTAATGCATATCACAGAAACAGCCATTAGCTTCAGTCTGAACATGGGAACCATGGCTCAATCTGTCTATCTATCTATCTATCTATATATATATATATATATATTTTTTTTTTTTATTTATTTATTTATTTTTTTTGTTCATGTTCCACCTGCGTTGAGATGATGGAAGTTACAAATGATGATTTGGACATTTAGCAAAATTGTAGCTAATTGTCATATTGCATTTTTCTGCCTTTTTTTACAGTGACAAACCAACCAGAACCAGTCGCAATGAATGTGACAGATATATTTTCATTTTATGAATATGAAAGCATATTTTCAGCCTGTCTCTTCTGGACGACATTCATAGTGTTGCACTCATGTAAACAGGCAGTACTGTTCCCCTCAGTCTGATATTCACTCTCCTTCCAGCTGTGGTTTGGTTTGGTCTCCAGCAGATAGTCGCTAACACTTCCTGCCTGCCATTCGGTGCTGTGCAGGTCGCGTACAGTGAAGGTTATTGGAGCTTTTTCACTGCATGCAGTGCTTGAAGTGTGGCTCAGCCATGCAGTAAATGAGCAGGCATTCAAACCAAAAAGTGAGCTAAAGGAGGCCAAACAGTTGGTTTCATCACTATGAATGACCCTGTCCACATGATTTCATTCATTGTTGATATATAATATATAGATTAAAAATGCCGTAAGTTCCCCTTTCCTCTGTGTATCGTATGTCTCTCAGATGAAGCTTCAGTTATGGCACCCAAACATTCCTGCGCTAGCGCCCGGCAGGATGCAGATACTCCAGAGTAAGCGGGGCCACGCATGGCTGCCGCCACAGATTGTTCAAAGCCATCCAGCTATTCGACTGCTTCCTGCTAAAGCCCCGGGCCAACAGTCCTGTATGTGATATATTTCTGCATGAGAGACTTGAAGAATTATGTGTTAGTCACATAGTTAGTCACAAAAGACAGAATTGCAACGATATGGAGACATATTTTTACGATCTGTCACGCTGTCTGTTCATTAAATGATTTTCCATATGGAGATTAAAATACAGCCGGGCCTGTTTCTGCCCAGACTGATAACAAAAGCTTCTTCTGTTGGTGAGATGGTGCATTTTGTTCCAGTGGATTAAAGGAAAATCCTCAACTGTAATGATACAAAGAAATATAATTTAATATAGTTTATATAATACCAGGAGGGTTCATGCTGTAATACTTGCCTGGAGAACCCCGACATCCAGGTATGTAATGTATAAATATATAATATACAGTATTCTGCACATATATAAATATTCTGGGTCTCTATAATCTGTATTTATGTAAATGTGTCTTGGCATCGTCATTTTTTTCTTTGTTTTTTTAGTTGTGGAAACATTTAAAGAAAAGTAAATCCAAAGACAAAGTGTGTTTTATTTTTTTAATAATTCCATCTGTCTTAAAAATACAGAGAATATTGTTTTCCTACACTGATATACAGTATAATAGCGTTTCAGAAATGAAGTCATCATTTGGATAATCAAAACAAGGTGTAAACACACACAGACTGTACACACACACACACACACACACACACACATCTTAAAAGCAGTAACAGGCTGGTTTTTAAAGAGGGGATGTTTTCTTGGTTTACAGAACAGGTGAGGTAATGTTTTAGTTGCCTCTGCATCACACTCTAACGCTCTGTTTTTAATGCGTCTCACTTGGAAAGTGTGTGTGTGTGTGTGTGTGTGTGTGTGTGTCTATAAAGGTGACAGGTTTCCCCCCTTCAGAGTTTCTCTTATGTCACAGTCAGGAAGGTCAAACTCATTAACGCTAACATACTGGTGTCACTTTCAACAGTATTACAGCATGTTTAGAGAATGAAGCCTTGTGGTACATTGTCTAAATATTGTTCATGGGCGGTACATGAATTAGTTTAGAAGAAGAAAAGACACATGTACAGGGAGCAGTTCATCTAGCAGTTATTTTAACTCCTTTACTTTCCCTCATTTTCAAATTATGTGAGAATGAACCACCCTGGTATGCGTTAAAGAAGCGCCAGTTATTATTATTATTATTATTATTATTATTATTATTATTATGTGTTTTTCTGTTTGACGATCTGTGAGAAGGACAAGACAAAAAGAAACAAAGACAGAAACAAAATGGAAAGGGCGTGAAAGCGAGAACTGAAAGGTCAAGTGGACCCGTCTCTCTCAAACTAAGTCCAAGGAAATGAAATCAGCGGCTTTAGATTAATGCCGAACGCGAACAGTTACAATAATACCTCAGCGGTGAGTTATGAGACGCGGCTGAGTGGGGTAACGTCAGGTCTAGCCACTGCTATTTCCTCGGCAGTTAGTCAGATGCTGTACTCCCTGCAGTGACCTCACCTGACACACACACATACACAAACACACACACACACACACACACACTTCCCATCTGTGACCTTCATCCAGCATTGAATAACACTCCCAGGAAGCTAAAGCTCCAGCAATCTGCCTCAGACTTCACAGATCTCAACGGTTTGTTTTCTTAATTCGGGGAGAACACAAAAGTCCTGGAGGCCATGAGGCTGCAATTTTCTATATTTTTCTTATTGTCAATAAATCTCATGTGTGGATCTAAACTAGCAGTCAACTGATCCACTAATGAGTATTGTGTGTGTGTACGCAAAGCCTGAAATATTTTCATCCTCTGTGCTGTTATTGTCCAAAAGCTATTAACACTCATGTTAATAGTTTGTGAAATAAGGTGTTGATCGTTTTGCCCTGCATTAAAATCAGTAGAAGAAGAAAAGGACTGTGTGATCCAGCATCTGTCCTTCTGCATTCCTCTCCTGGATACCAAACCTGCCCATCACCTCCTCATCATCTCTGTTTCCTGCACCAACATGTCCATTGAAGTCTGCACCAATGACAACTCTCTCACCTCTATGGATGCTCCTCATCACTTCATCAAGGTTCAACCAGAATGTCTTCTTCTCCTCCAGCTCACATCCTACCTGTGGATCATACCCACTAACAACACTGAACAGCACACCTTATGATTTCTAGCTTCAGACTCATCACTCTTTTCACCTCCAGGACACTCCTAACAAACTCCTCCTTCAAGATAACTCCTACTCCTCTTCTCTTCCTATCTACACCATGATAGATCAACTTGAACCCTGCTCCTCAGCTTCTAGTCTTGCTACCTTTCCACCTGGTCTCCTGGACACACAGTGTATCTACCTTCCTCCTCTGCATCATGTCAACCAACTCTCTAACTTTTCCTGTTCCAACATTCATAGTCTCTACTCTCAGTCCTAGACTCTTGGCTTTCATCTTCTCTCTCTTCCTGTGAACACACCTTCCTCCTCTCCTTCTTCAACCATCAGTAGTCCAAATGGCGGTCGTTGTTAACCCGGCCTCGACCGATCTGGTACAGAAGTCATAGGTTTGATTCACATGTTTGATTTGGCCAAAGTTTTACGTTAGATTCCCGTCCTGACACAACCCTCCGTATTTATCCAGGCTTGGGACTGACACAATAAGACACTTCATTGGAGCACTGAAGTCCTGAAGTAGTGAAATAGTTTAACTTCAACCTGCTGCTGACTGAAACAAGTAAATGTCAGTGAAGTCAGTAGAGGGGGGAGGGGAGCCACGACTGACTTTCTGTACTTTCTGTTTCTGTGTTTTCAGCTTCACTCGTCTTTAGGGATCCTGTTGTTCTGTCATGTAGCCACAGCTTCTGTAAAGACTGTCTGAAGAGCTGGTGGAGAGAGAAACCAACACGTGAGTGTCCAGTTTGTAAGAGAAGATCTTCAAAGTATGAACCACCTGTTAATCTGGTGTTAAAGAAGCTGTGTAAGTCCTTCTTACAGGACACAGATCAGAGAGCTTCAGAGGCTCTCTGCACTCTGCACTCTGAGAAACTCAAACTCTTCTGTCTGGACCACCAGCAGCCAGTGTGTCTCATCTGCAGAGATTCAGAAAAACACACCGACCACAGAATCAGACCCGTTGATGAAGCTGCACGACAACACAGGAAGAAACTTGAGGAAACTCTGGAGCCCTTAAAGAAGAAGTTAAAGGTTTTTAAACAAGTTAAAATGAAGTTTGATCAAACAGCAGAACACATTAAGGTCCAGGCCCGACACACAGAGACGCAGATTAAGCAGCAGTTTAAGAAGCTTCACCAGTTTCTAGAAGAGGAGGAGGAGGCCAGGCTGGCTGCTCTGAGGGAGGAAGAGGAGCAGAAGAGTCAAATGATGAAGGAGAAGATGGAGGCTCTGAGCAGAGAGACAGCAGCTCTTTTACACACAGTCAGAGCAGCAGAGGAGGAGCTGAGAGCTGAAGACGTCTCATTCCTGCACAACTACAAGGCTGCAGTGGAAAGAGTCCAGCGCTGCCCCCTGCTGGATGATCCACAGCTGGGACCAGCAGCTCTGATAGACCAGGCCAAACACCTGGGCAACCTGACCTTCAACATCTGGAGCAACATGAAGGAGATGGTCTCCTACACTCCTGTCATTCTGGATCCAAACACTGCTGGTCCAGAACTCATCCTGTCTGAGGATCTGACCGGTGTGAGAGGAGTAGAGGAGCAGCAGCTTCCTGATAATCCAGAGAGGTTTCAACATGTCTCTGTCCTGAGCTCTGAGGGCTTTAACTCAGGGACTCACAGCTGGGACGTCGAGGTTGGAGACAGTAACTACTGGGGACTGGGTGTGTTATCAGAGTCTGTCCAGAGGAAGCAAGACATACGGCCTGGATTATGGGGAGTATGGTTCTTTAAAGATAAATACTCAGCAGAGTCACCATCAACTCGGTTCACTGATCTCCAAGTGAAGAAGAAGCTGCTGTCTCATTATTACAAAATATGTTCATGACATATACTATACCTGCAGACACCCTGCACTACACCTCAGCGTTTAGTACCATCTGACTGTGTAGCTCTATAACAGCAGTGGATGGAAATGTACATGAAATTGAATTTTATTTTCGTTTGCTTATTTTCTGGAAAGCCGTTTAAAATTTGATTACATTTGAATGGAAACTTTTTTTTGTGTGTGTGTGTGTGTGTGTCAGTGTGTGTTATATTGATGTTGTCTGCATCCTCCATGTATAACAGACATGCATAAGTGTGTCTATTTTTTGTGCGTTTTTTACGTGTAATTATCTGGTCTGCATCTGAGTCTATGGCTTGTGCATTTGTGTGTGCATGTGTGTGTTTGTATTAATAAAGAGTGATAAATGACGGGCTCAGAGGAAGCGTTGGATTCCTGCTCGGCTCCTGTTCCTGTGAGAAACTTTTCTAAAGAAAGCAGACATAAATAACGGCTGCCACCCCGCCATCCTGCCTGAAATACTACATTGTGTGTGTGAAGATATGTGAGTGTGTGTGTGTGTGTGTATATGTATCCCATAGGAGAGAAAGTGCAAAGAAAACAAAGGTCAAGGATGTATTTATACTCACCCATGCACACGGACATATTCACACCGACAAACACACATGCAAAATGTAAGTGAGTGATGGAGCTGCCTCTCCTCAAAGACACATAGTAAAGTGTGTGTGTGTGTTTTGTGGTGTGTGTCAGGGCAAAAAGTCAGTGAACGTCTCACCAGAGTGTGTTAGCTTCTTGTTTCCACATGGCCTGCGTTATTAGCACTGAAGTACAGGAGCCATTAAATGGACCTGTAACAGATGATTGCAGCTTGAGATCAGATTCAGAGGTGATTTACTTCATTATGAAAATGGCTGCATTAACCACACGCTGCGTGTACGGTAATGGGGTCTTGAAAGGAATAAAAGAGAGCTCAGATTAAATTTAAGGTTTATAAATGGAGACAGATGGGGGTCGTCCAGGTGGGTCAGTGTGCTCAAGCTGTTGTAGGCATTAAGCCGTCGTCCTGTGAGCACACGTCTCTTCCAAAAACATCAACTTTTCAAAATCCTGTTTTTATCCCCCCAGATTTTTACAGTTTCAGTTTGATTTGAGCCGTGCGTCGCTTGAAGTTAAGACATTTCAGACATTTCTTATGCTGGAAAAAGTGCTTCCACCTGTTTTGCATTTTTACCATGTTTTTTATTTAATTTAAAGTTATATTTGTTAACACTACCAATCATAATTACTCTAACCATAATCAGTGTATAAACATAAATATAAAAAGTCAATAATGCTGTAGTTGCTACCAACAGACATTACCTTCCTCATAAAACATATTTGTACGTAGGAACTGTTGGAGGAGAGACTGTAGGTGAATGAGAAGGGAGGGAAGAAGATGGGAAACGAAGCAGCAGACATTCAACATCACTGGAAGACTAACGGATGCAACTTCATTAACAAGGTGCCTGCAGTGTTAACTTCTGCAGCCTGTGCAGGACATTCACACTGAACTCTACATCTGCATATGTTAGCTGTGAGTAATAATCATGGCTGCCAAACGTGGTGTAACAGGTTTAAAATGCAACATGTCAGAATAAAAAATACCATGCTGAAGCACTTTCCAGAAGCGTACATGAGTCACCGTCAAACCAAGTAAAGATGGATATCAAATAACACCACTAACCTGAGAACATCAAACCCGCCCACCCACCCGTTTTCTTCCCCCAAACAGGAGTGATAAAGAGAAGAAATGAGAAAACACAAAGAGGCAAAGAGTGGATAAGAGAGTTGATGCTAAAATTGTTGAAATATGAGAAGACTGGAGGAAAGGGAGTGATGACAGAGCGGCTCTCCTGCTAAGACAGCCTGGTTTCCTGAGTGTGTGAACGGTGGGGCTAAAACAACAGCAGGGATGACACGTCGAGCCTCGGGTTATGCTAACACTCTCTTTCTGTTTCTCTCCTACTCTCTCTGTCCTCCTGGCGCTTCCTTCCTTCTCCCCTCTGGCTAATGTTACCACTAACACCTACTGACACAGGACAGGGTACCAGCCTGCTGTACAAACTGATGATCTCACCCACACAGCTGCTCCACGAGTGTTTCAGTCCAAACATGTGAGAGTGTGTCCATGTTGTAAGTGTGTGTATGCATACACACATGTTGTATGTGAGCATGTGTATATTCATGAAACATAACATGATCAATTAAACTGTGTAAGTGATACTTCTGCACACACCACTTTATTCAGGGGCTTTACTAACTAATATTTTATACTCCTGTTATAAGAGCACATTGCGGGTTGCCAGTTTGGGTAAAATCCTCCAACCACCCATTAAGCATTAGTAAGTGATTTATTAACTATTACTAAAGTCATTAAATGCAGATTATAAACCCAGAAAGTGGTTCCACATGTTTGTAATGATTCACAGCATCCACTAATACCAACAACTGTTTTTCTGTGTTTTTGACAAGGCGTGTAACTGCTCTATCTAGAGGCACTCTAGTGATTCAGTACTAACATTTCTATAAAGTTGTGGGACAGTTTTAAAACAATCAGATGGTGAAACAGGAGAAGCTGAGATGTTTTGACTTTTATTAGTTTGAGTCGGACTCCAAAGACACTAAATCCTACGTTTCCCACAATGCCATCCACAATAACCTCTTCATATTATCCTCTTCATGTTATCATCTTCATGTTAGATTCTTCATGTTATCATCTTCATGTTATCCTCTTCATGTTATCCTCTTCATGTTATCATCTTCACGTTAGATTCTTCATGTTATCCTCTTCATGTTATCATCTTCATGTTATCATCTTCATGTTATCCTCTTCATGTTATCCTCTTCATGTTATCATCTTCATATTATCCTCTTCATGTTATCATCTTCATGTTATCCTCTTCATGTTATCCTCTTCATGTTATCATCTTCATGTTAGATTCTTCATGTTATCATCTTCATGTTAGATTCTTCATGTTATCATCTTCATGTTATCCTCTTCATGTTATCATCTTCATGTTATCATCTTCACGTCATCCTCTTCACGTTATCATCTTCATGTTATCCTCTTCATGTTATCATCTTCATGTTAGATTCTTCATGTTATCATCTTCATGTTATCCTCTTCATGTTATCATCTTCATGTTATCATCTTCACGTCATCCTCTTCACGTTATCATCTTCATGTTATCCTCTTCATGTTTTCATCTTCATGTTAGATTCTTCATGTTATCATCTTCATGTTATCCTCTTCATGTTATCATCTTCATATTATCCTCTTCATGTTATCATCTTCATGTTATCATCTTCACGTCATCCTCTTCACGTTATCATCTTCATGTTATCCTCTTCATGTTTTCATCTTCATGTTAGATTCTTCATGTTATCATCTTCATGTTATCCTCTTCATGTTATCCTCTTCATGTTATCATCTTCATGTTATCATCTTCATGTTATCCTCTTCATGTTATCCTCTTCATGTTAGATTCTTCATGTTATCATCTTCATGTTATCCTCTTCATGTTAGATTCTTCATGTTATCATCTTCATGTTATCCTCTTCATGTTATCATCTTCATGTTATCATCTTCATGTTATCATCTTCATGTTATCCTCTTCATGTTATCATCTTCATGTTATCATCTTCATATTATCATCTTCATGTTATCCTCTTCATGTTAGATTCTTCATGTTATCATCTTCATGTTATCCTCTTCATGTTATCATCTTCATGTTAGATTCTTCATGTTAGATTCTTCATGTTATCATCTTCATGTTATCCTCTTCATGTTATCATCTTCATGTTATCATCTTCATGTTATCCTCTTCATGTTATCATCTTCATGTTATCCACTTCATGTTATCATCTTCATGTTATCATCTTCATGTTATCCTCTTCATGTTATCCTCTTCATGTTATCATCTTCATATTATCATCTTCATATTATCATCTTCATGTTTTAATCTTCATGTTATCATCTTCATGTTATCATCTTCATGTTATCATCTTCATGTTATCATCTTCATGTTAGATTCTTCATGTTATCATCTTCATGTTATCCTCTTCATGTTATCCTCTTCATGTTATCATCTTCATGTTATCCTCTTCATGTTATCATCTTCATATTATCATCTTCATGTTATCCTCTTCATGTTATCCTCTTCATGTTATCATCTTCATATTATCCTCTTCATGTTATCATCTTCATGTTATCCTCTTCATGTTATCCTCTTCATGTTATCATCTTCATGTTAGATTCTTCATGTTATCATCTTCATGTTAGATTCTTCATGTTATCATCTTCATGTTATCCTCTTCATGTTATCATCTTCATGTTATCATCTTCACGTCATCCTCTTCACGTTATCATCTTCATGTTATCCTCTTCATGTTATCATCTTCATGTTAGATTCTTCATGTTATCATCTTCATGTTATCCTCTTCATGTTATCATCTTCATGTTATCATCTTCACGTCATCCTCTTCACGTTATCATCTTCATGTTATCCTCTTCATGTTTTCATCTTCATGTTAGATTCTTCATGTTATCATCTTCATGTTATCCTCTTCATGTTATCATCTTCATATTATCCTCTTCATGTTATCATCTTCATGTTATCATCTTCACGTCATCCTCTTCACGTTATCATCTTCATGTTATCCTCTTCATGTTTTCATCTTCATGTTAGATTCTTCATGTTATCATCTTCATGTTATCCTCTTCATGTTATCCTCTTCATGTTATCATCTTCATGTTATCATCTTCATGTTATCCTCTTCATGTTATCCTCTTCATGTTAGATTCTTCATGTTATCATCTTCATGTTATCCTCTTCATGTTAGATTCTTCATGTTATCATCTTCATGTTATCCTCTTCATGTTATCATCTTCATGTTATCATCTTCATGTTATCCTCTTCATGTTATCATCTTCATGTTATCATCTTCATATTATCATCTTCATGTTATCCTCTTCATGTTAGATTCTTCATGTTATCATCTTCATGTTATCCTCTTCATGTTATCATCTTCATGTTAGATTCTTCATGTTAGATTCTTCATGTTATCATCTTCATGTTATCCTCTTCATGTTATCCTCTTCATGTTATCATCTTCATGTTATCCTCTTCATGTTATCATCTTCATGTTATCCACTTCATGTTATCATCTTCATGTTATCATCTTCATGTTATCCTCTTCATGTTATCCTCTTCATGTTATCATCTTCATATTATCATCTTCATATTATCATCTTCATGTTTTAATCTTCATGTTATCATCTTCATGTTATCATCTTCATGTTATCATCTTCATGTTATCATCTTCATGTTAGATTCTTCATGTTATCATCTTCATGTTATCCTCTTCATGTTATCCTCTTCATGTTATCATCTTCATGTTATCCTCTTCATGTTATCATCTTCATATTATCATCTTCATGTTATCCTCTTCATGTTATCATCTTCATATTATATATTATTATTATTATTTATATATATTATAAAATATTATTATTATTATTGACCAAGTTGAAATATTGGTGTATTGATAAACTGAAACAGATTTAGCAAATAAAAGATAACGTACAGGAAACATGTGACTTAAACGTCACTGAAGAGACAAAGACATCAGATCTGCAACGAGGAGACGGTAACATACATGAAACGAACATGCGTCTGTTTCTTCTGCAACATTTTAAAAGTCATGACTGGAAAAAATATGACTCATTCAGAGGCCATTTTTACAGCTCCAGTGCATACACATGCACGTTACCTTTACACACACACACACACACACACACACACACACACACACACACATAATGTTTTTAGATACCTTCTACAAAAAACACAATTTCTTGTCTTTTCTGTCTTGCTCTCTGTCACACACACAAGCTCAGGCACAGCTGGTTAGTTCAGTGTTTCCTGGCTGAGGGCAGGTCATGGCTGGGTGGGGAAACTGTGACATGTCAAAGACGCCCCTGATTATAGCTGCGACGGGAGCACAGCCAAAACTAACACACACAAACACACACGCATTTACATATATACACCTTATATATACATACAGATTATAATGAGTGTATAAGCTGCAAGATGAAAACATGGTGAACGTTTATAGAAGAGGCCTAAAATGTAGAATTAGGTTAATGGAGAACCAGGACATTCAAGTGATATTTTGGTAATCCTCTGACTTCTCCTTTAGCGCCACCATCAGGACATTTTTGTATCTTAATGAAACATCTTGACATCAAATGCATTGATTATCATTGAACCTGGGACAGATATTCTTGGTGGTTTAACATTTAAATGTGAAAATTTTCACTGTATTTCACTATATTTAATATTTGTGTTTTGACAGACATTCATGTTCCCCTCTTTATGATTTGTGAGACCTGTGGTGATCCTCTGACTATTTGTTTACCCAGACAGTCATGCCAGAGTATTGCCAAGGTGTCTAGCACAGCCTAACGGAGCAGCCCTGCATTAAAACAGGGCAGAGGCTGCTTTGGTGAGGTTGTTAAGGTGCCTGAGAGACAATAACCCAGAAAGTCCAGTTGGAGTAGCAGACTAATGCCTGTAAAGGCTTCTCAGACACCTGAACGCCACACAGCTGTCTTCTTAGACAGGATTTGACATCTCTTGGCAGCTCTTTTGTCACAAGGATTGCAAAGAAGTAGTTCACATTACAAAGTAATCTGTGAATGTGAATGTGCGTATAAGAGAAAAGTTATTTCAAAATAATTCAGTGTACATCCATGTTTCACTGCAAACAGGAGCTACTAATATATAACTCAGCATACTTTTAACAGAGGCTGAAATGAGGCTGAAACCAGAACGGCGGTACCTACCTGTAGCTGTTGTCGTCATATCACATTTCCATGAAATAAATCCCATCTGAACGTGGCCTTAGTCTGTTTATATGCTGCCTTTCACAAATAAGGTCACACAGAGAAGAACATTTGAATGGCTGGTATGATGCGTCATCTCTCCAGTGATGATTCATGTCCCCAGACGTGTTTAGAAATCTGTGGTTGATGTAATGACATTTTATTAGGTGTTCTGACTAACCGAAGATACATCTCATATGAAAATTAAAGCTACCATTTATAAAATGCCTCTTCAAATGAAAGCAACAGACATAATTACGATAAGTAATTATGAGTCATCAGAAGACCTCTAAATAGTTATGTTTTGAAGGTAAACATCATCTGTGGCTTTTTAAATATCCACTGATGAATTGCAGGTGAGGAATCTTTCCACAGTGGATCTTTTCTGGGGTTTTTTTGCCAAACCTTTAACATTTATGCTTGTACTCGAGTGCAGCAGGGGTTTTCCACCAAACATTCTTTTGCTTTTACTTGATCAAGCGTAGCTTTCGTTTTTCACTTGATGAAGGTTCATCCAGAAAAACATATTCAAATTAAATTGAATAATATGTCAAAGCAGTGTTTTGAGCCAGCAGTGTCTGGGAGGGGGTCGAATGGGTGTTTTAGTATTTTTCTCTGGAGTCACTACTCCATCGAAGGGGGGTAAGAACCAACTGTAAAAACTGCAATAAATAACCTGTATAAAAGTAATGATGATACTGAATTTACTGTATGTACCAAATGAGACTGAACCTTCTTTTCCATCCATCCATCCATCCATCCATCCATTCATCCATCCATCCATCCATACCTACCTACATGAACTGAGAACTCCTGTAACTGATTCAAACTTTGTGCAGCTCATCCAAAAACAAGTTCAACCTGCATCAGATCCTGTTGTGTTAGAAGATTCAGATAATTAATAAAGGAACCTGCTTGGTGAGTTGTATGTAAAATTACAGTACGATCATCAGTATTGATAAAAGTCAGTCGTGTGCCTTTTTTATCTTTTGAAAATTTGGAGGTCATGAAAATAGCTTTCTATATTTGTGATCTAGACAACGTGCCTTGCATATATCATTACGTTGTTTTCTCTCCCTCCAGCAGTCAGCTCTGCCAGAACACATTCACATTACCAGATTTGTTCCAGCATCTGTTTGTTTCCAGTTGGCAGCCTTGTGGTTAAACACCAGCTCCTTATTAAAGAAAGAAACAAAAAAATAACAGCAAACATGCTGATCATGAAATTCCTCGGAAACAAATCCATCCAACAAAACCGAAGAAAACGTAAAACTGATGACAGAACAGCCCCGCAATCAGGTATCACACCATCCAAACGATGTGACTGCAGATCATTTAAATTTACTGATATTTGTTTTTTCTTCACAGCACGCACGTACAGCCAGAACAGTGGCAGACGTGGGTCAGACAAGCAGAGCAGAAACTTTTTATTGTTCAATAAATATGAAGGATTACCTGCAGCTTTACAACTTCCCAAAGTGAAATCACTGCAAACCAAACAGAAACAGCAGGTCAACTCTCCACGTTTCTGGTTATATTAGTGTAGAGGAAGTATTCACATCACATAAAATGAACAGTGTAAAGATACTTTTACTGAAAATGCAAAAAAAAAATTTACCCAAAAATATAAAAAGTATAATGCTGAAATGTTTCCTGTAAGTGAATCATTAATATCATTAGGTTATTATTATTACCAATGATTTCATTCATTCATTTCAAATTAAAAAACCTGAAAGAGAGTGAAAGTGAAGGTATTTCCTTCTTAATTGTAGCAGAAATGCATAATACTCAAGTTAAGTACAAATACCTTCAGTTTCTGCAGCATCATTACATGAGGAATGAAAATAAAAGAACGAGTGCTTTCTATTCTGCTGATTCTGCATCTTCCTGCCATCGATCCAGGATGCTCGAGCTGCGTTTAGAGAACGGCGCTGTGCGTTTGAGGCTGTCAGGGTACGAGACGACAGAAAGAGCAGAGAGGCACCATCAACTTCTCCACCCCGAATCTCCACTTTGACCTGAATCTGTTTATTGATCTGATGCAGTCAGGCTGTTGTGGAAACAGTTTTATTGCAACATAAAACTTATTGCATGATATTAATCTTGTACAGTAATAAAACTGCTTGTGGAATCACAGCAGCAACCACAAGTCTAAAGTTATTCAGATGTATTCATAAAATAAAAAATATTACACGTGTCTAGAATCTGAATCATGAATAAATCATAAAAACACTCAACTTTCTCTACTTTTTCTTCATAAAAACAACTTACTTTTCTTTTCCTCTACTTTTCTTCTGTTCTGTTCCTGCGTTTTAGTAAAACTACACACATCGATATACTGGTTAAGCCTGTATATTGTTTTATTGTTTCTGTTGGGTTATTAACCCAAACTAAAGCTTTGTAATCTACTCTACTCTTTTTAAATTTACATGTCATGGTTTGTTTATCTGTTGAATGTCATATAAACAAAGTTAACACAATGTTGTATTGGTGGTATATGAACCCAGTGATTATTAATGTGTATACAGCCACACAGTTATTATTATTATTATTAGTCCTATAATATCATCCTGAGCCTGAAAAGGACACAGGCCGACTGCAGCTGAGCAGATTAATTAAGCAATAGACCAATATTTAGAACATTTATAGCTTATTGCTATAGTTTTATTGCTCCGTTTTGTGGCGCTGTTAATTATTTCTCCATATTTCTGCCCTCAAAATGACGCGAGGATCTCTCTCACATCCCTGCTGGCGAAGAGCGCAGCGACGAGCCACGTTAGCTGACTGCAAAGCATCCAAAGAGAGGGAGGGAGCCAGTTTCTAGCCAACAGGTCGACCTGTCCAGCCAGCCCAGTGTTGGTGTTGGCAACACGTCAGTATACTGTCACACACACACACACACACATCCAGTAGAGTGACCTCACTTCTGTAAAGTTTGTGCTAACATATAATCACCCACTGAATGGCCAGAGCTTTCTTTATAGACTCCCTGAGCCCAGAAACTGAACACACACACACGGAGACACATGTATAAATATGCACGTACGCAAATACACACTCTTAAAACACATATGAGCTGTATATGTACACACTCACACCCTGGGGCTGCACACCTACTCACCGCGAACAGCTCACTGTAACAGCCCACTTAATGCTTAAAACCACAAAACAAACCAAACCGCAGGATTAACCTCAGACACAACCACAGAACAAGAATAACAAGCGCCTGCAGCGGGTGCTTTGAGCTAAATGCTAACATGCTCACAGTGACAATGTTAATGTGTTGATGTTAAGCAGGTGGGAGGACATATTTCACACAAACCAAATCAAAGTCAAAACAAAATTCCCATTTTTTCCCATATATGACTCACAGTTGCCTCTCTTCTACAGATTAGATCAACATGAAACTGCTTTAATTATCAGAACAAAAGATCTGTTAAAAAAAAATCTGGTTCTTTGATAAAAGGTCAAAGGTTCAAACATAAACATGTCAGGATAGAAGTTAACTACGACTCCCAGGGTGCATTTTGGCAAGAAACGTCCAAAAATGTCCTGTGTGCTGCAAAAGGCGGAAGTTAGTAAAGATTTACGACAAAGAAAGCAACAAGCAAACATGACAGAAACACCAAGATTTATTTTTTCAGAATAGAAAATAAAATAGTTCCAAAAACAGGAAAACATGTTTACAAATCAGGGAAATATAAGTGAGTTTCAAAGTAAAAGAAAAAGAAATCTCTGTTGAGATAATCTGATAATAATCACTTTTCATTTCTGGGTCACTTTTAAGTCAGTTCAGCTCTGAGTGGCTTCAGCATCATTTTAACCATCTCAGAAACGACGCTGACATAATATCATCATATAAATATCTTTATCTCGAGTTTCCATGTTCAGTAATATTGAGGATATCGTTTATAGACGTTTGAAATGGGAATGCAGAGTAAAACACTTCCAAAACCAGCAGCTCTATAATGATCTATAGTCATCACCATGTTAGCCTAGCTTCTTAGTACAAATAGCACTAAATTAACATCAAAAACAATGTACAGCTCACTCTGATGGGATGTCGTCATGTTTGCAACGTTCTGCATGTAAAGCAAAGTACTGGAGAAATGACATGTTGAGCTGTTGGAGGATCACTGAAGTCGGTATTAGTGATGTCAACTCTAACCAGAAGTTGTTGATGTAGTTGAATCTGGCCCAAAGTGGTGGATCATCCATAAATTAAACTAAATATTTGTCTCTGTGGCCATGACTAATTAATGAATTAATTCGCAGCCATCTCTTCCTTCTTTGGAGAAAATAATATTTATTTATTTGGCTTATTTCCGCTTCATCAGATTCTCTGAAGACATGTGAACAATGAAGTCTGTGATGCAGCAGAGCAAAAAAATATTTATGTTCTGATATCATGTTGACAGTTAAATGTTCTTGATTGGACATCAGGTACTTCAAATCACTTGGAGCCATGTTCAAACATGCGTGTGCCTCATATCGTTGTGGTCCTGTCAGATGTTTTGCTGTGTTTGGCTAAGAGCAGCGAGGGGAGCTGTTTCCTCATTTCCTTCCTGCTCTGTTCAGATTGGATCAGACACATTCTTCTTCTTTGCTTTTTATTCAGCTGTCAGCCTCCAAAACTCTTTGAATGTGTCTTTATCTGTAGCGTGTCTGAGTGTGACATATCATCCTGGCTCTAAGACAACATGTCTGGACATTCTGGTGTTAATGCCGCTACCTGAAGACAATAGTGACCCTGAACACACACACACCTCACACACAGCATGAAGACAATGGTGTTGTTTTAGTTTTTATTGTTAGGTTTGCAGCAGTGTGGTCAGAATAACTCTCTGTGTGTGTGTGTGTGTGTGTGTGTGTGTGTGTGTGTAGCATGTAGGGGGTCACGGCTGTGCTCAGAGGCTCGTTGTTTGCTTGGCATTTTAGTGCCGCAGCCTAGATTTCATTGAGAGTCCCATCAGACTCTTTACACTTCAGCTTTATGTTGGTACACATGCAGGTCCAGCTGCTGCTGAGAGTTTAAGGACGATTAACACTCACAGGAACACCAGCTGCAACTAAAGCAGCACAGCCACCAGAACCTCTCCACACGCTCAGGAGGAGGCAGGAAGTGAATTGATCCTCTAGTCTCCCTTTATTGATCCTCTAGTCTCCCTTCATTGATCCTCCAGTCTCCCTTCATTGATCCTCCAGTCTCCCTTCATTGATGCTCTAGTCTCTCTTCATTGATGCTCTAGTCTCTCTTCATTGATCCTCTAGTCTCCCTTCATTGATCCTCTAGTCTCCCTTCATTGATCCTCCAGTCTCCCTTCATTGATGCTCTAGTCTCTCTTCATTGATGCTCTAGTCTCCCTTCATTGATGCTCTAGTCTCCCTTCATTGATCCTCTAGTCTCCCTTCATTGATCCTCCAGTCTCCCTTCATTGATCCTCCAGTCTCCCTTCATTGATCCTCCAGTCTCTCTTCATTGATGCTCTAGTCTCCCTTCATTGATGCTCTAGTCTCCCTTCATTGATGCTCTAGTCTCCCTTCATTGATCCTCCAGTCTCTCTTCATTGATCCTCCAGTCTCCCTTCATTGATGCTCTAGTCTCTCTTCATTGATGCTCTAGTCTCCCTTCATTGATGCTCTAGTCTCCCTTCATTGATCCTCCAGTCTCCCTTCATTGATGCTCTAGTCTCTCTTCATTGATGCTCTAGTCTCCCTTCATTGATGCTCTAGTCTCCCTTCATTGATGCTCTAGTCTCTCTTCATTGATGCTCTAGTCTCCCTTCATTGATGCTCTAGTCTCCCTTCATTGATCCTCCAGTCTCCCTTCATTGATGCTCTAGTCTCTCTTCATTGATGCTCTAGTCTCCCTTCATTGATGCTCTAGTCTCCCTTCATTGATCCTCCAGTCTCCCTTCATTGATGCTCTAGTCTCTCTTCATTGATGCTCTAGTCTCCCTTCATTGATGCTCTAGTCTCCCTTCATTGATGCTCTAGTCTCTCTTCATTGATGCTCTAGTCTCTCTTCATTGATGCTCTAGTCTCTCTTCATTGATCCTCCAGTCTCCCTTCATTGATGCTCTAGTCTCCCTTCATTGATCCTCCAGTCTCCCTTCATTGATGCTCTAGTCTCTCTTCATTGATCCTCCAGTCTCCCTTCATTGATCCTCTAGTCTCTCTTCATTGATCCTCCAGTCTCCCTTCATTGATCCTCCAGTCTCCCTTCATTGATGCTCTAGTCTCTCTTCATTGATCCTCCAGTCTCCCTTCATTGATGCTCTAGTCTCTCTTCATTGATCCTCCAGTCTCCCTTCATTGATGCTCTAGTCTCCCTTCATTGATCCTCTAGTCTCTCTTCATTGATGCTCTAGTCTCTCTTCATTGATCCTCTAGTCTCTCTTCATTGATCCTCCAGTCTCCCTTCATTGATCCTCCAGTCTCCCTTCATTGATGCTCTAGTCTCTCTTCATTGATCCTCCAGTCTCCCTTCATTGATGCTCTAGTCTCTCTTCATTGATCCTCCAGTCTCCCTTCATTGATCCTCAGACATCCCAAGTTTCAAAAAGTCATTTCAGGGAGATGCTTATCAAACAAATACACCCCCACCCCGTGCACGCCACATACATACACACTGAAGGCCAACAACTTTTCACCAGCTTTTTATTAACTACCGGTGTTCAAAACAATACAATATTTCTTAAAACATTTCAAATATATGTCCATGTCCTTTCAATCTTTCAGCCTGCAGTGAACATCTTTCATTCTTTCTCTTTTTCCAGGGACTTTTTCAGGCTCTCGTTATATGTACTGGCTGCTTGTTTTGCAGACTTCAGCAATTTCCCTGGAACTTCCAGGTCATGGCACTCAATGTCAATAAATGTGTTTATCTTACACGACATCAGGTTAACATGAGTTTGGTGGGACATCTGACATCTGAACTCTGTTTTGATGTGGCGGACCAAACTGAATGCTCTCTCCACATCACAGTTCTCCACAACGAAAAGCTTATTGGTGTATTTTGCTGACCAAACCAATCGGCACGCTCTCTCTCGCAACCAGTCGCCATGAACACGAGAACACGCTGAACAGAGTATTCGCTTGAATGCATGCACGGCTGCTTCATGTAGCTCATTGTATCTCAGTCTCACGCGCTCACCCCCCTCCCCTCCTCTCGCCTATGCCTGCGCAATGTAACTGAAGGTAATCCAAGCATGATGTGCGAGGTACTATCTTTTCTTTATGCTCGCACTCGCATTTTTTTTTTATCTCTCTCGCGTAATCCAAAATCCGGGATGTTTTGAATTGTATTCACTGAACGGCGGTCTGCAAAACAACAGGAAAACAAGAAAATACTAACAGACTTTCCCAGGCAAGAAGAAGAAGTGGAAATAAAGAAACAACATTCTTGTGTTGTAGTTTGGAGCTGGTTAGTATTATGAGGAATAATATAAAATTATTTTAAGATAGTCCTGTTTGGCAGCATAGCAGCTTAGTTTGCATACGTAACATTTCCAGATATTCTCTTTGAGGATGATGCCACAGAAGAAGAAACACAACCTGCCTTATTGGAGGAGCCTTTATACTCACTGACCCTGCAGTAATAATCATAAAGTCTGCTAACACTGAAGTGGAAACCAATAAACTGATGCTGTGTTGATAAGTCAGCAAATAGAAAACCCTGTTAGCAGAAAGTAAAATGACAAGCAGATGATATCTGGAGCTATCTGAGTTCGGTGCTGTAAAGCTCAATAAATGTTCGCTGGCCCAGTTGGGCTGTATTTGTGACAAATTAGCACAGCAAGCCTTGGCTAGCTGCGTTTAGCACTGTAGTGGAAAATATTAACAGCGATTGGTCATAGTGTGTGAATAATCTGCGTTCAGCAAAACATGAGCAGGGTGTAAAAGTCCTGAACAGTGTGTGTGTGTGTGTGTGTGTGCGTGTGTGTGTATATTTATTTGTGTGTGTACATGCATCATCATACATTGTCAGTCATCTGCAGGGTTCATATTTTCCACTGGTTGCTGTTGTGGGGCAAATAACTTGTTAAAACACACACACACACACAGTTGATTTACAGGTGGTGTTAAGTATGACTAATGGCGTCGTTTGTTTTGCTGTCATGTTATTTCCCTGCAGTGCTGTGGAAATAGCTGGCACGTCACCTATTAGAGCTGATAATGACTTCATCCCTGCGTGTATGTGTGTGTGTGTGTGTGTGTGTGTGTTGAGAGAGAGAACGAGAGGGGGAGCAAGAGAGTTTGTTTGTGTGACAGAAAAAAAAATAGAAGTGAAAAAGAGAAACGGAGAAAGGTAAAAATTTAGAAGAAAGACGAGAACACTCATGATGAAAAGTTTCAGTTTATAAAACTTCAATCAGCTAAAGAAGAAATGTGAATTTATGCTCGTTTCCATCCACTCCGCCGCAGATAATCAGTAGGTGGCGCTAATTCTCCAGTCTGTTGCAGAAGAAGAGGACACAACGCGATGACGACATTAAAAGAGCAACAGTCAAGGCTCAAATGATAAATAATATTCTGTTGGCTTCATGTTTTCATGTGAAGAACGTCATCATCATCATCATCATCATCGCCATCACTCCACACTGATCTGAAGATTTTTAAGTCACACGCTTCATGTACGCCATCATTTATTTACTACGTCTGTTTATATTTGCGAATATGTGAATAAAACAGTTTGATAGAAACGCACCTCATGGCTTAGAAATAAAACCAACAAACTTTAGACAAACACCTGATTCATCCGTTGCACAAAGCCGTGTAGCTCCTGACTAACTAGCACTGATTTGCATACATTTGGAAAAAACATAGCTGGCTGAGCAACCACATCTCAGCATAAAATGTTTCCCTTCTGGAAGAACAAAGATTTAAAATTAAAAAAAAGAAAAATACCACAAAGGGATTTAACAGAAACTGACACGCAAACACTTAAAGTCTCATCTTATAGGTGGCACTAGATGGAAAGTCTGTTGATAACCAAAGTCAGTAGGATTCATTGTCTCGGGGCCATGAGTGTTTGTTCAACGTTTAACAGAAATCCATCCAGTAGCTGTTGAAATACGTCAGCCTGGACCACAGTGGACAGACCAACAGACTAGACAGCAACTCAATCTCATTCGCTTGCTTTATAACAGGATATCAATGCTTCTTAAGTGTTAAAATCTGTCAGAAACAGAAACCACACTACACTTCCACAGTTGCAGCTGCAGAGAAACTGACGGATGAGTAACTTCCAGGCCAACAGTTGTGTCACTTTGCAAGCAGCTCGACTGCAGTTGGACTAGATGATTCAGCCAATCTGACACATTAGAAATCTGCACGCTGTACAGTAGCATTCCTCCTGGTCTGGTGATTATAGTCTGCTTTGGACATAAGCAGCAGAGGCCGGGGTTCAAATCCCCTTTGTTCAATAAAAATTACACTTTTCTCCATTTTTCCTCCAGTTCAGAGCTGCTTCACTCTTGTTTCTGGGTGTAAGCAGGCAAGTGCAAAAGCTCCTGCGTGTCAGCATAAAGACAGTGTGTGTGTGTGTTTGTGTGTGTTTGTGTGTGTGTGTGTGTTCCCCCTGTCCAGAAGTTGAGGAAACAGTAGGTGGCAGGTATAATATGTAGTGGAGCACAAAGGTTAGGCCGGCCGCCGGGGGATGGGGAGTGTGAGTGAGAGAAAAGAGAAACCTCATCCAGGTTATTGTAGAGAGCTTGTCAGGATTTATTAGGCACGGTAAGCACACTGAGCCCCTGGCCTGTCGTAAAACACACAGAAAAACATAATCTCTCTCTGCCTTCACGTACTCTCCGCTGAAACACACACAGTCGAGTCATAAAGCAGCTCCAGATAACTTAAGCTGAGTAGAGGGACTCGATGACATCATGACAGCTTACAGGGCAGAGCTGCCTTTTCCATGTTTTCCTTTGTCGGAGTGAAAAGTTTACCCTTTCTACAGGGAAGGAGAGGGAACTCGGAGGGGAAAAGAGGAAAATGAGATGGGATCTTTTGGTCAGAAGGAAGAAGAGAAAGAAGATAGAGGAGGAAAGGAAGTAAAGCTTGATGATGATGTCACCAATAAATATAAATAATAATACAAACAATACTATTTCTGGGCTCTACTGGGATATCTCTGCATGGTTTCCAGTTAAAACCTCCTTATTGATCTTATCCTGGTCCTTTCTGCAGCCCCTCAGTTCAGCCTCTGTCTCAAACAGGACGTTTTAGCTCCTGTCTCTTTAAGACCCGCCTCCTGAACCTGCTCTGCTCTGATTGGTCAGCTTCAGGAAGCTTCCGGAGGCTACGTAAACAAACTATAGTAGCAGGATTTCACTTCTATTTCTTCTTCTTTACTTCAAATGTCAACTTCTCACATCCATCCGTACATGTTGGAGCTGAATCACATCTGAAATACGAGTGAACAACGTGACAACACATGGAAACACCTTAGCAACCACCTTAGCAACCAGAAGTTTAGCATAACATTAGCATGTTAGCTAAGAAGACACCTTACCTGGAGTCATATTTTTTTTCTTCTTGTGGCAGCTAACCGCATCTCCACACCAAGCTAGCACGTAGCAGACCAGACGAAGTAACGCAGCGTTATCGGGTGTGTGATGTAATTACTAAATTTCAAATTGTAATCACACTATTAGTTAATGAGGAAAGTAATTACCCCTAACTCAACACTACTCATCGCTCAGCTATATAGAGTAGGTTGTAGCGTGGCTATAATCCATATTTTAATAATAAAAATATAATGTAAGTGTATGTAGTGATGAATATACAGAGACTTATCTGCTATCAATATATGTTCTGTACCACTGAAGATATCGTATATCATAAATTTTGGTGTATTTCCTATTACCTTGCTGTGTTTTGTTCCTATAATACCATTGCTTGTTCGTTCTTCACTCTTTTCCTTTTCATGTTTGTACCATTAAAGAAATCGTTTGATATTTCGTGAAAATATGCTTATACACGTTTTCATGTCTATACTGTAAATATGAAGCTACAGCCAGCAGCTTGTTAGTTCAGCTGAGCACAAAAGCTGTAAACAATATTCACCACACTGTTGTTTGTTTATTCTGTAAACAAAAAACAAAAACAAGAATATCTCCCAAAATATGACATGAGTTATGTCTGTCTTGAAAAACAACAATTTCCAGCAGCGTAGATGATTGTAGTTTCAAAATGAAAGTATGGACAGTTTATCAATGCTCAAATACTACAAGTGGCATTTTAAACATTGAAAGACTGAGACAGAAAGAAAAGTCTTACAATGAGATTTATTAAAGAAGAAATGCAGGCTGAATGACAGAATAGGGAGACAGACAGAACGAGCTCATATCTTTTTATTGAAGCTGGATACAAACCCCCACAGTTTGTCCTCACATAACAAGCCTATATGACCCCCTCAAGCTGTCAACGCTCGGCTCATATTAACACACTCACCTCTCTGCCTGGCTTCCCAAAGGCTTCTTAGATTCACTCAGTGCTATTGTACGGCAGGTCAGTGGGGGTAAGTGAATATTGGTGCGATGCATTTGGGAAATTGTGCTGCAGGTTAGTGAGGTCAGCTTATTGCTGGATATAAAGGCCATTTAATGACTAACAGTCCACTCCTAGCAAAGTGTTGACATTACAGACGCACTGACGTGCCGGCAGGAGAGGCGTCACTCTGACTACAATTTATAAATTTCATGATTATTTGTGAATTTTACTTGATAGAGAGAAACACAGGAGCTCAGGTTATGACAGCCAAATGACAACCTAACCAAAGGAGACGCCACTGAGCATGTGCAGGAAGGTGGTTCTACTCACATACAAATAATAATAATATTATATTTTCAGAAACAAGATAATTTGTACTTCGCTACTTTTCTGAGCTGCAGAAGATTGGCAGTTTGTTTACCTGTGTGAAAAGACAGAACTGGACAGTCTTGAACTTATTACAGCAGAGTTTGATTCCCGTCTCTCTATCCAGCTCTAAATTGAATTTGATACAAACAAGGAACAAATACAGATGCACTTTTGTTTCTTCCAGAACTGTTTCTGGGAAAAGTGCAAGTGAACATTTGAAATCAAATCAGTGAAAACAGTGAAATCAAGAGCAGACAGCTTTTAGACAGGGTGGTCCACCGCACCTTGTCATCAATCACACACACATATTGTTGAGTTTATCTCTCATTGTCCAGGTTTTAAGTGTGTTTGACGGGAAGGCCGTACTTCTCCGCTGCTCCATCTTTCTTGGCATTTCAATCCCATAATAATATTATGACATTGAGATCAAAACACTTGAACAGATTCACACACGCACCTGCAGACAAATACAAGTTAGAAATTCACCAAATGAAATGTGCCAAAAGTTTTCTTTTGAAGATGTTAAATGATATTATGACCTCATTAGGCTCTGCAGTGAATGTGCCATATTACAGGTGACCCTCTCCTAACTCACCTTTAAGATGCCTTAACCTACTACTCTCACCTTAACATCCTACTTTCACCTTAACCTACTACTCTCACCTTAACCTACTACTCTCACCTTAACATCCTACTCTCACCTTAACCTACTACTCTCACCTTAACATCCTACTCTCACCTTAACATCCTACTCTCACCTTAACCTACTGATTCACACACGCACCTGCAGACAAATACAAGTTAGAAATTCACCAAATGAAATGTGCCAAAAGTTAACATCCTACTCTCACCTTAACCTACTACTCTCACCTTAACATCCTACTCTCACCTTAACCTACTACTCTCACCTTAACATCCTACTCTCACCTTAACCTACTACCCTCACCTTAACCTACTACTCTCACCTTAACCTACTACTCTCACCTTAACATCCTACTCTCACCTTAACATCCTACTCTCACCTTAACCTACTACTCTCACCTTAACCTACTACTCTCACCTTAACCTCCTACTCTCACCTTAACCTACTACTCTCACCTTAACCTACTACTCTCACCTTAACATCCTACTCTCACCTTAACATCCTACTTTCACCTTAACCTACTACTCTCACCTTAACCTACTACTCTCACCTTAACCTACTACTCTCACCTTAACATCCTACTCTCACCTTAACCTCCTACTCTCACCTTAACCTACTACTCTCACCTTAACCTACTACTCTCACCTTAACCTACTACTCTCACCTTAACATCCTACTCTCACCTTAACCTACTACTCTCACCTTAACCTACTACTCTCACCTTAACCTACTACTCTCACCTTAACATCCTACTCTCACCTTAACCTACTACTCTCACCTTAACATCCTACTCTCACCTTAACCTACTACTCTCACCTTAACATCCTACTCTCACCTTAACATCCTACTCTCACCTTAACCTACTACTCTCACCTTAACATCCTACTCTCACCTTAACATCCTACTCTCACCTTAACCTACTACTCTCACCTTAACCTACTACTCTCACCTTAACATCCTACCCTCACCTTAACCTACTACTCTCACCTTAACCTACTACTCTCACCTTAACCTACTACTCTCACCTTAACATCCTACTCTCACCTTAACCTCCTACTCTCACCTTAACCTACTACTCTCACCTTAACCTACTACTCTCACCTTAACATCCTACTCTCACCTTAACCTACTACTCTCACCTTAACATCCTACTCTCACCTTAACATCCTACTCTCACCTTAACCTACTACTCTCACCTTAACCTACTACTCCCACCTTAACCTACTACTCTCACCTTAACATCCTACTCTCACCTTAACCTACTACTCTCACCTTAACATCCTACTCTCACCTTAACCTACTACTCTCACCTTAACATCCTACTCTCACCTTAACATCCTACTCTCACCTTAACCTACTACTCTCACCTTAACATCCTACTCTCACCTTAACATCCTACTCTCACCTTAACCTACTACTCTCACCTTAACCTACTACTCTCACCTTAACATCCTACCCTCACCTTAACCTACTACTCTCACCTTAACCTACTACTCCCACCTTAACCTACTACTCTCACCTTAACATCCTACTCTCACCTTAACCTACTACTCTCACCTTAACATCCTACTCTCACCTTAACCTACTACCCTCACCTTAACATCCTACTCTCACCTTAACCTACTACTCTCACCTTAACATCCTACTTTCACCTTAACCTACTACTCTCACCTTAACCTACTACTCTCACCTTAACCTACTACTCTCACCTTAACATCCTACTCTCACCTTAACATCCTACTCTCACCTTAACATCCTACTCTCACCTTAACCTACTACTCTCACCTTAACCTACTACTCTCACCTTAACATCCTACTCTCACCTTAACATCCTACTCTCACCTTAACCTACTACTCTCACCTTAACCTACTACTCCCACCTTAACCTACTACTCTCACCTTAACATCCTACTCTCACCTTAACCTACTACTCTCACCTTAACATCCTACTCTCACCTTAACCTACTACCCTCACCTTAACATCCTACTCTCACCTTAACCTACTACTCTCACCTTAACATCCTACTTTCACCTTAACCTACTACTCTCACCTTAACCTACTACTCTCACCTTAACCTACTACTCTCACCTTAACATCCTACTCTCACCTTAACCTACTACTCTCACCTTAACATCCTACTTTCACCTTAACCTACTACTCTCACCTTAACCTACTACTCTCACCTTAACATCCTACCCTCACCTTAACCTACTACTCTTACCTTAACCTACTACTCTCACCTTAACATCCTACTCTCACCTTAACCTACTACTCTCACCTTAACCTACTACTCTCACCTTAGCATCCTACTCTCACCTTAACATCCTACTCTCACCTTAACCTACTACTCTCACCTTAACATCCTACTCTCACCTTAACCTACTACTCTTACCTTAACCTACTACTCTCACCTTAACATCCTACTCTCACCTTAACCTACTACTCTCACCTTAACCTACTACTCTCACCTTAGCATCCTACTCTCACCTTAACATCCTACTCTCACCTTAACATCCTACTCTCACCTTAACCTACTGGTTAAACCTGCAGGTAAATAACTTTAGAAAGAAAAAAAAACTAGAAGTAAACTATATACAATCAACAGCCATATCCTTTAACAGCGACTGGCTATAAGTTTGAGCAACACAGGAACCACCACAATTGTGTTTGTGTGTGCTGCTTGAAATCTGATATACAGTATATTCAGATACTAATCTCCTAAATGTAAAATGCAGGAAAAGGTCATAACAATAAAAAGCTATTATATATAAAGCTAATTTACCTAAGGTTATGACTCAACATCAGATTAGAGTCACAGGAGATACAGAGACATGTTTTGAAATTCTTGTTGCAAATGTTAAAACATGTCATAGTTGACCCAAAGAGTCCCATTCATTAGAGATTAGTCATGGCTGAAATCGGCTGAAGGTTGAATGGGTTTTGCCACAGAAAGCCAAATTACTCATTCCTGTTTCACACAGTTATTCATGCCAAACAACCATCACAGAGTCGGATGAAAAGAAAACACAGGAATTATCCTTGAACCCCCTGAAGAGTTCATCACTAAATGGAAAACTCAGTATTTATCTACCCTCTTCCAGTTGAAACCTCATCAGAATTAAATTATCACAGACTGTTCAGTTGTATCCCAAATTCTTCCCAAACTACAGTTAAAGGTTTAGAGCTTTAATAAAACAATAGGTTATTCACATTTCTCCAAACAAACTAAACTTCCCAATATTTACTTCATTGTCCTTTATATTTCAGCTGCTTACTGTAAAGAAGACAGTTTTAAAGTTTCAGTTGAATCACTTTCAAGCAATAAACCACCCACTGTGTCTTAGCCCTTTCTTGATAAATTGAGTAAAATCCATTTTTTTTTCTCGATTATCAATGAAATTAAATACATTTTGTGCCAAAGACGGTTTATGTCATTTTAAGTTACATTTTTTTCTGCTAAGTTTGTTAGTGTTAATTAGTTATTTGACCGTATATTTGACCATATAAAAAGGAGGTGTGGTGTCATGATTGACAGCTGTGATTGACAACTGCCCTCAACCCTTAGTAGGACGAGCTGAGTGACTGCAACAGTTTCTCATGGAAGACACTAATGTACATTTTCTTTTGTGATTCACCCCAGCTGTAGCTGCTAGTTACCGGCTGGTTTTTGATGGTTTACTCCATGGCGGCACCTCTTGGCTGCAGGATGTCTGTCAGTCAAGTTGAGAGGGCGTGTCCTGCAGGCTTTCATCCCGCTGCTCGACTCTACTGCACAGATATCAGCTCCTGGGAATTTTGGCTTCACTTTTGTATAGCAGCAGGAAGTGGACACCTGTATCTTTTTCCGTCTTTATAACAGCTATGGTCCAAATTGATATTTGCGGGTATGTTTAAACAACAAGCTAAACTGCAAGATGTGTGCGTATGTTTGTAAGTTAGGTAAGGAGACTTTAGCAGTAGAGTTAATGTGGGTTGTCTTGTGTTGTGTAGCAGGATGCTATCAGGCTCAGTGTGACCGTCTGCTCTGTCTAAGATAGAATGACACATTATCACTTAATGCAAAGATTTGGTTTGGAAGTAGTCTGCCTATATAAGCGGATAGGGGCCACCATCATGAAAAAAAAACCCCCAAAGAATATACATTTCTCCTTTTTGATTTTGGATATGGAAGAAGAACCCAGGACAAGTGATTTACAGAGCAGATGTTGCATGGCAGAGCACTAGAGACATCTGCCAGCCACACAGCTAACTTCCAGTTAGCCCTCTGCTAGCATGAATGTGTATAAAATAATTTAATCATGTGGCTCTTTTAGATTTTCTATAAATTATCTGACTGAAGAAATTCTGAAAGTGAAATACGTCGTTTCGTTACGTTTTTGTGATGATCAAAACAATTTCTCCACCGTTTTAGAGCCGGAGTAGTCTACGGCACATGTCAACAGTGGTTTTGTAATTACTCTCACTGCCAGAAGGGGGGGACAAAAGTTCTGCAGTGCATGTTTAACAAACAAATATCGGTTGTGACAACAGGGCGTACATATTCACATTTTGAATGCAGCGCTCTGATACTGGGAGACAGAGGAGAAGAGAAACAGAGAGGCATTTCTGTGGAGCACAAAATCATTTAATCTTCCTTTTAAAACCAAAGAATGCTGGTGCGAGCCTCTGCTTTAAATTGTTCTGCTTGTGTTTTCATTGGAAACAAATGTTTTGTTTGGGTAAAAGTCAAGGGGTCATGTTCAGTAGGAGTCAACAACAGAGAACGTTTCGAAACCGAAGACAGGCAAACCAAGCTCACTGGGAGAGTGAGGAGTGATCGGCCTTTTAGGACATGTTTCTGTTTGTCTATGTGACTGTGAATAATCCACATGTAAATCAACATGTATGTTACTGTACAGAAACATATGTTCACTGTGCTCCAACTTGTTTCTGCCTCAGTTCATTTGTCATTGAATCATATATATTGAATCTTAAGTCTGACTGCACCAATGTTGATCATTTATTTAATTAAAATGCTCAAATGAAAGACGTTAATAGGATGGCAAATTTCTGTTGTTTTTTTGTTTTTTTTAAATATTTTGTGAAATATTTTGCCAACTATTGGATGGATTGCTGTGTAATGTGGTACAGATATCTACAGTATCGATTCGATCTGGTTCCCAGAGGATGAATCGTCAAGACTTTATAATTGCCCTGACTTGACTTTTCCTCTAGCGCCACCATGAGGTTTACATATGTAGTCACATCCATGTTTCATGGTCAAAAGTTTAATTTGTCCAATACTTTGATTCAGCAAACATAATGACATTCAGCCTGTACTTTGTGTTCTGTGCTAATTAGCAAATGTTAGCATGTTAATACGATAAACATGGTGAACATTAACCATTAATGATCCCCTCCAGGCATGTTTTAAGAAATATAAAAAATACCATCAATATGGTTTTTCCACAGAAGAAGTAAAACTACCTCATTAAAATCCTAAAAACGACATCTCCTCCTATGACTATGTAAACATTTTTTATATCAAAGGTTTAATTGCTGGACACAATTGCTCTCCATTCACAGTGTTTGTGGAGGCTTCAAGTTTCCTCATCACACTAGTGTAGGTTGCACACTGGACTGGAAATCCTGCTCGTAGGTTTACGTGTTAAACTGGGAGAACAAAGGAGAACAAAATCCATCTAAAGGAACAAAAAGATTGATATTATCTAATTGTTTCAGCTCCTCTAATACGATCCATTGGCCAGTGTACCCTGTTAGAAGTACCACCATCACTACCACGGATTAAGGGGATGATTCATGTCTGACCATTTCTGTAACTCTGACGCTGTCGATCCACCAATCCAGAGACTGAAGTCATCTAGTTCTCGTTTTTTATTCTTGGCACAACTGTTTTTGTCACTTTTCATGTGAACAATTGAGTGCAATATGATAAATGTCTTCCAGGGGAGACAGGCTGAAAATGTGCACTGTTATTTCCATATTTACACTATATCATGTCTCCCTTGTCTCTATTATTGCCAACTTTTCACTCTGTCTTCAAGTGTAGACGTTCAGAACAACTATAAACACTTTTGATTTCTGGCAATATGTCGCAAGAAGTAGTTCTGAGCGAGCATAAACAGACCCTCCATGAAAGAGCGAAATACCAACTTCTTTTTGCATCTTTTTCTTTGCTTTCTCTTCCTCCCCACTTTCTGTTCTGTCTCATCTCTCTATCTCACCTTTCTTTCTTCCTTTAAGACCTCTCTCCCCTCTCTCCTTCTCTCGCTCCAGCCTCCAGGTGAATAAGCTCCTTTCTTCTGGCGTCTCTCGAACAGCTGCCGCCTCCAGTAAACACCTCTGGGTGCTCGGGGCTCCTGCAGCTCCGGCACCTCCAAACAAAGACGGCGGTTATGCATTGGCCTGGCTTTTATGTAACCTGGCATCAGGTTAGAGAGTGTAAGTTCAATCCTCACAGCGGAGAGAGAAAAACTCGATAAACTTGCTGACTGTACCAGATCACAACTTCTGTTTAAAGGCGCTGCAGCTTTTAATGACTCATTACATTTACCGTGACATGTTATTGTTACAACTAAAACAAACAAGGCTGCGCTGATTATTTTTCAGTGTCATATTTTGTAGTTGAAACCTTATAACTGGTTTGACTTTGGAACGACCTGCCCAAGGAGTGTTTCAAAGGGTCACTATCATATTTACTGTGTTCAGATCACAAGCAGCCATGGTAGAAAAGAGCAGCAATAAAATAATAGTAAAAAATATATAATTATTAATGCTTCCCAAAGCAGTTAAGAACCCATTTAGATGCTGAAGCTTCATATCAGCTTCACATAAACTTTAAATCCATGTTTGTGTCTCCATCACTTCCATTGTAAGTGTGTTATGAAGGGATCTAATGGTCAGTATGAACAGGAGGATGATTACAGCAAGAAATCTGTTGTTTTAAGACACACCTGGAAAACACTGTGAACTTGTCCTTTAAGAAGCACGCTACGTTACGTCGTTACTCTACGATCATTTCAAAGAGTCGTTTTACATGTTTTATCATTAAAAATCGAACAATTGTGGATTTTAATTTGGTGCCTTTTGTGAAGCACTTTGAATAAAGATGATGCTGATGATTATTTTCTGTGTGCTCCTCATGTTGCCATGGTGATGACAATAGGTGGCTGGTGATGATTGATGACCAGGAAGTCAACCGGAGTTATTTCACAAGCAGGTGCAAGGCATCATGGGAGTCTCCTGGGAATTATACAGCCAATCCAAACCTGAACATGTGTCTGCAAGGATGAAGGGTGTGTGTGTGTGTGTGTGTGTGTGTGTGTGTGTGTACATGTGCTTGGCAGCGTGGCTTAGCAACAATCAGGTAAAATGCCCCATTATGAGCATTCCTCAGCTCTTAGATCTCAGCAGTTGTTTGTGTGGCCGTCCAGCTCGGGTAAATTTAGCACAAGACTCAACTACTATTTTAGACCCGTTGTTATTGGAAAGTCTGTCGTTTGATTCCAAATTGATCCATTCACTGTGGAAAACAAATTGCTGGCACTAAAGCAAAGCACACTGTTGCTTGTGGAGAGTAGTCCTGAAAGCTTTACTTCAGTGGGTAAAAATTACCTTTTCGTGCTTAATTACTCTCTCAGGGTCATGTGGGCTGGAACCTATCAGAGCAGACAGTTGACCATCCTGAGCCTTCCTGCACACGGATACCTGAGCAAACCTGATTTGACACAAGTCTGGATTTTTCAGTTCTTCGTAGACTTGATGGAAATTTAACTGGAGCTGTAGTCTTGAAACCAACAAGGCCAAACAAGCTGCATCCTGTGTTCTCATTTCTAAAGGATGTCTTCAGTGTTACTGAACATCAGGACTCTCCTCTCATATTGTGATCCTGCACCCCCGGTAGCCCACTGGTTCAGACCTCCACCACTCTCCATTCATTCCTTGTAATCTCCCCACTGTCCATATATTAAAGGCATAAAATCCTCCATGATTTGTTTGTCATTTTGGTTTGATGTCTCTGATTGGCTGTTTCTTCATTGAAATATACATTAATAGTCAAGGTTCAATCATGTACCTTTGACTTTTTACTAAAGATAGTTAATATATTAAAGATATACATATACGGCACCTGAAACATCTCCTCCCACCTCTCAACTCATAGAAAGATGAAGTGAAACTGGGACTCTTACATTTGAAAAATTCAGCCTTGGAACAAAACCTTTGTTGTTTGGCTCGCTTCATATGTTTAGATGAAGACTTTCAATATTGTTGATTCAACATTTATGTTTTTAATAACCTTTAACTCTATAGCTCTTATTAACAGAGCCATCATTTCCATAATGACCACCGGCACACTGATTACAGGGCCTGAATTCAGAGCCCATTATGCCTCGTTGAAAAACATGATTGAGAAAAGTTGAGGTTTTTTGAATGTGCTTCAGCATCGGCGTCAACAACAGGGCCTGTTAGAGATGCCAGACAGACAGAAACACAAATGTACAAACAAAAAATCTGCAGTCTGTGAGGCACAAACAAACAGGCTGTCAAAGTAATGAGCACTCGTCTCTCAGCGCTTCTCTTTGTCTCTCTGTACTGACAAATAACAACCATCAATCAGACTTTCCCCTCACCATTAATCATTTTAGAAAAGCTTCTTTCTCACCGTTTGCACAGGATGCCAGCAACATTCGAGGAAAACTCTGCTGAAGGAAACTGCCTTGGAGAGAAGCGATATTTTCTTATTTGGCGGCAGCTGTGTTTGCCCAGCACCTTGCAGAGAGAGGAAAATGTCAGCGGCGCTGCCAGGAGGCCCCTCCGTTCCCTCCAGAGGAAGACGAAGAAGAAGAAGTCACAGAAGGTGAAGGAGAAGAGACTCAGTGAGAGAGAGAACATTGTTCTTCCTGATTCTTCCTAAGAAAACTAAATCCCTGCTTGTATCTGTGATCTGATGCTTTTAGTCGTGAACCTGAAGTTGAAGGTGAAGCCTGAAACATTGATCAGCTGGTAAACTGAAAGCTTTGTTTTCTATTCTGTACATAACTGCAGCAATTTCACTGACCTGGCAGCTTCATCACATATTAAACCCACTGAACCCGGCTGTTTCTCTTCAGCTGCCTTCACTTACAGGCTTTCTGCAGAGTCACTATGTGTCACCCATGTTTTCACCACGAGTTATAGCACGATATCTGTCATCTAAAACAACAACTACAAATGTAAACGTGAAATGTCTTCATGTGTAGAAGTTTTCAATCCAGCATAAATATTGATATATGAATGGAGAGGGCTGCAACTGACCATTAGTTTCATTACTGATTTATCTTTCAGTTATTTCCTCAATTAATCGATTAGTTCTTTGCAGCTTAGTTCTTTTCAAAGATGTTTTGTCCCAAACAACAAGATATTCAGTTCACCAATTATCAGTTGATCAATTATCAAAATGCAATTAAATGTCTGTCTATTGACTAATTGATTAATGAAGTAATCATTGCAGCTCTAATAGAGGAGACTGGTGTGGTTCCAGGGATATAAGAACCATGGCACATCCTGGGTCATATTGATATTTTAGTGTTTTTAGTGATCGCTTGGTGACGTCATTCACACACGCTGAACACTTGATGTAGCTGTAAAAGCTTTTACTGCATTTAATGATCAGGAACCAAAGATCGAACGTTATGAGGAGCGACTTTGTGGATTTACTGACACTGATCCTTCAGGACAGGGTCTTCATCAGTGACCGATGACGTCACAGGTGGCGAGCAGACGTCTCTTCTTCTGGTTTAGCTGCTCTGCATCTTAACTGTGGATGTTAGTACAAACGGAGGGTTGCCTCCATGTTTGTTCAGCGTTTCAGCCGTGTGATTACTCGTAACATTTGCGCTCCTTCCTGACTGTCAAAGACGACAGAACCATTGGTGGAAACGGTCTTTATGTGTGTGTTGTGATCCTGAGTTGTAAACTTTGACGTTCAGTATAAGTTCATCTGTTTGTGACGGTTTTCATGATGCTGGAAGCTTTTCCTGCAGGTAATTGGTAAGTGTGTGTCTGTTTAATTAATGCAATAATAAATAGCAGAGAAAAAGGTTGTTGATGGTGAAGGACAGAGTGGGCTTTGTTAGGGCTCTGAGCACAAAAAACACCAGCGACTAACATGGAACGAATCTAAATCTTCTAATCAGCGTTATATAATTCAGCATCTCTAAATGTCAGAATTGTAGTTTATAAAAGCACTGAGTGAGAGCAGGTGCAATATTTGATTTCATGAACTCAATACTTTTCGAACTCTTGAAAAGTTGGTTTAGATGTTGGAGGCCTGAACTCAACAATACAAGTCTATGTTACAAAGAGGAAAGGCTGCGGTTGTTGAAGGAACAGCGGCTGCAGCCAAGGTTCAGATGAACAGATAAAAACACACTTAGCCTGCACAGTTACCCCCTGATGGGTGGGCCGAGCCCCCCCTCCATAATAACATAACAGCCATTTCACTTTACTGTTGGAGGCGCGGTTCGCTGCTCGGAGAAGTGAAGGGTTCATCGCAGGTTCTCCGGAGGTCCAGATGGAGCCAGAACATGTATTCACCGCCTGTATGTGTGTGTGTGTGTGTGTGTGTTCATTCATCACCACGTTCATTCACCATGAAGCAGAGCTGCAACGATTACTCAATTACTTGCAATTAGTAAGAAATAAATGTCCACATTCTCTGATTCCAGCTTCTCAAGTGTATAAATATGTTCTGCTTTCTTCAGTCTCTGAGGACGTCAGTCTTTGGGAAAACTATGATCAACATCTCCTGACATTTTAAGGAAACAAACAACTAATCGATTAATGGATAATTAAAATGATCAGTCGTTGCAGCCCTACCAGCATCATGCTGTATAACTGAACACATGGTGGCGCTGTTTTAATTTCAAATTTTAATGTCTTTGAGGGGAAATTTGACTAATATACAAATACAACGTGTACATACAGTGATAACAGGAAAAGTCTAATAGTAACATGAGATTAAACTTGATTGATCCACATGTTATAAAGGATGGAGCAGGGATCAAAATAAATAAAAATAGGGAAAACTGTTCATAAATCCAAATTAAATACAATATACACATTATACAAAAGTAAACAGTAATTAGAGAAAACTAATTACTCCACCGTGTTGTGGGTACGCGGGGCAAAAAGAGATCCATCAATCACTTACCACGGCTCTAAGGTTCAACACGATGAACGTTTGATCTTCTCTCATCAGGGTTTTGTTGAATGATAAGAGGACACCGTTAATGAAGATGTTAGTAACTGAATCAAACTACGGGAGTGGAAATTAATTTCTCCCTTTTCCTCTCCGTGTTTTTCAAAACATTTGAGGCCATAAATCCTGTTAATAATAACTGTAAATAACAGAAAAGTTTGTCTTGGTTCGCTTGAGACAAGTCGGTGGATTCATACTCACACAAAGGCATTCATAAGTATCCTCTAAGGTTGTTACCAATCCACCATCTTTCGAACACGTTCAGTTTAAACATCATTCACTCGAACCTGAGTTATTGTTGCTCGATTGGTTCTGCTTTACACACAAATGCATGCAGTGTTTACAGTTACAGATGTAGTCAGTTGTTTCCGTCCCAGCATGTTGAACTTTTACCCTTCAGCTCCTTCATCGTAGCTCCAGAAACAGATCTGCTGCCGCTGTACGAAGCGGTGAAGTCCAGGACGTTCATCAATATTTCGTTGACTGAGCTGAACTGTGAGGCTCGGGGGCACGAAGCCACATTTTATGCAGGAAGTGACATAATTGTGTACATGGTCTTTGGGCAGTTACTCAGCCGGTAACGGGAGGGCATTGTTGAAAACGGCATAACTCTGTATTTACCCACTGGGCTTAGGTTTCACGTAAGGGCCACATGCAATAAAATTTAACAAAACATACCTGTATTCTGTTCGAGTCCCAATATGAGTGGCACCGGAGTTCATTCGACAGTCGATACGGCTGCAAACGCTCCCAGAGGAAGCGATTTTGTTTCTTTTTGTTGCAGGAAGTTATGGTGTTGGTGCCACAGCAGTCTCGTGTTTAATACTGCACTGGCACTCACGGGGATCCCCAACGGCACATTACAGAGGTGAAAAGAGAATTTATCATCGTAAAAATCACAAGAGGTGAAATATCTGCTGCCAAACTTTCATTTTAAAAGTAATGAAGAAAAATAAAAAAAATAACATGCATGAAATTTTAGAGAATTTAATTTTCTCTTTTTTACCTTCGCTTCAGTCAAAGATGAAGATGCTGAGGTTCTCTTTGGGAGTGACCAGGATGGATAGGATCAGGAATGAGTACATCAGAGGGACAGCACATGTTGGACAAGAGAAAGAGGACATGAAGGTAGTCGGTGTGAGAGAAGAGGATACAGAAGACAGGGTTAGATGGAGGCAACTGATTCACTGTGGAGACTCCTGAAGGGAAAAGAAGAAAGGAGAAGAAGAAGAAGAAGAAGAAGGAGAAGAAGAAGAAGAAGAAGAAGGCGACCTTCAGTCACACTGATGCTGCTGTTGTCCTGCACATATATGTAATCTACTGTCTGTCTGTAGGTCCAGTGGAGTCTCCAACCAGACAAATGATGTTATACAAGTTTTTGTTGGGAGCTTAAGGGTTATGAAAGAAAGCAATGAGTGAAGAAGATGCAACACAATGAAAAGCTGGAAAACATTATTATATGACATTATAATATCAGGAAGAGAGAGACAAAAATAAAGCTGCGGTTCAGTTGCACAAACCAGAGCTGGAGTCCTTTAATGAGGTCGGCTAACGGAGTGTGTGTGTGTGTGTGTGTGTGTGGCTAATGTTACACAACGAGGAGAGAATAACTGTGGAAGTAAAACGTCTCTGGATGTGTGTTTGAATGGACCGAGAACCACTCGAACCAACAGATTTGTTCTTGAGAGACACATACGACCGATTGGAGAGAATATGTGTCATTTAAAAAAGTTAGCGTACCTTGAAGTTAAATTTATATATTTATGAGTAGCCCAAACGGACATAACAGGTCGCCTTCGTAAACAATTATGCCAATAACCAAATCTCTTTTTACTTTCTTTATTTCTTTATTTCCTGATTCTGGCCGCATCAAAGTTCATCATAACTTGATTTATATGTTTATTTTTCTATCTTCTCCCAATTATTTGGGCTTTTACCGGACACAGGTCGTCTTTCTTTCCCTTGTTTTAACCTCCCAGATGTGCTCATGTATTTAAATAAGAGCAGCAACTAATGTTCACTTTCATTATAGATTAATCTGCCAATTGTTTTCTCAATTAATCGATTAGTTAATTCGTCCAGCTCAAGATGACGTCCTCAAATGTCTCATTTTGTCCACAACTCTAATAAAGGACTAAAGAAACTAATAAACAATGTTCTTAAAATGTTAAAATGATTAATTGATGATCAAAATAATTGGCAGGTAATTAATTGATTGTCTAATAGTTGCAGGTCTAATTTAAATACCTTGTTGTGTGCTACTTTGTACAAATGTATGAGACCAAATTCTTTCACAAGTATAGAAAGGTGAAGACAGAAGGCAGGTTAATGCATTTTATCTATATTAAATAGGTCTACTACAGTATTACGGTTATGTGTGTGTGTGTGTGTGTGTGTGTGTGTGTGTGTGTGTGTGCGTGCAGGCGTGTATAGAAAGCTCAGGAACTGGACCTGTCTGCACACTTCAGCTCAAACAAGGAAAAAGTGGTAAATAAATTGTGGCAACGTGCAGGAGTGAAACACCGCAGCTCACGCTCCAGACGGCTGGAGATGATCTGAATATAGAAGTGAAAATTATAGGTGTGATTATCCACCGTTAGAAACAGACCATGATTAGTCTCCCGGTGACTCAGCAGGTTATGGAGCGTATCGTGTACGTCAGCAGTCTGAGCTCGCAGCCTGTTATGTTCTTAAGGAAAGAATTAACATCAATGAATAGAAAGTTTAAGATGTCTTGAAGCTTTATTTCTTTAGTAGATAATTATGTGTTCAAATATTGATCCTGCTGGTTCTGTTTGTCTACTTACATGTACTGTATTAACACGTTATCTACAGTGTAAATGATGCTTTTGGTCCTTTAAAAAGTCTAAAACCCAATAATTTTACTCAGATGTCTCACCTGGTGTCACATAGATAACAGTTTGAGGGTCAAAGAGATGAAAAACTGAGAAACCTCAGAAACCTGCACAGGTAGACAAACGTGTGCAAGTACAAAGCATAGAAATACCTAGAAACACAGATACAGTATATGTGTGGACTTATGTAACACACGTCTTCCTGCCGTCTTCCTGCCTCTCATAATATTTCCAGGCCACCCCGTGGCCATATTTATTTTGCTAATGTGGTTTATTGTGTTCATTGTAGCGCGCCAGCTGCACACGGTTTCACGTTGGAGTAACAGTGTTGATGAAGAGGGGAAGAGTGGGAGAGGCGTTGAGGTTTCATCCAAAGCTGACTGCGTGGGTGTGTGTAGTCTGTGTTTGTGTATCTAATTGTGCGTTGTGCTGGAGAGGAGGTCCGACATTCAGGACGTCCAAGTTGGCTACTGCACAGCTGCATTCGTGGGATGTTTGACGGGAACAGGAACATGGTCATCCTGTGGTTACATACCTTATCTGTGCTTGAATTAACTCTACAACGTCCCACCACGTTCATCACTGAAACACAGGAAGTAAAACTGTTTGAAAAGTGTGTTGAACTTGTTAGTAAACAGTTGTTTACTTCCACATCCAGCAGCATCATCATCATCATCATGTGGAGTCGTGTTTGTGTCCAGCTGCTGAATCTAAGTCTGTCAGCTCTGTTTCTGCTCTCTACCAACTCCTGAGGGAAACATCTGAATGCTGCACTATGTTCACCAGCTGGTCTGCAGTAACTGAGTCTGTTGCTGTTGGGAGAACCAGAACAGTAAAGTTGCAGCCAAACAGCTAAACAATAAGCTGAAACTCACTATAAAGAGCCACAACCAACATATTTACTATTTACACTGTCAGCTTTATACATCGGTGCCATAAAAATGATCCATTCAGCCTCATTGAGCATCAGGTGCTTGTTTGAGACATATTTCATTGACGACGACAGAAAAAGATAAAAAACAGAAAAAGATCCTGAAGCGTAAAATGACAATGACAAATGAGTAACTGACTAAAAACTGTGGGCGCATCGTATCCGGTGTAGACGAGACTTGAGAGAGTTTCTCTGCACGTCTTTAGTGGTTGTGTGTGTGTTGTATGTGTGTGTGTTGTATGTGTGTGTGTGTGTGTTTCTGCAGGTGTTGGCCATATTGAGAAAGAGAAGACAAAGAGGGAAGGCGAAGTCGAGGCGACAGGTACTTGGCAGCTCACGAGCAGAGTAATGCTGCTTAAATAGTCCTTTCTCCCACACTCATGGACACACTTACAAGAGCCAGACACACACACACACACACACACACACACACACCTACATACCGATGTGAACAGAAACATATCTTAGTATGTACGTAAACCTAAATAGATGCACAAAAACATACATGAACCCACACATGCACATGGAAAGAGTCACACACACACACACACACACACACATACACACACACACACACACACACACGCTCCACACAGATGAGAATCCCAGATTTAAAGCAGAGGCTGAAACATCTCCACTAATGTGTCTGGCTGTGACAGAGGAAGCTCCGTATTACTTTGCTGTTGATCTCTGGTGTGCTTCCATCCACCTGTTTTTATTCGCATTTTCAACTCATGCATAAAAACACCCTGACTTTTTATTGGATAGAAGACGAAGGAGGCAGACAGGAAACAGATGGGCACAACAGCACAGTCGGCTACCAGACGAGCTAACTGTATATGGAGCTAATGCTGCTAACCAGTTGGGTTCAGTTGTGATATTTAGCTATCACTGCTCATTTCTGCATGAAGCCATACATAATGTAATATTCATCCTATGCAGTTCTTCATACAGCAGTCGAAGTTAGATGACCTCCGTTGTCATGGCAACAATTATAACCACAGGGTTAAAGGTCAGGGAACGATCGCAGTCACGTTTAGCATCACTATTGTGTTGTTTTTCTTGAGAGGATGCTGAATATAATACAACACATGTAACACACACATGTTGTCTTTCAACTATGTGCTCTGATGTGCATGACGACACACACTCTGACTTCCTTTTACACGCTCGCAGCAGCAGAGCGGCGGTCCTGAATGCAAATAGGAGGAAACAGACAAATTATCTGTCTCTTGTGGCCTCGAAGGAGAAACGCTGCGACTGGAGACTGTACAGGAATTCATACCACCCGTGTTTCCTCTCTCTGCTCTGGCTCCCGAGCAGGGGACTCGACATGCTAACTGTCTGAATGAAAACAGCTTGTGTGTGTTAATGCTAAGCAGTGTGAGACTTTCTTCTCTCTGTATGCTGACTATGAAAAATCGTCCAGTCAGCCGTGGCGTGGCGAAGTGTAACAGACAGACAGACACGCTGGTCAAGTGGCTGAAATAATAATCTGTAACATTTTCATATAAATAAATGTCTGTTTTTGTGCTCCGTGTTTCCAATTTGAGTAGTGATTTAGGGTGTAATGATTGATTAACGGGCTGACTTTGGGAAGTGCAGAAACACCACGGCAGGAAGAGCTCAGCGCTAAATATACCTCACATAGAAAAAGAAAAAGGAAATTTAGCTAGTCTGACTTAAAGAATCCAGGCTTTATCACATTAAATATGTCAGGCTGTAATGCTGCGCTGCTGTCAGTATCTTTAATTGTTTATTTCACAATTACTTGGTGATTGCTAATTAATGCTGCTGGAGTCTAAACACAAACACGATAAGTTTAATATTGATCAGCTCGATCACACCTTCACATTAATCTTATTATACGTTCACTATCAACATTTCTGCAACTTCTCAGATTAATGTTATTTAACATGTCTTTGTTGTGTTAATGCGAACACACACATGCAGGGTTGGCCTCGCTGTGCCCTTTGACATGCAGTCACATGAAGAAACCAATATGAGCATCAGTCCAAATAGACCAAGTCTAAATAAAATGCTGCAAACATGTTCACCAGACAAACTAATCACTTTCACATTAATTATGTCCAGATATATACGTCTCTTGACCTTTGCCCTTCGACACAAAAAGACACACATCTGCTGATTTTTTTTGCTTTTTTTTGCTTTTGAGAACCTGTTTGAGAACAGTTTCCCCTTTCTGGTTGAGTTTGAGACATATGGCTGTGACAAAAACTAATATCCCAATATTCATCTTTTTCTGACATTTTTTGGAAAAGTAAAATATTAGTTTGGGCTGTATTGAGCCAAAGCACACAGGTGGTCAAAATGTTTTACATCCTTTAAAAAAAAAAGGTCTTTCCTGGCAAGTGGAGGTACATACGAAGGGAGTTGTGGTGATTGATGAATCACGAGCAATGATATCTCATCTTTTCAACACCTGGTAACGATAATGTTCACAGAGTGAGACGTCCTGGCTGATTGTGTGTGTGTGTGTGTGTGTGTGTGGACCAGGTATTCCTCATGTTGTGGGGACTCAACCCCCTTATAGGGACAAAAAGCAAGTCTCTTTAAATCACTGATTCTAGGGTAAAGACTTGGTGTAAAGTGTTAGGGTTAGGCACAAGTCTCCAGGAAATGAATGTGAGTCAATGTAATGTCTCTTGAAGACTGACTGTGTGTGTGTGTGTGTGTGTGTGTGTGTGTGTGTGTGGTCATGAAAGCATGTATGAAGTTGAAATTCATCCAGTCATTTAGTGATAGTTTTAAATTATTTCAGTTTCTAGTTAATTTTTTGTTTATTGGCTCATAAAAGGCAATAAGTAGTGGTGCTAACATTGCTTTATTATTGTCATGCTAACGTTACTGTATTGTTTCATGCTAACGTTACTGTATTATTGTCATGCTAACGTTACTGTATTGTTTCATGCTAACGTTACCATATTATTGTCATGCTAACGTTACTGTATTATTTTCATGCTAACGTTACTGTATTGTTTCATGCTAACGTTACTGTATTATTGTCATGCTAACGTTACTGTATTATTTTCATGCTAACGTTACCGTATTATTGTCATGCTAACGTTACCGTATTATTTTCATGCTAACGTTACCGTATTATTGTCATGCTAACGTTACTTCTGTGCTTTTAACTCGTGCTGCTGGTTGAATGTTTTGGGACACTCAGGTCATTGCTCTCTACCTATAGAGTAACTATCTGCAGTCTGTGTTAGCGCTATCACTGCTACTAGCGGCTGTTTCTCAGTGGGATATGTGTCCTGTTAGCTAGTCAGAGTTGACAGATGTCTGTCAAAGGTGGCGTGTGGTTAAAAATACAAGGATGCGTCTCGCACACATATTCACCTCTAAACAGGTAATGTTACTACTTTCCAGCTGGTTGCTTTATGTCTACATATTGTAAATACACAGTATTTTGTTTGATTTCAGGTCTGGCTTCTATGTTGATGTATGATCTATACTAACTACTGGTGGCAGAACATGCATACTGTAAAACAATAATAGCTGAGTCTAAACACAACCATAAGTAGTTTAATATTGCTGTGTCGCTTTCAGTAGATACTGTGCTGCAAGATCAGATATTTTAGTGAAAAAAAGAACCACGCTGTTTTTGACCATTTCATTTTAAGGATCAGTATCAACATTTTTACAATTTGCCAAATACATTCAGGTTAATTTGTGACAAAATGTAAGCACAGTCTATGAGCGTAATATCTAGAAAACGGGGATGCAAAATAAATGACAGAAAGTGATAAAAGAGAGGGAGGAAAAAAAACACTCCAAGCTGCCTAAACTAATATCTCAGAAGAGACGAAACTCAAACCAGAAACATGAGGAAAAAGAATCAAGATGCTGTTGACACGGCAGTGGAAACAAGTCTCTTCCTCAAAGCTAACAACATACTGCGGCGTGCTTCTGCTCTTACACTCAACAAGTGAATAGAAATGAATAGACCCACTGTATCTTAACACGAAACATGTACCCCTCAATCAAATGCTTTCCAGGTCAGGGTTTGCGCTGAAAACAGAGCTATGTTTGCACAGCAGAACAGAAATTGTGGCTTTTTTTTTTTCTCCTGGGGGAGGAGGGCAAAGCGGCGACGCAGCACTAACTCATGATAAAAAGTTGGACCTGTGTGATGAGGTTCAAACTACTCAGCTGCTCTTCTGCCAAAGCTCAGAGATGTTGAACGCTGGAGGAAAATACCCCCCTTCTGGGCCGTACATTTAGACTGTAACCTGGTCTGTGTGCTTTAAAAACACACACACAAACCGTGGGTTTCCATCTCTTCAGGGGACGTTACATTGACTTACATTCATTTCCTGAAGACGTATCCGAACCTTGACCATAACCACCACATGTCTAACCGTAACCCCAACCTTAACATAACCCTAAACTCTTATCTATTATTCACCTTCACCTTAAACCAAGTCTTCACCCTAAATTTAAACTAGAGTAGTACTCATTATGCAGTGTTAATGTTATTATATATGACACAGCAACACCTCAGTGTACAAATACTCTGTTACAAGTTAAAAGTCCTGAAAAAGATAAAACTTTATTGATCGCAGCTACACAGCAGTATATAAAGCAATAATATTACATGATAATTTAAATGTTGCTTATATATTACATTATTAATCTGAATCTGCAGAGAAGTTATTAAATAAATATAGTGCAGTAAAAAGTAGAAGATTTACCTCTAATATGTAGTAAAGTACTTAAATATTCTACTTAAGTAAATGTACTTAGTTTCTTTCCACCACTGGAACATGAAAACCTTAAAATCTCTACAAAAATGATCCAAATTCATTCTAAATATAAAAGATATAATTTTTAAAATATAAATATAAAAAGTAAAACTAGCTGTTAAGTGGCTGTAGTACAGTAGAAAGTACAATACTTCTCTAGTAAGTAGTTAAAAAATTAAATACTCACCATCTGTTTTTCTTCTAAAATCCAGAGCTGAAAAGTAACTATAGATGTGCAGTTAATGTAGTGCAGTAAAAAGTACAACATTTAATACTATAAAGTAGTATAAACCACCACTACACACCCACATGCATGCTGGGAAAGACATACACAGCTGTGAACGTAGGTGTCATACACGCCATGCCAGATAAAACCACTCTGTGTTTCTTTTAGCAGCTATTGGCGCGGCCACATGATAAAATTCCTCCCTCACATCTGTCAAAGAAAACCACGAGTGCATTTACTAAAAAGTTAAACACCGGTCAGCTCGGCCAAGCCAGATCTGATAGCAATAAAAACCCGGCGAAAGAGGTCTGGAAGGAGATGTGGCGGAAAGCACGAAAACACAGTACTGTACGATGGCATTATCCTCATAAAGCTGCTAGTTCATCAAATCAAAAGCAATTAAACAAATCCTCAACTATGTGGAAGAGGAAGAATGTAAATATGATGATGATACTTAACCAGGAGTCTTGATACATGATAATAACAGACGTGTTTGGGTTGTAAAATGTAAAAAAAAAGATGATGTTCACATGAAAACGTAAAATAAATAGAAAAACAAACTTCACTTCAGACACTTGTTCATATATGAAGCAATGCAGTATGAAAACATTTAAAAGGCACATATTATTTATGTATTTATTCTGTACTGGCATATGTTGCGGACAGTATAGAAATTCACCAAAAATGCCCCAAATATTTATACATATTTATCAATGTGAACATTTTATGACTTTTTTTATGTCTTTTATGACAGCAAACTGAATATTTTTGGCTTGTGGACAAAATAGATGTCATCTTTAGGCTCTGGGAGACGGTGATTGACATTGACTCAAACAACTGATAGATTGATAGAATCAACAGATTAATCAATAATCATCACGGGTTAATCTGGAACCTGCTCAGGACATTACTGTCTTACAGTTTAAAATCGATTAATATATATAACTGCAGTGACACGTTAAAGTGAACAATAATCAGATTACAGGTAAAGTGGAATAAAAATGTGATTATGGAGATGCAGGCCTGCATAACGTCGGAGGACGGAGACGTGACGGAGACGTGACGGAGACGTGACGGAGACGTGGAACAGTAACTATGGCTGTTCAGGTCTGCAGCTCTCGGTGGGAACAAGCCTGCCGGGTGTGTACGGTCCTCTCATGGGGCACAAACACACACACTCACACAAATGCTTTTGCAAGCCTTCCCGAAACATCATTGTTAAATCCTGTAATAGGGGCGACCATTAAAGTTGTATTCAATGAAGTTAAGCCCTGTTAAACAAGCCTCCCTTTTCAGCGTCGGAGATGGAGGGCATATGTTTCTGATTACATGTGAGTGGGGAAACACAATAGCCCTCTTCAACCGGGTTCTTGATCCTGTTCACTTGGATTCGGCCTGACACTTTGCCACAACTCCCGGCCACAAACAGCGACAAGGAAACCTGAAGCCCGTAAACAATCCATGTTTCTGCTTTACTACAGATTTCTGGGCTTGAGAAGGCGAACCGCAGAGTTCACTACGACGTAATGTGATTACAGGCCGGGCCAATAGAGCTGCATTATGGAGTAATATCAAAAGTTAAACCTCCATAATGCCCATTTTTGTGAGGAAAACTTTGATTTCGTTGGCTCAAATGTTGGTGCTGAGATTTATAACATTTTCGTTATTTTTCTGTTTGCAAACAAAATCCTTTTTTGTGACAGTGACCAAAAAAACCAGCCACAAAGCCGTATTGTTGCCTTCCTGCTCTGTTTCTGTTGGACCGCTGCACTCATTTGCCGACTTTCTTGTTCTGTAGTTGTTTCACGACAAAGAACGACAGCAAAAGGCCAAAAAAACCCAACATATCCCAACGTACAACCTTCTATCTGCACTCAGAGCTATTTCGAGATATCTGTTCAATGTTTTGACATCCTCTTTAGATATACAGTATAGTTCTGTTTTATTTGTCAAAAATATTAGTTAAATGTCTTGTGCTAAGCTAAGCTAATGCAGATCATATCAGTCTGTTATAGACATGAGCGTGTTATCGATCATCCCGTCAAGCTCATGGCAAGAAAACGATTATTTTAACGTATTATTTTAACCCAAACTTCATCAAAGCTTAACCTGAGTGGCGTTAGGAGGACACTGATGAATGATGTCATCTTACAGATAAGAGCGTCTGGTTGCTCCATGTGTTTCATTTGGAGGACTTGTTGGCTGGAGGTCAGGAAAGATGTAGCTGTAGACGGACTACTTCTCTACGTCAGTTAGGTTTGTGCCATAGATGGTCATTTTATTAGAATAAGGATATTTACTTCCTGAGCTTAATGTTGATTTTTAAAGGTTTTCTAGAGGTGTGTGTGCATCAGAAACTTGAAGTATGTAAGTAGATGTTTTCCTACATGAGCAGTCATAAATAAACTCCAAGTCATTGTGTTTCTCCTTAAAACAATCCTATTCCGTGATAGGATGAGAAAAAAATACAAGAAAGCATACCGTGAAGTCAATATCCCAATTATGTTTCATTTCCTGCCGAGCCAACACACTTTTACACCGTCATAAATCATAGGAAATATCAGTCACCATAAATCATACATGGAGATTTAAATCAGCTGTTTGTATCTCAGATGGGCTAACGTGTGGAAATGTGTGATAATTAAAGCCAGGCGGTCTCTCTGTGGGGAATAATGTTTCTCAATGTCCATTTAACAGCACTCGATTCAAACCCTCCTTCAGCTGGTTACAGCTTGGCCTTCGTGGCTGATTCGCAGGATCGGTTTGTCTCCATGGTGACTTCAGGACTTCCTGTCACTGTGAACGTCTCCCATTTTTTTTCTCCCTATATTTTAAAACTCAACAGAGACCAGTGGATAGAAAATGAAAATCATGATTATCTTGATGGTGTTTGCTTGGCTTTCTTGTGGCAGCGCTACATTTGCATACTGTAAATAGTCTTAGTGACTGCCCTGGTGTAATATTTATACAGTAGTCCACTATAGAGATGTTCGATCTTTAAGGTGTACAACCTCTCATAATGTCATATAGTGACATTAGGCATGTTTCCATCCACCGGTTTCTTTTAATGCAAACTTTTCTTTTCTGTCAGATTAATTTCTCAAAGTTTCCAGCCAACACCAGATATTCTTAACAAAACAGGAAATATACCAGAAGTTTCTAGTTTTTCAAAACAAAAAACATTTTGGTTTTTACAAACACTTGAACGTTGGTAATTTTCACCGATCAGATTTCCACCTTTCACTGAAAAATGAATGTTCGGAGTCTGAGCTGTATCCCTTTCTTCTTCCCATCACCTATTTCTGTCAGATGATCCATAACAGCGCCCCCTACAGTATAACAGTGAAAACGTTATAACTCATTAGTGGCTAGGATAGAGTCAAAAAGACAAACATAAGTATTACAAAATAATACTTAAACTGTGTTTTCAATTGAGGAATTGTATCTCTGAGATATATAGTACATGTAATATCTACATGAAGCAGTATGTTTACATGGTATTAATCTCTAACGCGACTCTCAGGCTGGGAACAAAACAACACTGAAAACTTCTTATCTCTAACTGGCATTTTGTTGTACACATGCAGCTAAATTTAGGTCTGTCATGTCTGAGTGAATGAGTTCCTTCCCGCATCTGAAAAGAAAAGAATGAGGTGATTGTTAAGCGACACACAAATCACAAGCACCATAAATCACAGCCTGTGAACAAATATGTTTTACATCTAATTTAAATATAGACGTCGAAGATCATTCTAGTGTGATTACGACCTGCTCGTGGAAAAATACATTAAAGCATATCAATATGATGGTGCAAGTGAACAATAAATAATATACCATAATAATAAACCCTATAAAAAGTATGTTTGCTTTGTTTCATCTGTGTCACAGATTGTATACATTATGTTTATACATTATCTATTATCTACATCTATTTGTTGATCGACCTGTGTATTGATCTTCACCTGTCCACCAATCACTCGGTGGGTGAAATGTGTGGTTATGTTTGGACATGGTGGAGAAGTTGATGCAGTATAAGTTAAGATGTGGAGTTTTTATTGCGTGTATGTGACGTATTACATCCTCCAGTTGAAACAAATGCTTCCCAAAATCAATTTGTATCCTGCACACAAAAGAGCTGCTCTGGGATTGTTGATATTCCCAAAGTCCTGTCGTCACTGTCTGTCTTAATACATCCATCCAGACTGGAACATTTCCTCAAATGCTCTGCAGGATTTAGTTTTTCTAACTACAGGCCTGCTCAGCCTCTCCCCGCCTTCACCTTGTCAGTTCAGGTTTCAAGAGCAGGGGCAATACCACTGGCATGCCTCAGCATTGATTAAAGGAAATGCTTACATCACTCCGTCTCCAAGAGAAACAAGTGCTCTGCCGGTGCAGATGGCTTCATCCAATGGTTGAGGAGCTTTATGAGAGGTCAGGCAGACAGGTGCGTTCGCTGTTGTAGCTGTTACATAGCAACAATAAAGCTGCAGCTTTACATGCTGTCAGCTTCTGTAATACGTTATGGCAGGGTCCAAAAACAGGCCGTGAGGCTGAGAGTGATGGTGTGTTTTAAATCAGTGGTTCCTAATTAGTTGGGTTAACTTTGACCATAAAAACCCAAAACGTAGAAATGTAGTGAATCTGTGAAACAACGCTCCTTCTTGAAGACATGTAGTATATACAATATATATGTAGATATACATACATACACATCTCAGCCAACATACTGACCCTTCTGGCCAAGAAGCAGGGAATAATTTGACGAGTAGTTATTTCACAACACTGTCACCAATGTGTTGAATGTATTGTGCCATTATCTTCTCTTTATTATTATGATGTATTATTCCAGCAGACCTGGGCAGGCACGATCAATCAATACAGCAGTACATAAATACTGTGATCTTGATGTAGTTAAAGTACTGCAGTAACAGTACATAAGTACTGTGATCTTGATGTAGTTAAAGTACTGCAGTAACAGTACATAAGTACTGTGATCTTGATGTAGTTAAAGTACTGCAGTAACAGTACATAAGTATAGTGATCTTGATGTAGTTAAAGTACTGCAGTAACAGTACATAAGTATTGTGATCTTGATGTAGTTAAAGTACTGCAGTAACAGTACATAAGTACTGTGATATTGATGTAGTTAAAGTACTGCAGTAACAGTACATAAGTACTGTGATCTTGATGTAGTTAAAGTACTGCAGTAACAGTACATAAGTACTGTGATCTTGATGTAGTTAAAGTACTGCAGTAACAGTACATAAGTATAGTGATCTTGATGTAGTTAAAGTACTGCAGTAACAGTACATAAGTACTGTGATCTTGATGTAGTTAAAGTACTGCAGTAACAGTACATAAGTATAGTGATCTTGATGTAGTTAAAGTACTGCAGTATCAGTAGTGACTGATATATTATTATATATGACATCATTATATTAATAATACTGAAGCATCAGTGTTAGAGCAGCATGTTACTGTTGTAGCTGCTGGAGGTGGAGCTAGTTTCAACTACTTTATATACAGTTAGATAGTTTAGTCCAGTGGTTCCCAACCTAGGGGTCGGGGCCCTCCAAAGGGTCACCAGATAAATCTGAGGGGTCGTGAGATGATTAATGGGAGAGGAAAGAAGAAGAAACAAAGTTCTGATACACAAATCTGTTTTCAGCTTTTGGACTTTTTCTCTAATCTTTGATTTTTGCTGAAATATTGGATCATTTGAACATTTATTGAAATGAAACCATGTGAGAAGTTTAGAGGTAAAAATCACTATTTGGTGGAGCTGTTAACAACTCATAGACATCTGAAATGTGACCCGACTACACACTGCTTTTAGTAAGACGTCAAAAGACTAAAAGGTTGAAACCACTGGTTTCATCTTTAACAATGTGTTGGATTTTAAAAGCTTCTTATATTATCCATTGAGTCAAATCTGCATCTGAACAGTAACTAAAGCTGTCAGATAAATGTAGTGGAGTAGAAAGTACTAGATTTACCTCTGACATGTAGAAAGTACTAGATTTATCTCTGATATGTAGTAGAGTGAAGTATAAAGGAAATAAAAAAACAAAAAGGAAATATTCAAGTAAAGTACCTCAAAAGTCCAGTACTTGAGTAAATGTACTTTCAACTAATGTATCTACATAGAAATCTATGACCTGACTTGTATCTTGTGACATCTGATATTAGCTTAAACACACTGGAAGTTATTTGGAAACATTAATAAAGATATTCTTGAGGAGGAAAAAATGTAATTTGGCATTTGAGAAATTCCTCTGATAGTTTAGTCTACACGCAGAGTGTTGGAGGGCGTCGGGGCTGATAGGAGTTTGGAGCTCAGTCAATTAGACATTTTTATTGAAGAGTCGTTTATGCAACTTTCCCACATTTGCAGCAGGTCAGATCAGCACTTCATCACTGGCCTGTATTTATACATCACAAATTCTTCACATGCTTTATAAAAATAAAAAAGTCAGTCTTGGATTACGGCATACATAATTCACTAATGTTTCAATAGCATTTCTGTTACACTCAAACTTTTTACACCAACCAGGACATACATACGAATCTGAAGAAAGGAAAAAAAAAATAGAATAGGCAGTAAAAATCTAAAATATGAGCAGTCTTTTGTAATCTCTTCATCAAAAGAGTGTCTCTGTTATCAGTTTTAGTCATCGACACCACATTACACACAAGTTTTAGTGAGTGGGCGTTCAAGAGCATCACTGAGTTTATCTGTCTCTGTTTAGTCTTCAACGGCGTGGAACAGTCTTTGGTATGCAGTCTGGTCGTCCACTTGAGTGTGAAGAGCAATGTCTGTTGTTGCACAGCAGTCAGCTGAAGTAAGACCTCTTCTTCTGCTCAGCCTTCATTTTTCTTTGCTACCTGCAGCCACATGACTCCACCACCATGTCCTCGTACTGCTTGTAGACAACGTTATTGGCCGAGTCGATGTAGAGGATGCTGATGGGGCTGAGTCGTGTGGGAACGCAGCAGGTGGGCGGCGTCGACTCGGGGTCCATGGAGTTCATCAGCGTCTGTATGATGGCGTGGTTGGTTGGCTCGAGGTGCGAGCGGATGGGGAAGTCACAGACGCCGTCGCAGTGGAAGGACTCGTACTCCAGCGGCGCAATGATCCAGTCGTCCCAGCCCATCTCCTTGAAGTTGACGTGGAGTCGTCTCCGGTGGCACCGCGGCCTCACCTGTGCCTTCACCACCTGGTGCTGTGGGAGTGTCTGTGGCTGCTGTGGCGGTTTCTTTGCCCCCCTCGCAGCAGGAGCTCGGCGCATTCGGCGCTGTGTGAACAGGTACTCGTACACAGTTTTGTTGTTGTGGCCTGATCGCGCTTTGATCTCGTTGTAGAAAAGGTCACGTTTCCTGCTTTTGCCAAACGCCAAGAAGAAGGCTTTTTCCTTGTTGGTCCTTCCCGGTCGGGCGAACCCCAGAGAGCGCAGATCCACAGGCCGACCGCCTCTGTGCTCCAGGGCTTCCAGTTCAAAGCACAGCTGCTGGGAGGGCTGGTTCTGCTGGTTCTGCTGGTTCTTGAAACCCTTGAAGACTTTCGATATGTCAAACACTTCCCATTTGCTGCTGAATCCGCTGCTCAGATCGTCTACGGTCTTAATCTGGAGCAGAGCAGCCTTTTGTTTACCTGAAGCACAGGTGTACAGCTTCAGGCACAGGGACGAGCCACCTCCTCCATCAGCGCCGGTGGATCCCAGTGCTGCCATCGAGGCTTTGCGGGGGTCAGACAGGCGTTTCCTCAGGATGCGTAACTCGCCCCCCAGGAGCCCGTCTCGTTCCAGAGAGCTGATGTTGAAGTGGTACCTCTGCCGTCTCAGCTGGGGGCCGCGATCATCTGTGAGGATGCAGAGTCATGAGTTCAAGCTTACACACACACAAAAGTAAAACTACATGACACACATACATGAATCACATGAGAGATTACAGAAGTTTGCTGTTTCCATCCAAATTCAGCACAAATTGTGACCAAATTAAAATCCTTCTTGTTTTCATCAACTCCTGTTGTGTGAATAATAGCAGATAAACAGCAGATGACGCTAATTCTCCAGTTGGTGGAAGTGATGGAGACTAAACCCACAAACATGCATTTAAAGTTTATGTGAAGCTAATATGGAGCTTCAAATCCAGTAGATATGTTTCAACGTTAAACAGACAGACTGTAAATGTGTCAGATATCCACTTGATATGACTAACTCACACTGATGAAGCCTCAGAGAAGCTTCACATCTACTTTAAATGACTGTGTGGACACACTGTGGATTTTAACCTCCATCACTGACACTGAAAGCACATTTGAAGCAGATCTTTGAACAGCCAGTATGAACAGGAGCAATGATTACAGTCACTGTTCATATGGACACCTGACTGATGCTTTAACACACTGGAAACATGTGAACTGGTCCTTTAAAACACACACTAAACATAGAGCAAGAACAAACACAGAAAAAAGTCAAGAATAACATATATAAAAACATTTCCTTGCAGCTCTTATAGCTAATAATGTTTCTGTCGATAGTACCACACACACACACACACACACACACACACAGTGTCATAGGAGGAATGAACTGATGATGTGGTGTGTAATGTTTTCTTTTGTTGTCACTGAGGGAAACCAGTGAACTTCCATGTCCAAATGAAATCCAGCAAGGATATCCACTGTAACTAATACACACACACACACACACACACACACACACACACAGCAGCGTTCTCACGTTATTCCCCCTCCTTCTAATCCAGGACTTTAACTTGTATTGAAAAGTACATTAGAACCAGACAGGGAAACCACACTGGACTGTAAACAGGCCTGTTATTATGGACCTGCAGCTACTCACTGCCGATAGACAGTTAACCAGCATCTGCTGCAGAGGAAGCACACACACACACACACACACACACACACACACACGCTGGCACGTCTCTCTGGAAGATTAAATTAAAGCTCAAACTGAGGAATCTGATTTCACAAAGTGTCACACACTTTTAAAACATTGAGGATAAAACAGTTTGCAAGATTACACCTCAGTCTTATAATAATAATACTACTAATAATATTTTAAAGTCAAACTAAAATAAAACTTTATTCTAGCTAAGAAACATATCCTGTGTTTGTTTTGATGTGTGAGCTTGTTTGGTCACAACTGTAACGACCACAAATAAGAAAAGTCGTGTCTTCTTTAACTGATCAGAAGGAGTGAAATTCACTAAAACTGGATCTGAGAGTCTGCTCGTCTTTACACTTAATACTTGTGTGTTGGACACTAGTGTCTGCAACAGTCTGTTGTTAGGACGATATGTGATCTTCTGTTTTATCTGTATAATTAGGAAAAGTCGACACCACACTTACAAACACCTGTAACAGCTGTTCATACTCATGTTAAATGTAATTAGCATTATTATTAAACTGGTTTTCTTGTCTTGAACGTCCTTCTTTGTTTGGTTTTTTATGTGAACGCTATTTACAAACTGATAGTTACGATAACTCTGACATGCCCTGAACGCAGCATCATGTGTTCAGACCAGAGCAGCCAATTCACTGAACTTTGGTTCTTGGAATAGGTCCAAATAGTACAAAAAGTACCACAACTTGCCCAAAACGGTGTTTTTATCACCAGATCGAATAAAACAGAAAAAAGAAGGAAGGAAAAAAATGAAAGAAAAGGTGCGTGAAGGGGACGAGACGAGTCAGGCCGTCGGTTCCTCTGCTCCCCTTTCAACATGTGGACGAGGTCAGCGGCCATTTGCAGAGGACACACTAAACAAATAAAGCCCAAATTAAAAGTACATTAAGGGCTTGAAACGTAAACCTTTAGCAGCACCAGAAATATTAAACTGTGCTCGTTTAAACATGGTTTTAAACAGTTTTACACCGTAAAGATAACATTACACAGACTGGCTGTGAGGACTGTTTATTTACCCTCCAGAGGCCGAATATCACTGAAAGAAGCAGCGACCAGATGGCTACACACACACACACACACACATATACACATATTGTTGATTCATGAATATACATCCATTAAAAAGACAATGTAAATCCTACATTTGTGTATCTTGTCAGTCACAAAGTTGAACTGGACATTTTTTTGTTAATTTTGTTTTTGTTACGCAGCAACATCATCATCATGTGGAGTCGTGTTTGTGTCCAGCGGGTGAATCTAAGTCCAATATTCACTCTCTGTCAGCTCTGTTTCTGCTCTCTATTGATTAAAGTCTTTTCGAGCTTCTCATCGTCTGTGACGTTTTCAACGATGCTGCCTGAGGTGAAAACGACAGGTGCAAACAGGAAGTTACCGTAGTTACTGTAGTTTGGCTGCTTATGAGCAGCTGGAGCTGCAGCAGGGCCAGTCGAGTCAAAGCTAAACACAGACAGTTCAGTTATGCACCAAATATCTGGAACAAACTCCAACTCTTTGAAATCAATTTGGAGCGAATCATTTATATCTTGGCTCATTTTTATTCTCCTGTTTTATTTCTTATTTTATCTTGTGTTTTTTATTGAACTCCTTGTCTTGTTTTAATGCCCTTTTATGGTTTATGTAAAGTGATTTGAATTTCATTGTTGTTTAAAGGTGCCATACGAATAAACCTGCTCAAAAATTCATACTTTTTCTCAGGGTTTCAACTCAAGCAAATAAACAGAAATCCACTTAGAAACCTTATGAAAACAGACTCCTCATAACTCTTTCCTGCAGCATCACAGTAATCCAGCGGTCTGCACATCCACACTGCAAACAGGAGCTGCTAACAGCTAGTCCATCATACTTTTAATGGAGCCACTTTACCAACATGTAAACACATGTAGGTGGATTTTGTTACCTGTAAACAAAGGCAGGCTAGCTGTTTCCCCTTGTTTCCAGTCTTTATGCTAAGCTAAGCTAACCAGCTGCTGGTTCCAAATCTTTTCATATAACTCCAACCAGGAAATAAATGTTGGACTGTTCCTTTAACACATACTGGAGTGACATTCGGACGTGTGATCGCTCACTCTTTAGTTCGTAGCAGCTTCCTGCAGCTTTGAAGTCAGATCCAGCAGCAGTTATGAGTAACAGAGTCGTCTCTTTTCCCATCATTGGAGAGGCTGACCTTCCCCTCCAGATGCTCTCTTGTTTTACTCTCTTACCTCATGTGGTCTCCTTTACACAGACATGTCCACATTTAGACAATTTACAGCCGTGTTTGCAGCGCAGTCCTCCTCCAGTAACCTCCAGACTGTAGTTTGACCTCCAGTCCTCTCCCTCAGATCTCCAGACTCCCAGCCCTCGAAATCAGACACCTCCCCTACACTTCCAGCCCTCCTCTTCCTCATTCACGGCCTTCGGCTCTTCTCTCTCAGCTGCAGCAGCTGTTCATAAATTCAAACTTTGCCTCGTTATAACATCAGAGTTTACCCGATTTACAGACTGAAAACCCACAAACAAGTTGTTATGTAAAGATGAGGTGCTACTAAACATTTAGAGCTACCAACGATTATTTTATTAATCGATTAGTCTGTTGGTCCAGAAAATGTCGATCGCTGCTTCCCAAAGTCAAACGTGACGTCCTCAAATGTCTCCAGTCCTGAACAACAGTCCTCAACCCAGAGATATGCAGCTTCCTGTCCCCAAGGGCTCAAGAAACCAGAAAATATTCACATTTGTGCTGGATTCACACCATTTTTCTTAAAAATGACTCCAAACTATTAATAATAAACTGTTTCGTACGTTAGCTGAATGAACCAACCGACACGGCCAATGTTATTTTCATCATTTTCTCCGTTAATCGATTAGTTGTTTTGTCTACAACATCTATGAAATGTGTGAAACATTGTGGTTGTAGAAGGTGACGTCTTCATGTAGCAACAACAACAACAACAACAACAACAAACAAACAAAATTCTCACATTTTAAAAGTTGTAGCAAATATTTGGTGTTTTTGCTTAAAAAGTCACTAAAATGATTATTGACAAAATAGTTGACAATTTATTAGTCGATTGGCTAATCAAGATTAATCAATTAATCTAGTAATTGTTGCATGTTAGTTTGCTAACAGGTTTAGATAGAGGTGTAAACTTCCTGTTTACATAGTTGGTTGCCTCTGATTGGACAGCGCTACAGATGTTTCCTAGCAACCGGTTAACTTATTAGGACGGTGTTTACTAGCTAAAACATTTTTAACTGATTTAGTAGATCTATAGCATGCTAATGTTAGCTTTGTCAGCTAGCTTTGTCAGCTAGCTGCAGTTAGCTACATGTAGGCTAACTGGTTCTATGTAACAACTAGTTTAATGATAGCTATAGATCAATCAATCCTGCTCCAGTCTTTAGTCAAGTTTACTGATCGATCATTCAGTTAATTAACAGGTGGTGTTAATTAACTTAATTAACTTAAATAATGAAGGTTCCCACTCAGACAGACACCGTGCTGAAACCTGTTATATGAGTTGTATTATTAAATGTGTCTTCCAGACTCTGAGGAGACAAACCTGCTAGTCTGTGTTTACCTTGTCCTTTATCCACGAAGCTGGTGATGGTGTTGGCCAGACCCGCTTCATGCAGCGCGCTGCTGTTCAGGTCCCCGGTGGACAGAGACCAGTACAGCGACAGCATGTAGTCGTGAGGAGTCACCAGCGGCTGCTTGTGATGCGCCTCCCGGTCGCTCAGCTTGGGGCTCCCCGCGGCTCCACGCTGCGCCGCCGGAGCGGCTCTTTGCTGAGGCCCGGAGCGCGTCAGAGCAGCTCTGGAAGCGACTTTCCCGAAGGTTTTCCCCGGTGAGCCGCCACCTCCACCAGCCGCACTCCCGGCTCCTTTCACGGCTGCATGTGCGCTGAAAGCCGCGGGAGCGTGCGTTTTAATGAGAGCGTCTCCGCCGGGTATCCAGGAGCGCGCAGCCTCTTTGCGCCCTAAACTGGCCGCTCTGTCCCGGTGTTGCGGCTGCAGCTGTGCCCGGTTGCCCGGCACGGATAAGGACGGAGAAGGTTTGCTTTTAACCACAGTCGTCTCGCCTTTAATTAACGGCGGACCTGCGCGGATCCGCGTGATCCTCGCCGGACTCACCGGTGACGGTTTCCACGTCCCAGAAGCGGTGGCCGGTTTACTGCCTGCGGCTAACGTGGACCCACCGAGCCCCCCTCCGGTTCTCCCGTGTTGCTGATCTCCTGCCTCTCCGAGCCGGTGGAGGTGGTGCTCGGTCGGTCTGCTCCGGCTGAGTGAACCGAGGACGGGTCGCAGGTAAATGAGAGTCCAGCAGCTCAGCAGAAGACAAAAACGCTTCACAAGTTTCATCCTAAAGCCCTGTAGCCTCCTGCCAGGCCGTCATCGTAATAAACCGAGTTAATGAATGTGTCTGGTTAGAAGGAGACTAAGTTGAGCCGTTTGGTCCGAGTCTTTCATCCTCTGAGTTTCCTCTGATCTGATCAGGACAAATGAATAAAAAGTGCTTCTCCAGTCTGAAATGAGCTGCAGACATATGCGAGGTTGTAAAAGCAAAGATGTGGACTATAAGTGGGTTTTATAAGTTGAAGACACAGTTCCTGCAGATCCTTCTTGTCCCCTGCGTCCTCTGTGAGAACCATAGTGAGATCCTGTCTGGGACACAAGTGCAGAAATCCAAGAGAAAAGCTGGACTGGCGTTAAACTCTATTCTGCTGGATATCTTCTAAGAAACTTCTTTAAATCCCACTTTTTTCCAAGAGAGGCAAGAATGGCGTAATGCCGCTGCCTCCGTTTTTTTTTTCTCTCTTTCCCTTCAAAGTTTGAACTCCGTCCAGTGAAAATATTTCACTCACACACCAACCTGCAGGTGCTCGAAAAAACCCTCCAACAAACCTGAGCGCAGGAATCCCAGAAAGCTGTTTTAATTACCCCGTGATGTCATGCTGTCCAAACTCATTTAACAGCAATATTTCTTCTCAAATCTTCCTCCCCTCTTTTCCACTGATGACTCACTCAAGCTGAAACACAAACTGGCACAAAAACAACAGACAGCCCCCCAAGAAAGACACGGGGACGAGAAAAGCTGCATTATGTCATTTGAAGTGAGCAGTTTTTTCTTTGCTTCTACTTTCTCCAAACAAAAAGGTTAGAGGGGGGTCACACACACACACACACACACACACACACTCTCACACACACACTCACGCACACACTCTCACACACACACACACGCACACACACGCACACACACGCACACACACACAAACACATACACACACACACGCACGCACGCACACGCACACACACGCACGCGCGCGCGCACACACACACACTAAGGCCAGGCCAAATATCAAATTCATTTCATTAATTCAGTTTTTTTTTTAAATGTGTAAAATATCAAACTGTTATAATTATTAAAAGTCAAACGGTAACGTAGTTGTTACTAAGTTACTACGGCTCCATAATTAAATTAAAATTTGTATCATAATAATTGAACAAAATCTATCAAGAATGAAACAAAAATAAATAAATAAATTACATATAAAAGTTTGAAGCATTTGATGACAATATTCTCACAACGCTGCGTCCCCATTGGCCAGAGTGTTTTTGACTTATTGACCACAACACTAACAGAAGATATATAAGTATATATACATATAGATAAATATACATATAGATAAAAAAATGTGACACAGTGACATATTTTACATTGTTTGTTTTGGCTTTCATTGGCTGCGAGCTAAAGCTAACGTACAATTTCTCCAACATTCGATGTGTCTCCTCTTCAGCCAAAACATACAACAAACATAATATTATCATGTCAGACTCTTTACATTCATATAGATTCAACAGCCGACATTTGAAAAAATGACCTGATTTTCCTTTTCTTGCTCACGCCGTAGTTACCACGGCCACCAGGGGGTGCTGCTACTGCAGCGTGAACTTATGTAGTTTTGGGTAACTTCCTGAATCTGTAGTTTTAGTCTCAACATTTAGGTTCCATCTTCACAACCTCTGAAATTACACAGCAAATACAAAAGATAAAGTCGTTGCTCCGAAAAGCGGCAGACGGGTCACAGAGTGTAGTTTTCACTTTCTCCTCTTTCATGTTTTTCTTCCTGCTTCCTTCCTTCGCCGGAGGACAGGAGGCTTTGGTTGATTCTAAAACCTTTTGCCAGTTTAATTTATGATGCCACAACGAGCGCCAGCTCCGTGTCGTAAATTTAGTTTAGACCAAGCTTGAGGAATAATTAGCAGCCAGAAAACTTGGGTTCAAATTTGGAGATTTTGGCAGGGCAGCCGAGTCTCTGGGGGTTTGTAACCAGAGATGGTGCTCTGGTACAGTTTCTCTTTCCCTCTCTGTCTCTCTTACTTTCTTCCCTTTTCTCTCGATCTTTCACCGTGCGGCTCAGCATGAGGGCATGATGGATGAACACAAATGATTGGATAATATGAGGCTGTCATGGATCACACATAAAATCAACCTGAACCGGTCAATTCGACCAAACAGCTAAAGGATGTGAGTAACAACGAGTGGCCGAGTGGCTGCAGCTCAGACGAGGCTCGGGAACAGCTTTATGCTCGGTTTAATTGTGAAATAAGCCTCACTGTTCTGCATTAACAGAGCGAACTGTTGTTTCTCTCAATCTGAGGCTGACTGATGCCCCAGATCATAAAGACTGACTTCATATGCTAAAACACATTAAGAATTTACAGTTTACAGCTACACATGCAGAGGTTATGATGTTCATTTCACAGCAGGAAACTAAAATAGTTGAATCTGTAAGAGGTCCAAAGACATCTTTGCTTTTTTGTACCTTAGAGGAGCAAAAAATGCAAATTTGAGAAAATGGTATTTTGTTACAGAAATCAGAAGAGTTTACTGTCATAGTAACAGCACAGCAGTGTGTTTAACTAAATGCTAACATGCTGTTAACTGTCTTAGTTTTGGTGTTAGAATGCTAACATGTGCTAATTAGCACTAAACACAAAGCTGAGGATAAATGTCATTAGTTTTGCAGGTTTTTGGGTTGGAGCTGAAATGGTTTGTCTGTAAGAGTCAGAGGATCACTAAAGTCAGATTGATCCTCTGGGGAAGGTGGGTACAACATGTCATGGCAGTGCACCAGAAGTGCAAGACGTTTGGGGGAAATGTGGTTCATCTTAAGCAGACTTGAGCGGCATGCAGGAAACATTACCTTTGGTTGTATTTCCAAAGGCAAATAAACTCAGACATATTTCTGAAATATAACTTGTTGACATTTTTGAGATTGGGACATGCAACGAGGACCCGGGGCCAGAGTCAAACCAAGGACACCAAACATTTCTCACACATGGAGCTGCTTTGAAGGCAAAGATTGTCTCTGAGTTTAAACTTAATGGGCCAAAGAACCACATTTTATTCTGACTAATGTCAACAGCACTTTAAAGTCATCATATTTAGTCTTTTAAGAGATTTTATGACAATTGGGAGCATCAAGCAATTTAACTTGAAACAGAGCTGAAATCTGATTAGATAATCTCAGTCTAAACGGTTAAAAGTCGAATCCTCTGCCCGTGTTAACGCCGTCTTTGTTTGAATGTGTTTCCCTGCCATGCAACGATAATAATAACTCAGAGAGGGTGTGTCGGCTGCACCGCTCATATTTAGACAGACAGGGGTGAGTGATGCTGCTGAACCGCACAGCGAGACAGCGTCTGCCGTGAGGTTAGACCGATAAAATAAAGAGTCAATTTGTTACCCTCCTTTCATAACTGTGAGCCACTGCTTGGAGACGCGTCCTGTTGTCGCTGCGACTTGGTGGAAACCTGCTGCTGTGTTTATAAAAGTTCACACCATAGGAGGAAAAAGGTTTGTTTAGATGGCAGGAAATATAGAATATTCATGGTTTTGGCGAGACATGTGTGTCAGTGGGCTGATATAGTTTTTTTTTATTATTATATAATTGGAAATAACAGTCCACTAATGTAAAAGAGGTTCCACTATAATTAAAGCTGCTAAAATAATCTGGGGTGGATTGAGCAGGTATGAACCTGTGTGTTGTGGATGGACTGTACGTACGCAGTCCTGCGTGTGCTGATGGTAAACCCACCGTCTGGGTTCAGTGTTTGTGTATTCTATTGTCGCCTGGTATTTTATCCTTTGTTGTTATTTTAAAACAGTCAGAAATATGTTTGACAGAAGCAGAGTTTCTTCCCAAAATGATTTTTCCACCATTTCCAAAAGTGACACCTACAATTATGAACACTTGACGTACTTTTACGCCACACTAGTGACTCCTGGGAGGTAACAGCAGTCTGTCCACCACTTTGGTCCAGACTGAAATATCTCAACAATGATTGGATGGATTGCCAAGAAATTTGGTACGCCCATTCATGTTTTCCAGGGGATGAATCCTCCTCACTTTGATGATCCTCTGACTTTTCCTGCAGCGCCACCAGCAGGTCACATTTTTCACATATTCAGCAGCTACAAGATAAAGTGGCACCAAATTGTACAGATATAAATGACTCCAAGACAATAAATCCTACAGAGTTTGATGATCCACAAGGATCATCAGCAGTTCTCCTGGTTCACCTGCTCAGTGTTTCAGGATGCTCTGTTGTTTTGCATTATGGAGACGAATCTAAGCTAATCTGAAGTGGCTAAAACCTCTGCACACTACTTATGTGACAGTTTCTGCTAGAAAATATTTTAATACCATCTTAAATTTGCTGTTGTTCACATGAAAAGTGACGGAAATAGTGAAAATTGAGAGTTAGAGAGAGAGAAGTTCAAACCCTGGCTCACCTCCACACAGCTGGCCAATCGTGGCGGTAAAAGCACCCACGTTGGAAAGGTGTGGAGTGGGTGGGGGGTATTTACAAAGTTATTTGACCATCTGACAATAAATTCCTCTAACATTTTTTCCTAAATGAATACTGTGAGAAAGCTTCTTCTTCTCTTCTGGCTGTTTTATTCCCCTTTAAAGAGTTTTGAACAGCAGCTGAAGAAGAAATCCTCCAACAGGTTTCCTTATTTACAGCTTGTTTAAAGCTTGTTTTGGTGAAATGTCCCTTTAGGACCTGAATAATTGTCCCTTGTTGCTTCACTTAAGTTCAGCCTCACGTCATCTGCTCCGAGTTAGGACTGTGTGTACATCATGTATGCGTGCGTGTGTGTTTGTGTAAATGTAATCGTGTGTGTTCACCAGGTGTCACACTGTTAAACATCACGTTGATCAAACAACAAAAAGATGGAATTTGTGCATCAGGATGTTGGTGTGTGTGTTAAAGGGATTGTGTGCCTTGCGTGTGTGTATGTGTGTGTTGCCAGGTGGTTAAATTCATCACATAAACAAGAATCTGCAGGGAAAGTATGTATGTATGTATGTATGTACATACATGTTGCACAAAATACAAGCACATGAAAGTTATATGGAGCTTTTACTCTGTTAAAACTCTGTAAAACGTTATGGAAACGTGCTCCACTTCCAAAAATCCTACAAATACTAAAACGCATAGAAAAGTAAAAACACAAATGCAACAAATATTAAAACACAATCACACCAGAAAGTCAAATCTAATCTGCAGGAAGCGTCAGCGCAAGCCCGCCGCCGGCCAACGCTATGCTGAGCACGTATGTAACTTTACAAACAACTTTTTACAACTTTTTATATAAGTTTTCATCACTAAAGTACATAAATCTGAATGTTTGTGTAATAACGACACGAGTGTGACCCACCTCCACCTCAGTACAGGTGAAGTAGAATTACAAACATGTGTAAGCATTCAAAGATACTAGTAAATAAAATATATGTAAAAACTGAAAATACAATAAAATAAATGTCAACATATACTGAAGACAACAAGACAAACCTAAATATATAATAATAATAAATTATATTAGTATCATTTCACAACCAGCTTCAGAGAATAAATGAGAGCGTTGTTGCTCTTGTGGCCTTGATCAGAATCACCGTCAGCATCACGTGTTTTTCCTTTAACAGCATCTGTCAACAGTCACGAAAATACCAAAATAATTTATATTAGAGACAAGTTTTCAATATGGGTAGTAAATGACGTCCAGGTTTTGTTATATTTCTCCTCCGGTCCGTGTACGGAGTAACTTTCTCCAAATTCAATAACAGCATCACTTCCTGAAAATGGGCAGCAGGAATAAAGCAGTGATGCAAATGAAGCCAGGAAGCTTCCTGCTCTCTGTCCTACTCCAACATTTAGGAGTTACTGTTTCACTGCATATTGCTGACAGTGATTTAAAAACAGAAGTCTCCATAATTGGCTGGAGAGTGACGTGATCCAAACTGTGGGGAGTATCTACATGTAGGACGGTCTGGGTTGACTGTAGGACATTTCCTGGCTAATTTCTCATTGGATAAACATAATGTAATCAATGTGCTGCTTTAAATTGGATTAAAGCACGTTGAATACAGAAAGAGGAGGTGTGAGATGTGAGATCATGTCAGACCGCTGCTGGCTTTTATCGTTTATCAACTAACTCACCTGTAACCTGCATATTGTGTGTTACTGAACCAACTAGAGGTCAAAGGTTTACACTAACCCTCCTCATGGTCCCACGCAAACATACTCTTTGTCCCAACATTAGTTTTGTTGCAGTCTGGTCAGTCTAAACTGAGCATGCTCAGTCTTTACGGGGATTGTTTGGATAACATGAACAATATTTAGAGTCAAAGATATCCAACGTAATGAGACTCTGGACTAATCAGACTGTGGTCCTGTGGACAGAGATACCGGACCGTAAACCCCGAGTCTAGTTGAGATGGTGTCAACAGATGCTTAAACATGATCAGAGATGATTCATTTGAGTTTTGATTTCAGTGGAAGCAGGACAGACTCAGTAATGTCTGACATATAGTATAATGACTTCTGGAATAAAACCAAACTCCTTCTGTTTGTCTTACAGATGATTTAAAGAGGGTTTTTTTCCTCGTTGTAGCTGCACTACTTTTGTGTTTTAGTTTTTGTCATTTTTTCATTTGGTTTCATTAATATTTGTGCTTTTCCTTTTTTCATTATTTTTTGTTTTCAGCCACTATAGTACAGTGTCTGTTTACTTCAGTTACCATATTAGCTTTCCATGTATTTCACATGAACATAACTAAACCTCCATTGTGCCCTGATCTGCCCGCTCTCTGACAAAACTCCTGCTCCCCGTCTTGAGGTTTCTGGGCCTCGGTAATTGACCAGATGCTCTTCCAGTGCCCCCTTTAGGCTGATATAAGCCAGGGCCTCCTCGTGGAACAAATTGAGAACATCCAGTCCGTGGCGAGGAGTTTACAGGTTGCAGGTGGACCAAACAATGTGACATGGATCACTGCGAGAGTCTGTTTATTAGTTTCTTCTTCGAGCTAACTCCAGGCTCCTCTGACACGGCAGTGAGACTGAGGCTCAAACGTGGAAACTGTGACATGTTTGGATTCGGTCAGTGAACTGTAAACCTTTCGTTGTGACCCTCGCAGCGAGCGTGGAGCAGGGTGACTCTTCTCAGGCAGCGCTGGAAAAACACAGAAAAAAACAGACATACAATCAGTCTGACCGCATTCACGTCAGCGTGTTTTGTTGCTGCCATGAAGGATCATGTTCGTTACTGTATATGTATTGTGACTGACTTGTTTCATGGTCTGTGGTCGTCGTTGAGGGACTTTATTTGGCAGCTGGACGTCACCAAACAATTCAAGTTTTTTTATTAGGACATTTTGGGGTTTTTTCTTGGCCTTACAAAACATGTACAATGCAAACAAGCATAAAAAGACCAAAAGACTATGTTTGAAATTAAATCTGATATTCTGCAGTAATAGGAACAATGTCACATGGATGGAAAGGAGAAAAACAACGATCTGGGGGTTTTTTGTTGGTTTTTTGACACAAACAAGTCTTTGCTGTTTCTTCTATCCTTGAAGTTGATATACAAAATTACAGTTATAATAAAATTATATCAACTAAAACGTTGGAAAACAACCCTTCATGTCCAAAATGTTTAGGTATATGAAATAAACTGGGAACTGAAAGACCTGGTAGATTATGAACAATATGAACATGTTGTCCTGTTCTTTGTGTTTACTGTTGATGAATGAATGAATGAATGAATGAATGAATGAATGAAGGAAATCAGCAGTAAACTGTCTGAGGTAAAACATCATGTACACTTCAGAGCTGCAGCTATGGATGTACATCAAGTCTCACATACATTACAAACCATTTGATCGTATGTGCAGCTTATTTAGTTTCTTCACGGTGGAACAAAACTGAAAACAGAGACGCATCGAATCTGTTTTAACAAGAGCTTGTTTTTGGTGCAATACATGCAAAGTTTGAAGGTGAAAATGTTTAAAATAAACACCAACATTATCATGAAACAGAGTCCTGTTTAAACATCCTGCGTTGGGTTTACAGCTGTCGCCGTTGAGCTGCCATAGTGTCAAGTGTCCGGACGCTGAGAGGGTTGATCCTGAGAGAAAAGGCTCCTTCTCTCAGCCAAAGAGGCCTTGCTTTTCCACCTGAGCCACAGGTGTTTGCTAAAATACCTGTGGTTTGGAGCAGCTGTCATTTACATTCACCCTGGAAATGTTGACTTTCAGGAATGCTCCTCTGTAAAGGGAGAAGAAAAACTCACTCTGGCTCCTAATAAACTGTGTGTGTAAACATGTCCGTGTGTGTATGTGTGATGATGATGATGATGATGATGATGATGATGGTGGCGGTGATCGTAGCCCCACTTTCCTCTGACGCACTGTGGAAATGTGTAGATGTGGAAACGAGAGCAGGCAGGCGGTGCTCGGTAAGCTGTTGATGAGAAACGGCAGCGTGTGCAGGTGTTGGTGTTTTCACCGAGGAGATGATCGACCACGAAACACAGCTGCTCTGCTGAAGGAAAGCTGACATGAATATTCACGATAGCCACCTGTAGTTGTTACAACAGCTGCTACCATGATCTTATATCTTTAATGTTGGTTTTAACATCAAGCAGCTAAAGTGTCTCTAGAAGGTCAAACATTCGTTCTGGTCTCAATCCATAAATTCAGCCTTGGAAATTATTGTATGTTGTTATTATATACAGATATAGTGTACATATTTACATGTTATGTGTCATATTTAAGATTCTGCATTACTTCACCTGAATCGAGGTTTTCTAAAACTTAAAATATGGTTAAAAATATTGATGTTTTTATTGATTAACTCTAACTTGATGATTGGTCATATTGGGGGAAAGTAAAGTAACTCTGTGCTTAAAACTACTCACCTCCCTCCTCCTTCTTCACCTCCACCTGTCCCACCTCCCTCCACTCCTCCTGCACCACATGGCCCTTGTATTACCTGACATGTGAATGCAGCCGTTTATTTTCACGGGGACACGTTTTCTGGCGATCTGTGCCAGAGACAATATTATGCTGGAAATATACAAGTAAGTTGACAGTTAAGATTTCAGATGGTTCTGGCACGACCCAACAGAGAAGAGATTGTGTGTGAACGGGCGGCTGCTAGTGAAACACATGAGGGGGAAGCTGCTCAATCACTAATAATTACTCCTCCGTCCCTCCATCCATCCCTCCATCCCTCCATCCATCCATCCATCACTCTCTGGGTCCAGGTGATTTCCAACCAGCTCTCTCATTTATCTTCCCTGCCTTTGATTTCAATGTGACATTCACTCATTTCCTCTCGCCCTCTCGCTCTGCGGCTACCGTGGCCGTGAAGGCCGGCCTTTCATACGCAGCTCAGAGCCACTAAACGGCCTGTTATGCTCTGACCTTTAGCAGGCAGCGAGCTGCTGGGACAAACAGCGCTCAGCAGGGCGTAAATGATGATGGATCTGTTCTGGCAAACTTCAGGGTTGCGTTACGTCGGTTTCCATCTGGCTTCATGTGTTCACATTCAGCTGCAGATCTGTTAATGACTCTCCAGGGGTTAAAAGATGAATTGTGGAACTGTAAATTAAGGGTTAATTACTACGTTAACTAAACTATTAATTTAAAAGAAATGTGCAGTTATTTTGGTGTTGCTACACTTTTACTAACTTGTAAATGGAAATATAATATATACTGTGTGTACTGTATATTTAGCATTTTCTGAAATGTTAACAAGCAACACTTTTCACATACAATACTTAATATTTTTAGCATTTAGCACCGACATGCTCACAATGATAATGTTAACATGCTGACGTTGAGCAGGTGCTAACATGACGTACATTACTACATTACATTACTCATATAAATCAATGTTTTCCACCTGCGGGCGGAGTCGTATGACAGGTTGGACCACCTGTCTGCTCTGTTTGTACCACAGAGTCCAAATAAACAAATCAAGTTAGCTTGATTTGTTTATTTAGATCTTCGTTAGCTTGAGGCTCGTCTTCCCAAGAGACGGTTGGTGGTTTGACACAAGTCTGGATTAATCAGTTCATACAACCTTAAATCAGATTTAATCACAGTTAGCATGAAGGAGACATTTCAGTTTCCAGTTTTAGGACTTTATTGCCAAGTTGGCTGGAATTTAGTTCAAAATATAAAACAGTCTACACGTATAAACTCTTCTATACAAAATAAAGATGATTAAAAACAGCATGATCACAGACATCGATTAAAAAGACACTGGACTCTAGTGGATGTGCAAAATAAACTTTAAATGGAGGAGTGGACGTGTGTGTGGAGGTCGCTTTATGAATTGTGACAGGGTTTGACTATTCTTGTCTCTGATGGGAGGACATTAAAAGGGATCAGAGGACACTCTGAGGGCCTTGTGTTGGATACAGGAGTCGCAGCCTGACCTCCACCTGTGTCCTGTCCTGCAGACATTGATGGAGGACGTCAGGACGCTCATTTCATGATGTTGTGTCCTCATTATTTTGTGTTTCAGATTGTTTTGTGTCAAGAATTTAAAGTTATCCACTGTTTCGGCCACGGGTGAAGCTTGTGTTTCCTGAGTCAGATGAAGATGCAGCTGTGAGTGTAGGAGCACAGCGCCACCTACAGCCAGTGATGGTGTCACATCAGGTCTCACTGATGCTCACACATGTTCATCTACAAACTCCTACTAATGCACACAAAATGCCTCAGAGCTGCAAACATTTAGTTCAAGTTGTACACAGGGACGTACGATTAGGCATCATTCAAATCCAACAATAACAACAATAACTTTCAAAAGCAAGATGCCAGGTATAGATGTTCATGGAGACACATTTTCCATGTATGTTTTCCTTTAATTTATGTGAAAATGGTCATTAAGGGATCATACGTGTACTAGAAGAAAGTATTAAGATTTATTTCCTTCAATCACTCACAAAAAATATTTAGAGAAAAATAATTGACTTCACAAAATAGTTCATCACATAAACTCATTTTACACGTTTTTATTTAAATTTAGGTCCAGTGAATAAGATGAAGTCTTATGAGCAAATACCTGCAAAATCAATGATCAGTCTCAGCTAAACTTGTTGAAGGCTAATTAGCAACTTTTCACATGCTAACACACACATGCTAAACATGGTAAGCAGCTTGTTAGCATTCTGAGCTTAGCATTTAGCTCAAAGCACAAACAACTATTGGATGAACCATCATGTTGTTAATTAACCCCTGAGAGGGTTAATTATCTGTTAGACGTCCTCTGAATAAACTGCTATAATGCTGCTATCATCAATAGAATATGTATGAAACTCTGTGTGTGTGTGTGTGTGTGTGTGTGTGTGTGTGTGTGATCAGCAGATGGCGCCAAAGCTTCAGCAAAAACATCCTGCTGCAAAAAGTTGCAACTGAACTGCTGAAATTAAAGATTTTAAACGTCTACTTTTCATCGTTTGTAGCTTATAGTAAGTTTACTTCTCTGCACACAAGAAGTACACAACATGCTGTAAACAACATGATGTTTAATGTGGAATATAACATACGTGTCCATACGGTTGTTTTATAGGCTTCTGCCTCGTGGCAACAGGTCATTGTCCTCAGCTGACAGCTCACTGTGCTATTAAATAGTCCCAGTTTATAGATAGTTAAAGTTTACCTTGTAAAGCCTGTTGTCTTATCTTTCACAATCAGTATGATGTAACACACAACAGTGTTGTGAAATGTAGTACAGATGATACCACATAAGTACACAAGTACTGTGATCTTGATGTAGTTAAAGTACTGCAGTATCAGTAGTGACTGATATATTATTATATATGACATCATTATATTATTAATACTGAAGCATCAGTGTTAGAGCAGCATGTTACTGTTGTAGCTGCTGGAGGTGGAGCTAGTTTCAACTACTTTATATACAGTTAGATAGTTTAGTCCAGTGGTTCCCAACCTAGGGGTCGGGGCCCTCCAAAGGGTCACCAGATAAATCTGAGGGGTCGTGAGATGATTAATGGGAGAGGAAAGAAGAAGAAACAAAGTTCTGATACACAAATCTGTTTTCAGCTTTTGGACTTTTTCTCTAATCTTTGATTTTTGCTGAAATATTGGATCATTTGAACATTTATTGAAATGAAACCATGTGAGAAGTTTAGAGGTAAAAATCACTATTTGGTGGAGCTGTTAACAACTCATAGACATCTGAAATGTGACCCGACTACACACTGCTGTTAGTAAGACGTCAAAAGACTAAAAGGTTGAAACCACTGGTTTCATCTTTAACAATGTGTTGGATTTTAAAAGCTTCTTATATTATCCATTGAGTCAAATCTGCATCTGAACAGTAACTAAAGCTGTCAGATAAATGTAGTGGAGTAGATGTTAGCATTTAGCTCAAAGCCTCAGTGAGCTGCTGGCATGACTGTCGACTCTTAGTCTTGTTTTAATGTTTGATGAAATGTTTTATTAACTATGTGAAAAGTTCTGCTTGTTAATATTTGACTCAGACAGCTGATGAAACATTAACTTCAGTAAATCACGCCTCTTTCAGGTCATTCTGTCTTTCTCCGCTTTCTTCACAGCTTTTAAATATTCTGTTTTATTCCTGCTCAGGGTTTTTTGTTTTTTTTCTAAGTATTGTTATTTTCTGACACATTTCATTTCCTGATTCAATCGAAATGTTTGTGACTATAGTGGTTTGTGACCTCTGGGACTTCCTCACACGCCTCCGGTTTCTCTTTCACTTCTCTGTTTTTCATTGCTCTGCTATCATGAGACCTTTCTAAATGTCATTGGAGATATGAATGTGTGCATATCACACATACATTCACAAACCTACACACTTTCAATAAATAGCTTTACCCTTTCAGGTTTGGGTGGTGCTTCAGTATTTATTTATCCCTGTTAGCTTTCAAGTCTCTGCAGGAGACAATGTCACCAAAACTCAAGAAAATATGATAGTAACATTAAACACAGCAGACATCAAAGCTACTATAAGTCTTCACATCTTATTAACAATATAAGATCAATAGTTCCCAAACTGACCACCAGCTCACTGATTACAGAGACTGAGACCAGAATGACTCATTGGAAACGATGACTGACTCTTTTCAAGAGAAAAGTTGAATGTCGACACAAAGTTGAGATATTTCACTCAAAAGTGAACTTTATGGTGTGTGAGTAAAGGCGAACATGAGAGTTCAGTCTGGACCAGTGTGGCTGAAAACAAATATTTGATGTCTTTATTCTGAGTACAGATTTAGATTGAAGTACACACTGACCTTTTTCATTCAAATAAGGGTTATTTATTATTCACTGTGATCACCAGGCAGCACTTCCTTAATTCTGCTTAATAAAAGTTGGATTTAAGGACTTTCTGGGTTAAACAACATGTTTCCTTGAAGTAAATAGGTTTGTTGGATGCTACAACAGTCTTTATTTCACCATATTATACAGTATTAATATATATATATGTATTAATGTACAATCCTGAGACATCATTGGTGATCACTGATATGACTTAGACTTATCCAGTCTACTGTTCATACGGGCACCTGGCTGCTATTTTAAGATATATTAGATCAACTGCGAACATGTCCTTTAAACTTAACCCAATTCTTCACATTTACATTATGAGGAGTCTGTGTAAACATATTTATGACTCACAACATGAAGAGTGCCTAGTACACACACACACACACACACACAGGCACACACACACACACACACACACACGGGCTGCTGTTTTCCCTGCGGCTCCGTGTGAACAGGTAATTTACCTGCATTATCTTGTTTGGACCTTCAGTATGACGGGAAACAATCACCTGTCATTTGTAAAGTTTATATCTGAGCTGTGTGACTGGGGAAAGTCCAGCAGACAAAGGAAACTTCCTCTTTACACACAAACAAAACACACACAACAAGTCCTTCTTATAAGCCACCTCGTTTCATTTTAGCTTTGCAAATTGTGCTGAATATAATGCTTATGTAACCCAGAAGATACAGACAGAGAAACACAAAGAGCCATTCACACACACACACACACACACACACACACACACACACTTATACTATGTTTGTCTTGGGTTTTTCCAGATTCACCTCATTATCTCTACTGCATGTGTTATTTTTGTGTTACCTCATCCTGTTTAATGGAACAGTGACAAAACAAACATGTATAATAGCAGAAAATCCCCACACTCATGGAGACTTGATTAAAACAGATGTGTACACACTGCAGAAATGCATCACTGGATTGTCGGCATGCTTCAGATTCGACTGTGACAAACATTTTATATATATTATTGTTAGCATGTTTTACATTAATACAGTGCTAAACTACAAGTGCCATAAATGCTCAACATAATGCACAATATGAAAAGCAATAAAAACATGAAATGCTGACCTGCTGCGTGCAGGTTACCCAAACGCCTGCATGTGTGTCTTCAGCTGCTTTTTAAGAATCCACAGAAGAAGAAGGGTGCAGACACAGCATCCTGTAATTTGGTCGCTACCGCCTCAAAAGCTCGATCTTACTGTCACAAGACAACAGATTCAGTGTGTCTGAGCTGGAGGAGTGAGCTGATGAGTAAAGGAGAAGTCGATGAGCCACATATGCAGGAGCCTGACTGTGCAAAGCTCACCATATAGGAGCCTTTCAATCATCTGATCTGTGCTTTCTGAAGCCGTCACACATCACTGTTAAAAAGTGATGTGGTTAAAAATCAAACCTCTTCATTCTGACCTGATCTGAGCAGGAATGAAACTTCCTGGTATTTCTGTGGCAGGTATTATTTATTACACCTGTAACCATGAACTGTGGGTTATGAACTATGTATGGACGTACAGTAATTAATTAATTTGACAATAAAACAAGTAAATTACATTTAAAAATACTGTATATATCTTGTGACCCTTGTTGGGAACCATAGTAGGTTAATACATAAATATGAATAAATTATAAAATAAAATATGTACATAAAGCAATAGATTACTTAGAAAACAGTTTTTATTAATTCAAATTGTACCTCTCAGTTTACACTCAATCAGACTATATTATGTATATAAGTCACAATAGGAATATAAATGCTGCTCCTCTAGTTAAATATAATTAAATATCATAAAGAACATACATATTGGCATAAGTACGTTGTTTATTAATGTTTATTTATGTAAATATGTAATCTCACTATAAGCAACGCAGCTCTGTTGTACAGTGTGAACGGTACAACAACACAGTGGAGGTTATTTAATCCAGATGCTGAAGAAAACATGATGAAACCACACGAAGAGGAAAATGAAAGGAGTGACTAATGTTTCTGACTACACAGATAAACCCTGGAGAATGAAATCACTTGGAAACGGGAAGTTTGTAAATACCAGAGAGAAAGAGAAGCAGGAAGTGAAGAGGAAGATGACATCACTCAAAAAAAAAAAACCAACAACCCTGCAGTCAGCTTCAGTTTCATGAAACTAAAATCTGCTGAAATATAATGAAGAAATCCAGATATTACATGTGGGAATTATGAGTGTTTGACTTTATCATATTTCATTATAGTAGATAAGAAAAGATAAGATAAGATAAGATAAGATAAGAAACACCCTGTGGCATTATTATTATTATTATTATTATTATTATTATTATTATTGGCTGGTGGAGACAAACAACAACAGAAATAAATCACTTATTCTTACTGTGACACATGTCTATTGATAAGCATAATAATGATAGATAGATAGATAGATAGATAGATAGATAGATAGATAGATAGATAGATAGATAGATAGATAGATAGATAGATAGATAGATTGATGAATTAGATAGATAGATAGATAGATAGATAGATAGATAGATAGATAGATGGAAACAGAAACCTGTTGAACGTGACGGACTTTCGGGAAATTGTGGAGTTACGTCACCGCGTTGCTCGTCAGCCATTGGAGGAGAGTTGGGGGAGAGTTAGCGCGTCATATTTAGCGGTATATAGCGCGAGACGAGCGGAGCGGCGTCAGTAAGAGCGAGAAGTTACCGGAGAGAAAACGGTACCGACGAGACGATACGATACGATACGATACGATACGATACGAGACGTTAGCGGTGATACAAGCGGGTTGTGACGTACGTGAACGTTTGTTGGACTTATTACCGGCAGCGACGGTGAAGCAGCGGCGGCTACAGAAGCGTTCAGGCTCCGTGAGAGGAAACATGCTCCGCCTCTGCCTCGTGTTCATTTTATCAGCCTCCGTGTTTTCAGAGTCGGTAAGTTGTCTACTAAACGTTTCTAACTGTCACACAAAGTTTAAAAAGCGCGGCTTTTCTTCGGTAAACTGGCTCCGGGGCTCCGGTTAACCCGGAGTCAGGTAGCTGTGATTTAACGTCAGAGTGAGTCGGTGACGGAGCCCCGGGGCTGTTTCCCGGCTGTCGTCCTGGCAGCCTGCGGGCAGAGGGAGCGCTGTTTGCGGCAGAGCAGCCGTCCGCAGCCCGCTGCCATCATCCAGGCCGAAACTTTTCCTGCCTCTGTTTATGAGCAACTGGCCAGAAAAACACTCAGTACATTTACTCAAGTACTGTACAAAAGTACCATTATGAGGTACTTGTACTTTACTCGAGTATTTATATGTTTACTTCCAGATATTGTACTTCATACTACATTTATCTGACAGCTTCAGTTACTTATTTGACACAATTGATAATATAACAAGCAGGATATTTACTTGTTGTGTAGTATTTTTACATTGTTGTACTTGAACTTTTACTTTAACAAAGAAACTATTAAATAACCAAGTCTATTATCAGAAACATAATCTATTGATTAACTGTTATTTTAAAGATTAAGTGTTAAAAGTCTGCGTTTGCTGCTCCTTACAGTGAGATCTGTCTGCTTTTCTGTATTTTGTATCAGATATTTTGGAGCAGCCAGCAGCCGTAACAGTGGCTCTCTTGGCGTCTGTCATGATGACTTTTCTTCAGTGGTTGATCCTCAGGGGACCCTGCTTTAGGGTCCCCTGAGGATCAACCGTTCCTCTGGGGAAAAGTTAAATCATGTCTTGCCGTGTGTGACTCAACTTGAGGTGAATTTGTGTGCTGAGCTGCGTCACGTAGCTGGAAGCGGCTGTCGAAAGGCTTCAGAGGTTTTCCGTGTGTAGATTCATGGCTTTCAGGAGTCGGGTGCTGTTTTTCAGGGTGTGATTTGCCCCGTTTCTGTTTTTTTTCTATATTACTGTGTCAGTATGAAGTTTCTTCAGTGTACAGGAGGACAGATGTTGGCCTGTAGCAGAGAGTGTGTCAACATGCTGCTGTAAATCATTATTTGACCACTTGCAGTGTCTTCGTTTATCTTAATACTCTTCCAGATTCGTAGTACTGACTTGTAGTTGTGTGTACTGGGGTGGTACTACAGGCCACCCACATACACATACCCCCCCCCCCCCCCCCCCCCAGTTAACCCAGTTGCTCAGTACAAATGGTGCAAGAGGGTGAAAAGCAGTAAAACACTAACTTTACCTGCCACTCCACAGTTTACAGTAAACAGGAAGTGAGATTTGGAGGAGGTCACATGATTTGCTGTATTGTAAAACCAGCCAGAAACAGGTTGGCAGGTCTGAACTTCGTCTGCGTCTTTCCGCCGGCATGTCGGCGTCAGCGTCGGCTGCATACCTCAACGCTGCTGCTCGTCTCTTCTTCTTTTTGATTTCCTCTCAGGAATGTGACCTTTGGTGACCTTGACCGGCCCTCTTGGGGATTTTGCACACTTGGAGGGGTCTCAATAGGGCCCCGGGGCCTTTTCATAAGGGACGCTCCTTTCGTCTGTTGGGTGGCTGCCGGCTAGCCTAGCGTGGCTACACCTACAGCTTTCCCACCAGTAATCGATTAAAATATTTTATTTATTTCCAATGATCATTTGTCATTTCTCAACCAAACGTTCTTTGGTTTCAGCTTCTATTCGATTTGCTATTTTTCTTCCACATATCAATTGATTGATTATCTTTAGATTCTGGCGATTAATTGGTAATGAAAATGCTCATTAGTTGCTGTTGTAATTTGTTCCTTTTCTAGTTTTAACTCGCCTGTTGCTCTGCTGGCTTTAGCTTCTTTTGTCTACAGCTGTGGCAATTAATTAAGTAATTGATCAGTTGATTGGCAGAAAATGAATCTGCAGCAACTTTAATTATCATTTAAAGTGATTTTTTTTTTTTTGTCAACAAAAATAAGTATTTTCTGATTAGTAAACTGAACAATTAGTGGTTTTGGACTGTTGGTTGGACATTTCTAATATTTTATAGATCAGATGATTGATCGATAATGAGGATAATCTATAAGACCCTCAGCAGCTTTTCTTTCTCCTTTTTCGCTGCACTTTCCTTTGATGGTTACTTATCCTCTGAGCTACTGAGGTCATTATAGGAATGTGGGTTTGGCGTTCCCGGCTAATCGATAACAATGTTCTGCTACCTGACAATAGAGCTCTGAATGCAAAAAGGGCTTTTTGGGAGGCACAGGCATGATTGGAATGTTTTTATCAATAGATCGAGTTGGTTTTCTTATCAACTGGATGACCAGATGATTAATTTTCCAACTCTGGGAAGTTATTGCCTCATTTAGTCGTTTACTGCCTCTTTAAGTTTTTTAGCTGTTTGTACAGTTTTATCAGTTTGTCCGAGACAGACCGGCCTAAACAAACTTTTTTTTATTCATTGACCTCAGCGTTTTCTGCCCTTGTATGGTCACAAATCAGACGCAGATGAAAGATAGGGAAGTACAGTAACCATTTCCTGTTTGCAGCAGCTGGAAGAAAGTAAAACATCTTTTCACACTGTTGTGTGGTTTTCATCTCAATTAGTGACATCAGCGCAGCTTATTTTACCAAATGTGCTTATTGTTGCAACTGTGGTGGTTAATCAGGGTAGAAAAAAAATCCTCTTTGGCCCAGAGTTAATCCGTGTTGCAGGACCAAACCTCAGCTTGTTGCCTTTGGAGCCTCGAGGCCGAGTCCATTTGTTATAGCTTGCTGGAATGTGGCTGCTTTTGCATTTAGCCCCCAATCATTTACACGAGAATGAGCCAGTTTTTTGGGGTTTTTTTGTTTTTTTTTAAGGATGCATGACGGGGTGCACTGAAAGCTTGTGTGGTGAAAAGGAGCGAGTATGATAAATAGTATCACTAGGATGTAATAATGGTTCCTGCATTGCTGTCCGCTGGTCTATAAAATCCCTTTGGGCCCAGGAATGTTGGCACAGAGAAGAGGAGGTTTTTGTCCTCCAGCCTGTGATGGGGAGCAGTCGAGAGTCTGATTTCTCCCTCCCGCCACCTCCTTTCAACCACTACATATTCTGGCAGTTGTAATGGGAACTATATGAATACATTCAGGGCAGAAGTCGACCATAAAACCCCTCCTATTCTGGTTATATCGCTTTCATCCAACATTTTGGGACTCTTTTTGTTGGAGCCATTTTGTAGCCTGCAGCCATTAGTCAGTCTGATTGAGTAATTGTTTCAGTATTTTTGTATCTTAAACTGCTCGACTGAACAAGGAAAAAGAAAAAACTGAAGGCGTCACTGTTTACATCTCAACCATCTGTAACTTTGATTGTTTTTAAGTAATTTTGCAAGCAAAGATGGCAAATATTAATGATTTCGGCTGATGTCTTAATCTGACATCAAGCTGCACAGAAAAGCTTTTGATTAAATGGAAATTGCTTTTCAGTGTCGTTTTTATAAAATAATTTTACTATCTTATATGTGAAAGAAAAGCAGCACATTCTCATGTTTGAGAAGCTGAAACCACCGATTGATTAACCAACTACCTGCTTTAGTTCTGCAGGTGTGTGTAAACATTTTTAAGCCTCGACCAACATCACATACTCCTTTTACACCGACAGCCACCTCCCTCTTTCTTGAAAAGAAAGCCTGTTGTGGTTTTGTGGTGGGCGAGTGAAAATATAGAGCCGTGGCAGAACATGTAATATGAGCCTGGCTGTGTTTCCATCGGGAAATGTACGATTGAGCCCGGAGGGAGGCTGTTTGATGTCGGCCTCTGCTGTCCCAGGACGCCCCATCGTACTCTGACAGATGCTTATTCCAGGCCTGAAGCCAGACTGTGTGTAACCATCAGCGCTGATGCACGTTATGTTTTCCCCCTAGAAATGAACAGATGTATCTGAAAATGCAGAGGTTGCGACACAATCAGACATCCCAAAAATACGAACTTGTATCTGTAATGTGATGATGCGTGTTGAAACCTCCAGAAGACGTTGACAAGTCGTTCTGAGAGTAAATTAAACAAAAGCTTAAATAATTTGCGGTTGTAAATCCTCCACAGTAATAAATTAAACTTCCTGAAAACTAATAAAACCTGAACTTCACTCTACTGGCTTCTCCGCTGCGTTATTGCTAATGGAAACGCTGCTGTGCACACCTACAACACTCCCACGAGCTAATCACAGCTGAATTATGTGGATTTGAAGCGGACAAGGTGGCCTCTGTAGCTGACAATAGGTTCAGTGACTGAGGAGCTATTGGAGGCTTAATGTAGAGAGAGGTAGACCCCACACACACACACACACACACACACACACACACACACAACCACAACCACATCAAAGAGGCTCTGTATTATTGAGGCACATTTGTCAGGAAGGATGTCTGAATAAGGGGAAACCTTCGTACCACCCAAACGCTGTCTATGATCTCTGCTGTGTGTGACTATCTTGTTAAATGTTTCTATTCTTTGGTTTTCTTACTCTTCTATGACAGTAAACTAGCAGCTAACGATTCTTTTCAGTCGATTAGTTGTCAGTTACAGTTTCCCAAAGCACAACGAGACGTCCTGTTGATCTGTGATCTCTGGTGTCTGTACTGTAAAGGACATAAGGTCATGAATACTGGCTAATTGCAGCTGTAAATGGGGTCCATTTTATTTTAAAATGAATCCATATTAGGGTTGTTTACCACAGCTGTTCGGGGTAGAGGCTTGACTGGAAATGAATGGCGGTTATTGTGACCAACATGAATGGACATAAGTCAGTAGTTTTCTGCCATGATTCATATCCACGCGTCTCCTCAGAGGCTTTGTTTTAAATGGACGTTTCCTGTTTTCCCCTTTCTTATTATTTCCTGCCGTTTAAAGCCTTGAGCCGATCCTTCAGCTGATAATAACTCCTCAGTAGCTTCCGTTTAAGTCTATTAGGCTGTAACGTCTTTGATCCGAAGCAGCGAGATGTTTTCCTGAGGGGGTGACATCAAAGAGAGGAGGGAAGACATTAAGAGATGCTTCTGTACGGGTTTGACTCTGCTTAGTTGACCATCAGTCATGGGTTTTGTCATAACGAGCAGTCATCCAACTGACATGATGGCTTTATCGGAGGCAGGAAGTGACCAATAAAGGCCAATGTCATAAGAGCAGGGCCGCTCCCTCGGGAGGTGCTCATCGAAACTCAATTAGACTAATCAGTGGAGGCTTTAGTGAGTAATATTTGCTTTTGTGACAAAGAAAGAACGGGCCTGATTGATTGAGCTCCTGGAAAAGTTACTCATTGAAACTTTAACACAGAAGTACCCGTGACCTCATCATACATTCGTGTGAAGCCCTGCCGCCACCTGTACGTAGTTAGGATGGTGGTTACTGTGACTCCACATGAGTCTCACATGGTGCTGGCAAGTGGAAACGCAGCTATAGATAAACGAGGAGCAGGTAGAAGGAATGTAGAGCTCGGCTGTCGCAGCAAAACGCCGAGAATACAGTAAGTGTTGGATAAACACCTGGACGTCACCATAATGAACACGTCGTGCTGCGAGCACGAGCACCAGATCACACCATAAACTGGAGGCCTTTTGGACTCTTGAAATGAGTATGAAGAGTTGCATCAGGGGTCAGAAGTGCAACATGCAAGCAGATCAGGCGACAGCAGCAGCAGGAGGAGAAGGGGTGGAGTTGAAAGACGGGATTGGATATGAAGACAGAGTAAAGAGGTGAAAACAAGGAGGGAGGAAAGGGAGAAAGATTAACTTTTAATTTCAGATCTTTTTGTATTTTTCATCACACGAACGACTGTGTGAAAACTACAATAACTGTCTTCTGGAAGAGGTGGGGAGACGTTGGAAGCACATTCCTGCGTGCTGGTGTTTCTTTTCGGCCTTTTCATACGTTGTACCTCCTCCACGCCGCCGTGTGAATGGACCAGATGCCTCTCTGTGTTGGCAGATGGAGGGATTGTTTCTCCAGTTTAATGAAGGGAGGCTGTTGGAGGCTTATCCCTGGTTACCTTGGTCATTGATATGCTCTTGAGGCGTCCACTGGCATTGTCTGGTGTCAATGGAAGGGACAGACCCAAAGGCTGGGTGGCGGGTGTCTTGACAGACTGCCTTTCAGTGAATGCAGACAATCGGGGAAACAGGAAAGTTTAGGACCTCCATGCTGAGATGGGCAGGACGGACAGGACAGAAAACAAGTTTTTATCAGCTGTGGGAGGCTTTTTAAAACCTGACTCTACTTTATAAAAAAAGACCATAAGATAATTAAATTAAGATGCATACATTTTATACAAATTAAAGTACCTTTAAACTCTTACTATTGTTTTGTTGTGAACACATGAGGCTTAATGTGAGGCTGTATGTGGCAGTGATGGAGCGTGATGGACATTATACTGTCAGTTTGTGTTAAAGTTGTATAAAATCTTTCGTGTGAAATCTGATAAATTGTCTGCTGCGACTGTTTTCATTATTGATAATAATAAAATGTCAGATGTCTTGTCTCGTCCTATCAAATAAAAGCTAAATAAATCAGTTTACTATGATGTATGATGCAGAAAAGCTTTATTTTCTGCTCAACGAAATGACTGAAGCGATTATTTGGTTTTTCAGATGATGGTCTTAGAGGGTCTTTTGTGATTTCCATGTTCGTTACGTAACTACTCTAAACTCTTTTCTCCTTTTTCTCTGATGGCCTGTTAAGTGGTTTCGTCTTCAGTCTGTTGTGAAATGCAGTCTTGTTTTTCTTTCTGTTCAGTCAGTGTTGTCCTGAATACATTCTTGGATTTGGGACGGCCTGTTTTTGTCCCAGCAGACTGGGACTTGGCCTGAATCCCATCCTGGATTTGCTTCCTGGGAGAATATAGTAAAGATGTAATATCTCCCACATCTGATAGAAACTTCAGTGGATGCCATCTTTGCTTCAACACAACATAAATCCTCAAGCTTTTGATCCCCTTTTCCTCCTCCTGTCTTATTGAATAAACCTGGCCTGTTGGGACAGGTTTCAGCCAGCCTGTGAGACCGTTTGCTGCTGCTTTAAGTTTCTCTGTATGTGGAGGTACACGTGATCATAGATTTAATGTCTAAAACCTTTAAATATCTAAATAGCTGCTGGTTTATTACTAGAAAATCCCTCGTAAAATATTAACTCTTCTAAATCTGGAAGAAAATGTTCATGTAGGTCATTTCTGATTGGGGGGGGGGGGTGTGGTGGTGTACTTCTTGTGCTTGTTTGAAAGTAATAAGTAGAGTAATACACAGAGTAAAACTTGCCCAGAGGGGAAGGATATTTCATGTTTGCTGATTGAATGAGTCTTACCTGAGTGAATCAGCCTGACTTGTTTAAACACGCAGCAGCAGAAATAAAGAGCCAGTAGTCACCGTCTCACCATTCAGGATTAGATGCACAAAGGCATGAAAGTACACACGGAAGATCACAGCTGCCCCCGCGGTCATGTATGTGACTCAATAAGGGCTGCTTGTACCCTGCAGGGTCTGAAATATTTCAATTAGAAATGAGTCATTTAGGAGGAATATGAAGACATGTTGAAGAAGTTGACTGGGAGCAAACGGGTAGCTGGAAGTAATGGATCAATGTTGTTTAAAGTGAACCGTTCACTGAGCTGAAGTAATGGATCAGTGTTATTTAAAGTGGATGGACGATGGCTCACCGTGCTGCTTACAGGCAGCGCAGTAAAATGGCCGCCTTGCTTGAAGCCCTGTTACAATGGAGGCCTTCGCTCCCCTCCTCCTCCTCGTATACCGGCTTCTCTCTAAAGGGAGAGGATTACTTTCAAATGCCACACGCATAATGCTCGGCAGGCTTAGCCACCCTTAAAATTAAGACTCGGATGGAAGTAATTATGAGGAGGACTCGCTCGGCCTCAGAGGGAGAGTAAATGAGGATGTTGTGGGATGACCAGGCGTGTTTCCAGCGCGGTTTGTGGTCGGCTTTTTGTTCTCAGTAAATGGAAGATTTCACTGGAAAATGGAGAAAACGAGCAGCTCAGACAAACTGGGCACGTGGTTCTTTCTGTCGGCCGTGGGATCAATTTACTTATCAATTAGGTTCATTGGTTGAATAAATCCTTCAGTCAGAAGAGTCAATATGTGGCTGATTGAAAACAAGTTAACGGTTGTTTTCAAATGTTTTGTTTCATCTGAATATTCAATTTATATATTGTTTATTTATTTAATAAAATATCTCAACGTCTGTAAAATGGATTGACACAACGATTAATCCATTAAACAGAAGTATTGATTAAATGATTTTATGGCTAAAACATTCAGTCTATGGAAACTTTTTTTGATAATTGATTGATCGTTTTCAAGCATGTCTGGACAACTTAAACCATTGATTGATTGATTGATTGATTGATTGATTGATTGATTGATAGTTTCAGCTCTGTGTTTGTTTATTTACTGGCTAATGGGATTAATGTGGTGATTTCAGCAGGACTTGAAAGTATTCAAGGTTTTATATTTTAGTATTTTATCTACAAATCTACCAATTTAATTATCACTCTTTCTGTTTATAAATAAATAAATATAAATATATAATTTAAAAACTTTCTTGTGTTTTTGTCGTAAGTCGTGTTTGGATGTTAAAAACCTAAAAGGCTTCAGTTGACTGAGACGTCTGGACCTTTACGACTTTATTTCAGCTTTTCTCCTGGTTTTACCTCCACATCCTCTGTTTTCATGAAGCTCTAATGCTGATTAAGTGTGTGCTGTAATGATAATTAGGCTGATGGGTGGGTGTGTGTGTGTGTGTGTGTGTGTGTGTGTGTGTGTGTGTGTTTTAATCCCATTCACGCTGTTTAAAGAGCAAATGGTCAATGAAATTAAGTGTGCTAATGTGATTAAAGCGGGTTGATGTTGAGCTTTGCAGTGATTAGAGCAACTGACGGCCCCTTTTGTTTTCTTTCTTTACCACATGCAGATATCATGAATTTTATACTTTACTCTTTTATTTTTTTAGTCACTTCCTGCTGTTCAGAGTCATGATTGAGTTGACACGGTCACGGAAGTTGGGAAGTTTTTTTGCTTTGTTGCGTTATATATAAAATATTCAGTTTATAACTAAATAAAAGAGAAAAAAGCAGCAAATCTCCACATTAAAGAAGTGTCTGGGGCTTTTAAATGCTTAAAAACGTGAGTAAAATAATTCACCAATAATTCCTTTTGATCGTTTAGTTTTTGTTTCTGAAAGGTCTGACAGGGAAACTGTTAACGCTTCTACTGCTGATTCACAGACCAACAAATGTTGTGTGAATGTGTACTTTAAATTTCAGGCGTTTAAGTGACATGTATGAGATCAGTAGTGAAATACAAGAGAAAGAGAAGAGTTGTAACGCTTAAGAAAACACGAAGTAGGTTTCTTTGTGGTACTTTTGGAGTACTTTTCGTAGTATGCAGGTTTGGTTTTTGCAGATCTCTGGTTCGTTTAACTATCAGGCAGTTTGTGTCCGAACGACGTTTGCTGACTTTCCTCTAGCGCCACCTGCAGGTCACCGAGTGTGAATATTTTAAAATCTGCTCGATGGATTTCACATCATCACAATGACGGTAGACTTTGAGTCTTGTTTTTAACATATTTTAGTCCTCACATTTTGTGAATCTCATTTAATTTGAGGCCTTTGAAAAACAATATTTTAAGAATAAATTGTGCTCACGTCTTCAGTATTTAGTTTGTTGTTGTGAACATTTTATTGTGTTCAAAACTTTGATTTATGAGCAAAATCCCACAAAACGAATCACTTTCCCTCCAGACTCAGCTGCAGACAGGACGGTAGACTTATTGTTGGTGTGTGTCCGTCCCTCTTGTCCCTCTGACCCCCTGCTCTGTCTCTGGTGTCCCAGCAGGTGAGGGAGACGGAGACGTGGATGCCCATGAAGTCCACACAGACAGCGGCCATGTCGACGCACCCCGCCGACCTGGAGTCATCAGGAGACTCCCAGAACGGCTCAGACTTCGGCTTCACAGACGACGGCGAGGAAGACGAGGACGACGAGGACGAAGATTACTACATGTCGTACGATGACGAGTTCTCTGGATCTGGTGACGGAGGTCAGTCTTCACAAAGACTTAAACTATCTCAATTAAAATCAGATTGAAATTCAAATGCGTCGGATTTTAAATGGAGAATCTGCTTCTTTTCACAGCAACCACTGTGTCACCTGGACGAGACCTCAGGCCGTCGCTGAAGGTAAGAAGCCACGTTTTGAAGCGTGCATTTCATTTAACGCTCAGTTTGTTGACTGTTGGTGTAAAAACGGATTCCTCTCTCTCTCCATCCTCAGCCTGACCCCAACGCCAACAAGATCCCAGAGGTGGAGCGTCCCGTGCGGCCGACCGTCAACGAGGTGGACGTTGTTAAAGAGGGAAACGAAATCATTCTGAGGAACGAGCCGAAACCCAGCGAGGAGTACCCCTCCAATGTCCTCATGTCTCACGCTGGTGAAGACAGCATCTTTAACAAGACGGAGGTCCTCGCAGGTCAGTACGCGACACGACTGTAGCTGCTGTCAAACAGCGGTGAACAAATAACGGTTAAAAAAGTTAAATCTGTTTTAACGTATAAAAACGTCTGTTACTACACGTCTAAAAGCTTTAATCGTAAAATACGGATTTCCTTAGATCACGGACATGTTTGTGTCCTCGTTCTCTTCTTCTAACGTCTCTTTGATGTGTCTCTTCCAGCTCTGATTGCGGGCGGCGCCGTCGGCCTGATGTTCGCCGTTCTCCTCATCCTCCTCCTCATCTACCGCATGAAGAAGAAGGATGAGGGCAGCTATGAACTGGGGAAGAAGCCCATCTACAAGAAGGCACCCACCACAGAGATCTACGCATAGACACTGACCTCCCCCCTCCCCCCAAACCCACACACCTTAAACACCCCCCCCACCTCCGAAACACCCAATCAGGGCCAGCGCCTGGCCTCACAGTGCCTCTTCGTCATACCTCCTCCTCCTCCACAGCTGGTCGGAGTACAGACGCTTGTAACACATCAGGAGAGAAGCCCCAACACCACCATCGATTGACTGACTCCTCCTACCTGATAATATAATTGGTGCTCTCTCAGCCAATCAGAGCCTTTGTTGCTCTGTTTGGTTTTGGAGAAGGAGCAACGGGATTGGACTGTTTCAGCTGCGGTACACAGTGATTTTATCTTGTGTTTTTATTTTTATTTTTTTGTCCCCATGTCGAGAGAAAAAACAACAGAACTCAACTTTCTCCTCAAAAACACTAACGCTGGTCGGTCAGCACGCGACTCGTTAACTGTCCAGTTATTTATTATCTCCCCTCGTTTCCCTTTTTGTCTTCCTCGGACTGCAGCTTCTCACATTACTGTAGCAAATTAACATTTTATCGATCTTTATATTCAGTTTATTTTTTTCAAAGTGACTCCTTGTAATGCAGAGAGATTTCAGAAATGTTTGTTTTTACTATTAAAGTTCCCTTCCTGATTGGGGAAAATGACCTTCATGCTGACTGAAATTTGACGACGTCTCAATAACGCTGCATCTCATGTCATCCGTTTGAATATCTACTATGTTTTTTTTCTTTTGAGGATGATATTGATATTTTGAGTTTAAAATATCCAATAATTATATATTGGCCAATTTATACATTTTCTCTTGTGTTTTTCGGCCTGAGTTACAGTATTTTGTGAATTTTTCTCCCTGCTGGTGCTCCTAAAATGACAGCGAGAGACAAAAGACAAAAGGGTCGAAGTATTTGCAAATCATTGTTTCTGCCAAATTTTACCTGCACGGAGCTCACGGTTCAGACGGTTCAGTTCATGTCCTGTAAATTTTCAGAGTTCATTAAATTGACCTTGAAAGACGTTATTTTTCTGTTAGTGTCTGAACTTTCTGGCATGTTTTTTTTTTTGTTTCTCTTTATGTGAGGAAAAGTCCTCAGTCTGGCACGTAGCGCCGGATAAGAGAGTTAAACTAATACAGAAAAAAGAATTTGCAAATACTGTATGACCCAGGACACACACACACACACACACACACACACACACACAGTAAAGTGTTTTGTTGTCGTCTGCTGCCAGATTGGAGAAGACTTCCCAAGTATGGAAGGTGTTTTACCACTATAATAATTATAATGGTGCCTCCGGGGTTTGTTTTCTGTTATTATGGTGAACTCAACTGGAGTCAAACCAACATGCTCCTGCAGGGTGACACACCTACATTCCACACACACACACACACACACTCTCACACACACACACAAACTCACTCAGAGTCGTGTGAAATGAGCAAAGATTCAACATGTCGACTGTAGCTGTCGACCCTCGTTCAGTCATATTTAAGTTTAAAGAAAGTGTTTGGTGTTAGATGAGGTAATCTACCTGCCTGGCTCTGCCCTCTTATGATTTATGTTTTATACATGTTAATGAGTGAGCTTTAGGGCTGCTGGTTGCTGGCGTTTCCTTAACTTTGTACAGAGCCAGGAACAGGTGAACAGTAGACTCATAAGAGATGATCAGTGGCCGTCTCACATTCATCCGTTTAAATATGAAGCAGCCGTTTAGTTTAACATCAAAGAAACGGGCTGAAACAAAGTTTTTTGGCTCTGAGCAGGAAAGCAGACTAAGAAGTCCTCGACATAACTGATGTAAAACCACACGACTTTTTGGATAGATTTAAATATGATAAACCCTGTCAACCCTGATCATAAACTGTTTCTATCTCTGAGCGTCAGACGTTTTATATTAATTGATGGATGAATCCAGTAAATGTTATTTCTGTAATTGGAGAAACTGGTGGTTTTTGGTACCTTCTGATCTGTTTTTTTTCTCTCTTTAATCATGGGGTCGATTCTCAATAAGCTACAACGACAGTTTGTCAGTTTTTTTTTCATTTTGGGGTCTATGAGCGATCGCTAACGAACAGGTTTGATGCTCACAGCTGAAGTCTGTCGTCGTCGGCTGCTCTACCAAGGATTTGTAAATAGCCATTAGGTAAAAATAAAAATTAAAAAATTAAAAAAACAGAAAATGTAACTTGGTACTACGCCTCATCCTGGCAACGAGTAATATTTACCAAATATTTAAATGCCAAATAGTTTCCCCTGCAGTGACGTGATTTGCTGTAAATGTGTTTTGTACTGCGATGCTAATACTAACTCACCTCTCATTGTTCTCCAGTGTTTCTTCTGTTTCTTCAGTTTATTTTTTTTTCCTTCAGTAGATCAACTTGTTCACTTTTATTTTATTTTATTTTTTTTGTGTTAATTTAACTGTCAAATAATTTTATTGCCTTCTTTCAGGTTTGGGGTGTTTCCCCCTTTTTAAGATGTTGTATATGTGATTTTAAAAGTTTTATATACACTAGTTTAAGATTTTCAGAGTCAAATAGTTTTGAAACTTTTTATTTTGTAAGAGTTTCTATCATCTTTTTAGACTTTTTGCTTTTGTATTTATGTTTTTTTTGTTGTTTTTTTGTTTGTTTGTTTGTAGAAGGATTGCTGTTCATCTCCTTGTTCAGGGGACGTTGTGCTGATGAGCCATGTTGTCCTGAGCAGACCTGGGCTCATTATCATTTAAACTCTGCGAACACAAGCTGCCACCCAATTATAGAAACATCTTGACACTTGTTCAAGGCCTTCACCAAATGATCTAATCAGGAAAATACAGATACATGAGCAAATATGTGCTGACCTCGGCCTCAGACAGAGAAGGTGCCGCTTCAATTACAGCAAAACAATCCATCTCTCAGTCTTTTCTGTCTTTGGGAGTGAAAACTGGAACAGGTTGAGGTGAAAATAATTTGATGTGGTAATCATGACCCAGGTCTGGTCAGTTAGCATGGGAGAGATACGAATGTTTCTGCTGCTTAATGTCACAAACACCACATGTGAATCACCAGTGGAGAAGTAGAGGAGCCAATGAATCATTGGTTTCTGCAATGCAGGTTCTGATTTATTATTGGAAATAAAGCTATTTTTATGCACATTACCTTTATAAAATGTTGTTTTGTCTTCATTTTATGTAGAAAGAACACACGTGTAAACCATCAGGATTATAAAGGATATCTTTTTTATCAAATCTTAATAGTTATAGTATAAAATAGTTTTACGTTATGCAGCACAGATATGGTTTGTTTTCATTTTTCACATCAGTAAATGAGGATTAACATCTTATTGCAAAACTCATTTGGCTAAAAATGCCGTCAACGATGTGGCTAATTTAATTTGGAGTAAAGAAGGAGTTTTAATGTAAATTATGCAGTGATATTCCTGTATAACCCCAGAATATAAAAATGTGCTGTATATATTGTGTATAGATATATATTTTCCACCTTTAAGAAAAGGGACACACCTGTACGAAACCATAATGTCAGTTCAATGAAAGTAATAAGTTACACACATAATTCATGCCGTAGTAACTTTTAGACATAATAAATACATAAAGTTATCTTTAGTTATTAGATGATGACCTTCTGGGATTTGGTTTCCCAGAAAATACTTTGGTAAGATTCCCTTAAATTAGCAGATAACTTTAAAGCAGAGAAATACATACGGTAAGTGTGTGTGTGTGTGTGTGTGTGTGTGTGTGTGTGTGTGTTGACATTCATACGGAGCCAACAGACAAGCTGCTGCCTGTTGGTCTCTGAGCTGCAGGGAAAAACACTCACAGGTGACGGAAAATACTGACGAATACACACACACACACACACACACACACACACACACACACACACACAGGTTCATACATCATCTTTTACCCTCATTTCACACTCACACATACTTTCTGTCATATTTACACACACACACAATCACAGCGATCTGAAGATGAAGGAACACCTTGTTAGTTCAGCTCCTGCAGAGCACAGACGAAGGTTAAAATACACATATGAGTTCCTCCCCAACGTTTGAAATAAAACCGTTTTTGGTTTGTCGTGAGATGCTGAGCACGTTCAGTACACGAGACTACGAGACAGAGAAATGACTCCTAAAGGTCAAATTCACAGTTTTACCCGTGTGTGTTAATCCAACAGTCAGATGTCTGTAATCATTCCTCGTGTTCATAGATCCGCTTCAAATGTGCCACAACGACTTTCTACATGTGTTAAATAGAAAACATGGGATGAGTTCATCCTGTCACGATCATGTCACGATCATGTCACGTAAACCAACAGTTGAGATCATTCACTGAAATCACAAACGATTCAACCAGAAGCCAGAAACATGGAGAACATGAACCATCCATACTAACATATACATACATAATATCTATTTATTTATATCATATTAACACACTAACATAATATGTATATTATACAGTCAGCTCATGTGTGCTCACACACACGCACACCTTCACACACCCCGCGTGTGTCTTTGTGGGATTTTCCAGAACATGTTTCACCAGGTACGATGTTGTTTTTTCTTTTTATCCACCGAGCATCAATCAGATGAACATTTCAGCGTCTCAGCTCTTTCTTTCTTTCTTTCTTTCTTTCTTTCTTTCTTTCTTTCTTTCTTTCTTTCTTCTGACTAATCATCACACTCAACAGCAAACTGAACAAAGAAAAAATCAGGGAAGTCATTCTCCACATAGTTAAAGGGGCAGTTCACCCAAAATAATAATGTCGTGTCTTTCCATCCAGATCGTTTTGGTGTGATGAAGATGTGAGTCTCAAAGCACCAAAGAAAAACTCAAAAACAGAATCATGATCCAGTTACTCACGACAGTAATTGTGAGCAGTTTCATGAAAAAAAACAGTCGAATCCCACCGAACAGATCTGGATGACAGATCAGCACTCCACGTAACAGGGACAATCAGTTTGTGTTTTTTTGTTTCATTTTGGGTGAACTGCCCCTTTAAAACTGAACATTAAGTTTAGCTTTAGCTTGTCTTAACAATATGAATTACTGGAGGATGAAAACATTGACACTGAAGGGACCTTGACCTTAATCTAGTCACTGTGTCGGGATAAGAAATAATCGTAAAACCATAAGTTACATTCGTGTTTATATTTGATTAATAAGATTTGCCAAACGAACTCATCTCCTGGTTGAAGCTTCATATTCATACCGAGTCGATCGGTGGATTTGTTGGAGTTAATCCTCACAAATTTAGCTTCAACTTCAACACAAACATGACATTTGTGCTGCTGACCAACAATTATAAAACAGTTTGACTTGAATGAATTTACTTCCCTTTAAAGTTAGCTTAGCTTTAGCTTAGCTTTAGCTTAGCTTTAGCTTAGCTTTAGCTTAGCTTTAGCTTAGCTTTAGCTTAGCTCTGTTGTCCTTTGTTATTATTAGCAGCTAAATTATTGTTTTTGTCAAAACAAATGAAAACATGATGGACATGAGGAGACTTTGTCACCAGGTAACGTTTAAACCTTTTTAAACCAGTTCTAGTTGTACTTACTGAGGGTTTCGTGTGAACATTAACATTATACCTCCTCAGAAACAAACAAACAAACAAACAAACAAAGCATCTCTATAAACAGGTCATGTTTGTGCCTTCACATCTTCTTCTCTTTGACTGGAAGCTCATTTGGTGATCAGACGAGTTCAGTTATGTTGAATATTTAGTCGTTCCTCTGGAAACATCAGCTCGTCCTGATTTGACTGTTTCTCTCCGATGATTTGCATCTGATAAAAAACGTCTTCCTTCTTCCTGCTTCTCTCATTTGAATGTTGGGAGGAAGTGAAGGACATTAGTGTCAGTGGACTCTCAGGTAAATATAATTCGCTCTTCTCTATTGACCACAATTCTCTAAAAAGGAAACTCGGAGGTTTATTATCACACATGACGAGGAAGCAGGAAGTCATCAAACTTATCAACTCTTATTTCACCCCGTCAGCAGTTTCATCTGTGCAATAGTGACCTAACTACAATAATTCAACAATATATATATAACAATAAGACTCTACACACTTTATATTTCTATGTATACTATTGTTGCATTTTACCACATTTATAGATCCTATGTCTCAGTATTATTAATTATTATTTTATATTCTTATTTTCTATGTTCTTATATTTTCCGCTGTAACAATGATGATCAATAAAGTACGACTGATTGTGATCATCATGTTGGGAACTGATGTGCATCCAGATTTGCATCCTTTTGTTTACTGAGTGACGTTAAAGTTTCTATAATTAACTTTTCCTCGTTCATGCGGAGGTGAAACATCTGAAATGTTGTTGATGTCCGATGTTACTGTAAATAGAAACGTTTGTTTCTTGCATTTGAAAACAAAAACCTGCCAATGCCAATCAATAATCAGTCGAGCCTATACAAACAAACTGACCAATGACATGGCACCATTGTCAAATTCTTCAAAATTAACGTCCAATAGAATTTATTAGAGTTCTCCTTCATTAAAACAACAGATAACAGATATAATCTATCACCTGATCAATATAACAGTATAGAACTGGAGAGGTTATGGACGTAGGCAGCATTTGGACAAACGTTTTGGGACTTTGACCTTGTTTGTGTTGGTAATCTCTGCGTGGATGATGTTCGCGGGCAACGCTGACGTAGGTTCAGGCAATAAAAACATGACCATAAACATGTTGAGCATCACGTCGCTGCTGATATTCAGAGAAAATGTGATTCAGCAGCAAAACGTAACGTATCTTTCTGCTGCAGGTGGATCTGATATGAACGCATGTTTAAATGTACACATGTCAACGTTTTATCCGTCCTGCTGTTTTTATCTTGATTTTGTTTAATAGTTTGAACCTTTTTCCTCTGAGAGATGAAATATTCTAAGAAGAAGAAACGTTTTCAGTGTTTACGTTGATGTCAGATGACATTTACACGGAGGAAGTCAGGGGGTCTTAAATCTGTCAACACCCTCACTGAGGTCAGAGGTCAGGTGTCGAGGGATTACAGGAAATGAGGTTCTCAGAGAGTGTGTGTGTGTGTGTGTGTGTGTGTGTGTTCATATAATTGACCCGATCACTGCACCGTAACATTAGCATCCATGTTAGCATCCAGGCTACACGACAGACAGCGTGTGCAGAACAGTAGAAAACAACATTGACTTTTAACATGTGTGTCTGTATGTTACATGTTATCTCTGTAGCATAACGTTAGCTCATACATGTTCTAGAGCACATGTCACACAGAGAGAAACGATATCTTCAAGCTGGGAATAAATAAATAAATAAAGGATGAGACAAATCATTCAGGAAGGTCAAAGGTCAGGGTCGGCACCAGAACCGTGTTTAACATGTGACACCGTGACAGCAGAATATGCCCCCCCCCCCAAACAGTAACCACTCAACTGTGTGAAAGCTACGCCGCTGAAAGCTAAAGTGTTAGCATGTCTCGCTCTCTTTCTGTTTCCCTCTTTGTGCCTCATCCTCGCTGCCTCTCTTCCCGTCGTCTCTCCCAGTCATAGGCAACCTTTTGTCTGCATGCAAAAACTCAAATTCCTCCTGGCCTCTGCCCACAGTTACACACACACACACACGCATTCCTTTGCCCGGCAACAATGAGGTCTTTGTGTTGCGCACCGCCCGTGTTTTCATTTCATTTTTTATTGCTTTTGAACTCCTCGCATGGAGAATTTAATCATCTCTCCGCTGGTTCCTGAGGTTGGTTTTGAAAAGGATTTTTTTTGTTTGATGGCTGGTAGTCAGGGAGGCCAGCAGCTGCGGTGTGTGTTCCCATAACGTGCACACACACCCCCCACATGATCCAAGGACAAAAGGACTACATGTTTTCAAAGGCACCTGACTTAACTTTTGTTTTTGTTTCAGCTCTTACCGTCGCTGCTCAAAGCCAAAAGATTTCTGGCTGTGAAAACTTTAGGAGGAGAAATGTGAGAATAACAAATTAACTGTAGATGCACTCATTAAAGGAAATAAGCCCATTTGCTTTAGATGAAGAGATTGATTCCTTTATAATATGTGTGCACAAAACGGGGCATTTGAGGACGTCACGTTGGGCTTTAGGAAACACTGATTGATGTTTTTCACCATTTTCACAGACTAAATCAATTAATCAAGAAAATAATCAAATCTCATGTGCACATTTTGATTAAGAAACATACATTTGTGACATTAATTTAGTCAAAAATACAGATTTTTAAACCTATATTGACCCAAACCGGGTAAAATTTTGACTCAGAAACGAGGAAAATAAAAATGACTTGTGGCCTCGTTAAATGACACCTGAACAGATATAAAACCGTTGGTCCTCGACTCTGTCGGGATTAAAACTTTCATTCACGTTGAAAATCTTTCCAAAAAGACCAAGCGTGCTGCTACCTGCTTACGTAAGACAGCTGCCGTAAAAGTGCCATCAGCAGTTACAGGTTTCTCTTTAACAGCAGCGGAGAACAAAGGCAGGTATTTTGATGACAGCACACCTGTAAAGCGTTTGAAATTTTAGCGTCCACTCAGACAAAAAGCTCGTCTTGAGTCGAGCGCTCGGTCAGCTCGGCGTGTTTCTGAGGAGCTGCATACCTGTTTAACTGGGAGCTCCTGCTCGGCTTCGCCTCTGGCTGCTCCGCCCTCAATGACAGGCCTTTATGGTCCTGAGCCTTTGAACTGAAGGGATGAATCCATCATCTTCTTCTGAGGCCGTTTCTCACAGTAGATGTACAAGAAGGAGAAGCTTTGAATGTCTGAGGAGATGAAAGAGCGAGCAGAAGGAAGCGTAGAAATGTGTAAAGTTAAACGTGTCTAAGTTTTTAGATACTTTAATTGAGTATTTCCACTTCATGATACTTTTTACTCGACTTTTAATAATCGACTGCCTCAGATGAAATGAAGAGTTTGACTTTTGATGATGACTTAGTGTGTTTCTGCAAAACAACAACAACAACAACAACAACAACAACAACAACAAAGTGTGTTTGGTTCATTTATTATCAGGATTATACTGAAAATGACATGCCGTCTCAGTGTTTGACGTGTTTGTTGACATCACATGACACATCACATGACTTTAGTTTCATACATGATGAGTTCTCCTGTTAAATCTGTTGTAGTTTATTTTCATTTACACTTTTTGAATCTTGTGACTTTTTTTAAATGTTTTTTTATATTTATACTTGTCTTAATGTACTCTATGTCTTATTTATGAAGTGCTTTGCGTTGTTGTTGAATCTGCACCTCACCCAGTAACTTTTACAATCATAGAAAATATTAATTGAACTAAAAGTGTTAACAAATATCTAATTTTATTCATTTTTAAATGTCTCTTTGTTAACAGCTTCTTCCTCTGCACCATCTCATAACACCACCCAACAAATCTACGTCCTCCTGCCCTCTAGCAGCTTAAATGTTACTCAACCATTTACTTCCTGTTGTAAATAAAGTTTCTCTTTTTCTAGAGTTGCAGTGTTTTTTCACTGTTTCGTTTCGTTTCTCGTCCCTTGTTCAGTTTGAATGGTCTCATTGTGGAAACAGGACTCAGGATCATGTGAGACTCAGAGACACCTTGACAGCTTCCCTGAGCTGGTGAAGCTGCTTATGTGGATTAAAGGGACGTGTGTGTGTGTGTGTGTGTGTGTGTGTGTGTGTGTGTGAGAGAGAGAGAGCATTAGACAGTGAAAGTCTGCATACTGTATATTTACTCTACATGTGTTCACGAGATTGTGAGTTTATAGGTTTGTGTGTCAATCTGTCTGGATGTGTGTGTGTGTGTGTGTGTGTGTGTGTGTGTGTGTGTACTGGGGTCTGTTTCACAAAGCAGGTTCAAAAAACTCTGAGTCAAATCCTGAACTCTGAGTTGATCTACTCTGAGATAGGAAACTCTGAGTTTTCGGTTTCACAACAGCTGATTTGAGTTAGTTTAATCAACTCAGAGTAGTTTAACCTGGAGCTCCACAGACATATAAAGCCAGCATCAATGGAGCCCAGATTCGATGATTGAACATGGAAACTGACGACTGACAGAAAGAGGGCAGCATTTTGCACCCCAATAGAATTGGAAATATTAATGACTGCATATGGAGAATATGAGCATGTCTTTAGAAAGAAGTGCAACACTGCTAAAGAGAGGGAGAGGGCATGGGAGAGCATTGCTGCTCGGGTCAATGCGTAAGATTAAATGTAATATTTTGCAATCACAATAACTATTGAAGGGCAAATTGCATGAATGGAGCCTATTAATTTATTTCATGTAGGTGCAATCCGGCGGGGGAGAAGCGCACTTGGCAGCAGCTTAAGATGAAATATAAAAACATTGTTCAAACAGGTCAGACATCTGCATGACTTGACTCTGAACTTCTTTGATCCCTTCCATAATGCTGTTTTAACACTCAAAAATGTCTTCTTTATATTGTATTAAACAATGAAGCCTAATAAACTAACCCAGTGACCTCTGACCACTGTGGTGGAGTACAGAGTGACACTGAAGTATTAACACATTATCATCCTTTGCTCAGAGTGTGGCTGGGCAGCAGCAGGAGACTCCCCTGACCTCAGCTGCAGAGATTGACACAGTGAGACAGCTGTTCATGAAACTCCAGAGGTTTATTGTGTGTAATTCATGTGCAACAGGTTAATTTTATGTCCTCTTTATGTATTCCCAGTTACCAGTAAAAGAAATTTATAAAATTCACCTCCTAAAAAAAATCCAGAAGACCGATAAAGAAATGCTATACCTCGACCGCCAGATTTGGAAATCCAAATACTGGAACATAAATTAAAGGTGGGTGCATGGTCACATGTCAATTATGTCAATGTTAACTATTGGAACATTAACTTAACTAGCTTTTGTATTTGTAGGAAATAAAGAAGACCAACTGAAATGTGCCTCATGTTTTTATTTGTGGTGGTGCTTTAAACTCAAAAGTGATTAGTACAAATCGTATCTCTGACTGCTCGGCCATCCTGCATAGCTGGCAGGTGGACGGGGTCTTCATCGGGGTCATCAATCTGTAGGGCGGGGTGTTGCTCTCCTCTAATAGTGGCGATATTATGAAGAACAACACCTGCCACAATAATATCGCAGGCCCTCTCAGGGGTCACCCTGAGGTGACGTAGGCAATGGAAACGGGCTTTCAGCAGGCCTATGGTCATCTCCACCCGGGCTCTCGTCCTGCTGTGAGCACGGTTGAAGTTTTGTTGGGGGCCTGGCTCAGGGTCCGGGTAAGGGGTCAACAGCCTTGGTTGGCAGGGGTAACCCCTGTCACCCAGCAGAAGGCCGTCAAACTCTCCTGTAATGTAGAGAGGATGCATGGGGTGTTGTAAAGGGGGGAGACAAGAGAATTTTACTGCAAATCTTCAAGTTTCTCACCGCTGCAGCCTGGCACTCAGGTTTGACTCGCGGTATATCCTTGAGTCATGAACAGACCCAGGCCACTTGGCCTCCACATCGGAGATTATGTGTGCAGCATCACATATGATCTTGACAGATATTAGGTAAATTATGAGGAAGTGCTTAACACAGTGAAACTTCTTAGTCTACATGTACCTGCACATTAATGCTGTGAATGGACTTCCTATTCACATAATCAGCCTCATTATGTGAGGGAGCCGTGATGGGAATGTGTGTACCATCTATGCAGCCAATCACATTGGGAAATCCTAAAACAAATAAAAATAATAAAACTTACTAATTCAAGTCTGAGGTGGCAGCACAATGTCATAATACAGCCTGATATTAAAGGAATTCAACAGACTCTTCTGATGGCCCTGCATACAGTTGCCTTACTCAAGTGCTCAGCATCTCCGATGATATACAGTAAACTATCATTGGCAAAAAAACGCAGCGCCACACACAAAATAGTGTACTGCAAAATCATGACTGCGACTTGTGATGTTTGAAATGTGCGGACGGATGAGGTTGTGTATGTAAATTATAGACTGTGAAGTAAAACGGTACCGCTGTCCGGGAGGGCTGAAATATCAATGCGTGGTCTGAGTACTCTCTACCGACAGATATGTAATTCCCTGCGCAGGATCGTGATCAAAAGGACACGCCGTGTTAACAGTTGACACCAAACGTTTCCTTCTGGAACTAGAGGACGATCTGACAGCGCAGGAATGAGGAAATGAAAGTAAGTATGTGGCTCTGAAAGTGGGCGGAGACGGAGAGAAACTCAGAGTTTCGTCAGGAAAACCTGCTACCTACCAGGTTAGATTCACGGAGTCCGTTACTATGGCAACCGTGCTTGAGGTAAAGTTACCTCACTTTGTGAAACAGGTTAGAGTTACCCCTCTCTCTCGGGTTTGACTGACCCTCCTTTGTGAAACGGAAAACTCTGAGTTTCCGTGATTCCAGGGTTAACAGACTCTGAGTTTTCAATAAACCTGCTTTGTGAAACGGACCCCTGGTATGTCTATCTTTGTGAGGACTGATTTGAGTTTTAGACCATGGTAGAGAGGACATTTCTGCCGGTTTGAGGGTTAGGACTTGGTTTTAGGGTTGTCGTCTCTTCTTGTTCCTTCAGTTGGATGTTGTTGTTGTTGTTGTTGTTGTTGTTTGTTTCCACATTCACCTGAACTCACCTTAAATCTCAGGTTAACATGTTTTTGAACAAGAATGAGTTGTGACATCATAACCAGCTTGGAGCCAATTGTGGTCCAGTATGCAATTTATACGTGTGTGTGTGTGTGTGTGTGTGTGTGTGTGTGTGGTTGCCCCGGCAACACACCCGCTTGCTTCAGTAGTTTAACTTCATAATGGTGGAAAGAATGAGGAGGCGTCTGCAGTAACACAGACCTCCACTGTTGGCCTCCTGTTACACCTGAGCGACTCACCACCTGCTCCTCTGTTGTCTGTTTCATTGTACAGTGTAAAATACTTTAAAAGATGAATATACTTTAATGGTATACCACACCCATACTTATATTGCTGCTCTACCTCTCACACTCTTATGTGAAACTGACTCAGAGGCTTCTTCAGACATGACACTGACTTGTTAAATTCATGATCACAACAGCGTTGCATGTTTAAAAAGGCCTTAAAGTTATTGTTTCATTTAATGATGTGAACTATAGGTCAAGTTTATTCCTGATAATGATCATTTATTAACCCATTTAAATCAGCGGGAGGGGCGTGTCGCTGTCTGTGAGTCTAATGTTTGCAGGTTGATGTGCAGCAGGCTGCTATCAGGCTCAGTGTGACCATCTGCCCTGATAATAGGATGCAACCTTATTGCTTTATGCAAAAATGGTTTAAAATGAAGCAGTTTTATTTGCTGTATGGAAACAAGGCCTCCAGCTATGTAGACAGAGACAGTGTACAACAGTACAGCGTAGCGTCTATTATCTATTCAACACTTGGAGAGTAAATCAAGAAATCAAATTAATCCAAAATATAAATCTTTAAAATGTTTTGGTTTCTGAGAATAAAGGAAGTGATACACGGAGCAGATATGCTGCTGTGGTACACAAACAAAGAATCTAATTTCAGTTGGACTATTTGACTGCTTCAGTTTAATGAACACAGACATTTGACCTTTTTAGAGGGTTTTTGCAGAAAGACTCTTCAAACTCTTTTTGACAGCTGTTCTGTGGAATCTGTGCAAAGACTTTGTGATGTTTGTCTGTCATGTTTTTCTCCCAACTTTCTGTCTTTCTCTCTTCACCCCTTCCTCAGTTTATTTTGCTGCATCCACCCTTTCACCTCTTTTCCTTCTTTGCTTGAACGGCTGCTCTTTCGTTTCTTTACCCAAAATGAGTCACTGACAAACGGGAGGCGGAGGGAGACTGTCACACCCTCCTGAACCTTGGACTTGCTCACCCCACAATCTCTTCATCCTCTCTCTCTCTCTCCAAAAAGCAAAACAAACACAAGCGTACACACACAGACACACACACACACACACACACACACACTCACACACACACACACACACACACTCACACACACACACACACATACAGACGGCACATGTCACTTTTTTGCTTTTTCTGTTTTGCAAGACTGCAGATCTTTGATGGGATCTGAAGATTTTGAAGAGTTTTAAAGTTTTGTCGACGTGTTGGTCAGTTCAGTGATAGTCAGGAAGTTTTTACGGGCATCACACCAACAGTCAAACAGTGCTTTCAGTAAAAAAACATGATCTGTGTACTAAGAAACACAGTTTGCTCATTTCAGCTACTTCTAGGCTCCTTTGACTCTGTATTATTAATTCAAGTTTCTCTACTAAATACTTTAGTTTTAAACAACCAAATATGTGTTTTGACCTTGTAATGCCTGAGATTTCACCATTAGCATCACTGGTATGAGGTGACCCGACCCGCTTGTGGGTGAGAGTGAGGTTGCTGCTGTGTGAAACACATTTATCAGGATCAGCTGTCGTATTCGAGGAGATGAAACACTTTTTGTGACAGAAATAAAGAAAGAAAGTTCAAAACTTTATGTTCATACACCAACATGTTTCCTGACTCGTTCCTATATAAAACACTGTAGTACAAGCTGCAGATCGTACTGTATTTACACTATATACACATTTCTGACAGTCAACAATTTAAAACACACACGAGTTGTTGTGTTCATGTCTGATTGTGAAGGATTGGTGTGTAACTATGCTGGTAACTAATTGTAAAACAAACAAACAAACAAACTGTAAGATTGAGCATCAATCTGAAACCACAACGTCCTCGTTTTTCCTCCCACCGCAGCTTCCTGTTAAGTCCGGCCGGGGGAGGGTCACAGGTTAAGGGTGAGAGGTGGAAGACAGATGCAGTGTTGACAAGGAGGAGGGTTTGAAAAGAGAGACATAGAGACGCTCTATTTATCTGTGTGTGTGTGAGCAGCAACTGGAGGGAAAGACTGGGCAGTGATAGGACGAATTACTGAAGAATGACTGGAATTTCCTGAATGGCAGCGACGGCTTTCTGTTTCTGACTGATTCTTTCTGTCTCTCCGTCTCCAAAGACTATAAATCAGGCGTCATTTTGATGCGGATGTTATCTATTAGTGTAAATCTGTGTCCGGTGCCTGTTTACATGTCAGTCAGTAGAAACCTGCTGTACTATGACTTTCTCACAAGGTTAGTTAAAGGACACATATCCTGCACATTTCCACGTCTGTATTTATGTTCTGGGGCTCTGCTGGAATCTCTGTTTTTTCCAGTTAAAAGCTCTTTATTGATTTTATACTGGTCCTTCATGTCTGAAACGAGCGGTTCAGCTCCTGTCTCTTTAAGGCCCACTAGCTCACAACACCACCGTGGCTAACGCCGTGTTCATCTTATATTGGAGATATCATAATTACAAGAGTCTGACTATAAATCTAAAACAGATTTGTGTATCAGAACTTTGTTTCTTCTTCTTTCCTCTCCCATTAATCATCTCACGACCCCTCAGATTTATCTGGTGACCCTTTGGAGGGCCCCGACCCCTAGGTTGGGAACCACTGGACTAAACTATCTAACTGTATATAAAGTAGTTGAAACTAGCTCCACCTCCAGCAGCTACAACAGTAACATGCTGCTCTAACACTGATGCTTCAGTATTAATAATATAATGATGTCATATATAATAATATATCAGTCACTACTGTTACTGCAGTACTTTAACTACATCAAGATCACTATACTTATGTACTGTTACTGCAGTACTTTAACTACATCAAGATCACAATACTTATGTACTGTTACTGCAGTACTTTAACTACATCAAGATCACAATACTTATGTACTGTTACTGCAGTACTTTAACTACATCAAGATCACTATACTTATGTACTGTTACTGCAGTACTTTAACTACATCAAGATCACAGTACTTATGTACTGTTACTGCAGTACTTTAACTACATCAAGATCACAGTACTTATGTACTGTTACTGCAGTACTTTAACTACATCAAGATCACTGTACTTATGTACTGTTACTGCAGTACTTTAACTACATCAAGATCACAGTACTTATGTACTGTTACTGCAGTACTTTAACTACATCAAGATCACTATACTTATGTACTGTTACTGCAGTACTTTAACTACATCAAGATCACAATACTTATGTACTGTTACTGCAGTACTTTAACTACATCAAGATCACTATACTTATGTACTGATACTGCAGTAGGGTTTGTCATGCAGTATTTTTACATTGCTGTATTGGTACTTAAGTAAAGTATCTGAATACTTCTGGTTTGCATTTACTATGGCAACAGAAAACTGTCAAAATAAGATTAATTATAATAAAAATGTCACTAGTATTTGAATGTTTAAAGTATGTTGGTCATACTGCAGTTTTCCTGAACAGACTTCCTTGTTTCCGTGAGTTTCACCTGTACCTGAGTAGAAAGTATCATATTCTCATCAACGCAGCACTCGAGCGGCTGTTCAGCCTGTTAAAAACAACATGGACGTGTTACACCTCCTGCATTGTTCTCTAAATCAGCCTGAGCTGTGGGAGGATCCTGTTACATGCTGGTGTGACCTGCCAAGAAAAGTACAATGAAAAAGTGCACAAACACACACACAGTATACACACTCTTATACACAACTATGTCTCATTCTCACCAACGCAGCAACATACAAAAAGTTTGTTCTGTGGATCCACAAAGAAAAATACTTTACAGGTGTGCAGAGGTGAGACAATAGGAGCTCTATTTTCATTTTCACACAATCAACCATGCTAACGTTGCCGGGTTGATGGCTAGCTTCAATATTATAATCCACTGACCAAACGTCATGGCAACCAGCTAAAGCAAAATATAAAATGTGCAGCAACTCGCTCAACGACACACAAATACATCAACATACATCAGCGTCATCTGGTCTGAAACAAACAAATCTGTCTTTGTTTGACACGTTTTGGGCCTTTTGTTTGCACCGATTTCCTCAGTTGTTGACGTGTTGATTTCTATTTTTTTTTTTTTTATTTCTACGTGACACCGAACCTTCCTGGTGAGAAGAGATTTTGAGATGCATTTGACAAGCCGTGGATGAGGAATTAGGCTTTTAGAGGGTTTACTTTACGGGTCAAGCTAAATCAGCACCATGTGTGTTTGAAGGTACAGTAAATCCACTGCTCTGCCCCCGGGTTCATTTCAGGGAGGGTGGGATAAACACAAAGCTGACTAAAGGCTGTTCAGGAGTCTCCACCCTCTGGGGAGACATCAAGAGGTAAAGTCAGCATACTTCATGTATGGAGTCAAAGTAATATGATTCCCTTTCTTTCACTCCCTCCCTCTCATTGTGTATAAGTATGAACATGTGTGAAAAAATATGTACACAACTGTGTTTCCAAGACATAAATGTGTCAGTTTAATTTAGTGCATGTGTGTGCATGTGGTGAGTAGAAGAGGTCGAGGCCTTTATAACTTTATTATCCACTCTCGCCCCGTCTTGATCCACCTGTTTGTATGAACAAAACAACTAGAGTGGCTGAGGAGGAAAAGATTGAGACTGAAGATGAGGTGTAGTTAAGTTGAAGCCTACATGCAGACCTACCACACCTGATAGCGTGAAGTGCATAGAGCGAAAAAAAACGAAGCACGTGGCTCAAACGTCACTGAAGAGCTGGAAACATCAGGTCTGTTCGAAGCGACGAGGAGACTGAAACTAACAGAAATGTGAAATATTTCCATCATGTTTTCCATCATTTGAGCTTCGACTGCTGCTCTTTCATACAAGAGAAATACGTGCTTTTGACTACGTGTCGGCGTGTGTAGCTGCCTCGCGTATCTTGCTGGAGTTTTGAAGACCAAGTCCTACATCTGCATGATTTGCCAAAGCTGCACTGGGTCACACGTTCCTTCATCATGAAGAATTTGCTCACGTTAGTTTGTTTGGAAACGGATCCAGAGACACGTTTTCAGTCTCCAGAGAGTCGTTCTGTCTTCTGTTTACAACCTCTTTGTAATATATTGCAAATTTCCCAAAGAAATAAAAATTTAATTTTAATGTGTTTAACTGATGTGTCAGTATATTCACTGACACATCACATATCTGTCGTCCATCTGTCGTCACGTACCTCTGCTGTGTTTGGTTGAGTTAAATCTTCTGTTAGAGGATGAGGATTAAGCCGAACTCCAACGTCCACACGGCCACGGCATGCAAACCCGACCCATCAAAGAGCCTGTTGAAGTCCCCTCCAGCCTGTGTAAACATGAGCCACACCGACAGCAAGCGGCAGCAGACCTCGGTGACGTGTTGAAGAGACCTTTCCCCAGTTTTCCTCTAAATGCAGCAAATTCCTTTCAACTGGGTCAAGCTATGTGGGCGTCTCAGCATGTGTGCTGTGTGTGTGTGTGTGTGTGTGTGTGTGGGAGTCAAAGTGTGTTTTTGGTCTGCTTGTATTGATTGTAATTCCTTATAATGATGCATTTTAAAGTTTTCCTCTGATAAGACATGAATCTGAACAGTCACACAGGATCTTTTCAGAGCACAGCAGGACTCTGTCTACTTCCTGGCAGCCTTCATCATAATATTTACTTCTAATGAGGCTGTGGATTAAAGGGTTAGTGCACTCAATTCCTCTATGTCCAGGAGAAACCCTATATGCAGTGAATCTGATGCGGTGTGTCTGAGCTGAGTTAAACAAGAATGCAATGGTTGTTTCAGGTACAGGTGAGAAGATGAAACACAGATGAAATCCCTTGACTTTACATGTAGCGCCACCATCGGTCCACGTTTTAATTTATTAATAATTACCAACTGTTAGCATGCTAACATGCTAAACTAAGATGGTGAACATGATAAACTTTTTTGATATTTTCTACTGTACATGTCTTTTTGTATTTTGTCAGTTGGAGACACACCAACTCTTATTTTATGTGTGTGCGTTTATGTGCACGCCTTCCCTCCCTCGAGCCATAACAGCTTTGCTTGCTGTGATTTGTTAAAGTGACTAAGCTCTCGCCGTAGGACGCAAATAACTGAATATGTCCTATTCTCGTAGTTTCCAGAAGGAGCTGTGTGTGTGTGTGTGTGTGTGTGTGTTGGCCTTGACTTGTACAAATTTGCCTTTGGTTGTTTCCATTGACTCGTACATAATCTCTGATTGGCCAGAAACCTGTGTAATGACCTTCTTCCCCTCAGTGTTGACTTACAGGCGTCACACCAACGTCTGAGTACCTTATTAAAACCGTTTGTGTACATTCAGCTGGAAGCCTAAAATCTGCTGGTCTACGTTTAGTTATTTGAAACGTCTCAGCGACTATGTGATGGGTTTCAGACATTCATGGTTTCCAGAGGATGAATCCTACTGACATTTCCTCTGGCGCCACCATGAGGTTGACCTTTGTGGTTTTGAGTGAAATATGGAATATAATTGTAATATTTCCTAATATATATAATAATCCAAAATTTCCTTATTAAAACATAAAAGCAGCACAAAAAACAAAACAAATTAAAACATGTTTAACCCTTTTTCCTTCCATAAACATTTACTCATAAAATGTTTACATACAACACTTTACACACAAATGTAGTGAATTCTCATTTTTAAAAAGGTGTCGAGCTTTTCCGGGAGATTTTAGTAGATCTGGTTCTCACACATGCAGATATTCACAGACATACAAGCGGAAGCATGTGGAAGCGTTTAGAGCTGGCAGTTTCAAATCACCGTGTCCTCCGTCACCCTTAAACACCACCCTGAGAGCGCTGTGAACCCGGTCAGAGAGGTCAGAGGTCAATCGAGACGGGGTCGAGTCCAGGCCCCCCAGAAACAAACTGCAGCACGGCAGTAGAGACAAACAGACGAGGAAGTGATTTGATCTGATAAAGTCATTGATCATCAGTTATTTTGGATTAAACAACATTTAATGTTAAATAATTTGTCATGTAATGAAACGTGACGAACACTTCATACAATATTGATGAAGGTAATAAAGTGTGTAAAATTATAAATGATTAATCTGCTGCTCTCTTCAGACTTTATATAGTCTTTGGTTGGTGACGTCATGACCCGCCCTCCGCTGGTTCTGATTGGCTAGAACTTGTTGTCTTTGTTGGTTACGGTAAGCCAATCAGAGGCAGAGTAGGACAGACAGGAAGAGGTGCGTTTTAAACTAATTTGAACCTGGTACTATGGTCAGTATGAGAGAACAGCGCCACCTACTGAAACTTAGATGCTAGTTAAGAGGACGTTAGCAGCTCTTCAGCTTTTCCAGTAATTAAAACCACTTTATTTTTTACACGGTTTGACCATGTGACTCCAGAACGACACACAGCAGCGTTTTCAGCAGTAACCGTCACACATCACTGTTAAAAAATACGTCTTTCACACATGTCAAGATAACACAATAATGATGAGACACACACAAACTGCACATCTGACTGTCTCGAGCTTCTTAATGAGGGTTCAGCAGCCAAACATTGATCACCTGTCTCGTAAACGTCTATCATCTAAAACCATTTTCTCTCGTTCTGTTTCTCAGCTGCATCTTGTTCCTCCTCGTTGCTCTCGCGTCGCTCTGCTCTGGAAACAGCACCTCTCTCCCTCTTTTCATCTGGGACATTATAGGAACCTGATCTGAAATCCTGCATTCCTGCAAACAAAAAGAAAGGAGCTGTTACGAAAAGGGAGCATGAAGAGGAGAAAACCCACATATGAAACGTCTCAAAACGACATAAACCTGTGTTGGTCTGTTTATGTTATGATTTTAAGATTATTCTCCATTGCTTTAATCCATCTTCAGCCTCACCCAAAAATAAAAACAAGATAAAATAGGAATAATAGATACCAAATAGATCTGTACACCTGGTGCAAATATCATCATAAAGTTTTCACTTTGAGATAAGAGAAGACTTTTTAACAAGAATATCATGAAATATTTTTTTCTTAATTCTTTCTTGTCATATTAAATTGTTTCTTAACTTATTACGACTTTTGCTCTATTCTTCAAATATTATGACTTTTATATAAAAATCCTGAAATAATAAAATTTTGATCTTGTAATAATCATGTTCTCAAGAAAATAAGTTTATCTGAAATATTTCGACTTATTTTGACACATATTGACTTTAATCTTTAATCTAGTTTTTTTAATATAACTTTTTTTGTTACACTTTTGACTTTATTCTCTAAATATGACAAATGTACTCTTAAATATGAACCTTTTGCTTGTAAATGACTTGTAATTGACTTTATTCTTGCTTTCCCCTGAACAGTGGCCTTAAAGGTGCAATATGTAAAAATGATCAAATTCATACTGCACTCAAACCAACTTTTCCCTTTTCGTTCTGGCCTCCAAAATCTTTGGTGCGAGATCATGTTTTGGGTTAAAATGTAGTAAAAACTGGTGTTGCCATGTTTTTATTGTTTCAAGCTTGACCTCCGACCTAGCAACAGTAACTAAAGGGGGCGGGACTCTGTGCATAATCAGTGCTCTGTTAGTTATTTACTAGTTACTAGTATGATAGCTGAGGCGGTCAGGTGAAAATATCACATTATAGGAAGTGTGTGTGTGTGTGTGTGTGTGTGTGTGTGTACTGTGAAACAGACACGCTTCATGTTCTTCAGTCTTCTCTTTGATCTCATTATGTTCTTCACACACAGACTCAAACACTTGCATGGTTTTCTTAGTGAAGGATGGAGCCTGTTTCATCTGCTGCAGCATGTTTGTAGGAAGCTGCTGAGGCGCCTCAGAGACACTCGGTGGTTTCTGTGTGGTTTCAGAGAACCGAGGAAATGCCCGTCGTTGTCAGACATAAGTGTTTTTCTGAATAACACACATTCCCATCATTGAGTTGTGGGTACACACACATCTGCACACTTTGATTCATGCAGCTGCAGGAGGAAACCGAACGTAGCAGCAGACGTCAGGTCATTTACAGTCACACATCCCTCTGCTGTGAGAGAGATTCTGCTGAACACAGTTTTCTTTGTAACTGAGGTGGTACTTTTTGTATCTTTGTAACATGACGTGTGGTTGATTTATCACAAAGCTGCAAACATGGTTGTCGATAAGATCACCAGAAACAAACCTGATGTCTAATAAAACAGGATATCAAATATGTTAAAGTGTAATTTATATGGTGTCCTCCTTCAATAAAAACACACAGCAAGTCATAATGTCAGTCTCCTAAAAACAGCTCACAGTTAGCTTGAGCTGCCATCTAGTGGCCTGCAGCAGTACTGCAGTTCAGATGACAGACATATTTCTATAATATTTTACGTGAAAATTAAATTATTTTTCGGCCTCCTCGTTCAGTTGTAATTTGAGAAGAGTATCGACAAAGTGTCCAAGATGTAACAGTGAACTTGAACATAAGTGATGCTGGAGCTCTGTTCAGGTTTTATGTTCAGGTTTGTGGATCACTGGACTGCGACCACAACAGTATTTAAATATAAGATCTTTAACTTTCCAATCCTCAGTCGGTTCTACAGATGAGCTTACTGTTGTTTATCCCAAACTCCTGCTGGAGGTTGTTGGAGCTGCTGCCTGACATGATGACTGCAGACGTGACTGAAAAAGTCCTGCACATGTTCTGCTTTTTCAGGTGAACTTTTGACTTCTGAAACCAAACCTGTGTCCCCGGTTGGGACGCCGCCATACCTAACCATGCACTGATATGGACAGCCGGACATATGCTTCATTTTTTATTGGTTTTCACACAAAGTTTTCCAGTTGAAAACAATCACAGCAGGTTACAGGTTACAAGAGCATCCAGGAAATATCAGGAATTTACATTGATTAGGAGAGAAAACAGTGGAGAAAATTTCAGCTGTTAAATCACCTAAACTCACATGTCCACCTTAAAACTTACATGTCCACCTAAAACTCACATGTCTACCTAAAACTCACATGTCCACCTTAAAACTTACATGTCCACCTAAAACTCACATGTCCACCTTAAAACTCACATGTCCACCTTAAAACTTACATGTCCACCTAAAACTCACATGTCCACCTTAAAACTCACATGTCCACCTTAAAACTTACATGTCCACCTTAAATAAAACCCTCCTCTAATTAAATGACAGAATTCAACTGATGAAAACTTACATGTAGTATTTGTACACTTTATAATCTGACCTGGAATTAAACATAAATTTCAACATTAAAATAAAACAGTAACACGTTGAAAAATGAAAAAGATTGAAGAAACCAAATATAAAGATCAGGAAATAAGTCAAATCATTTTATGTTTGTGAACCAACATGAACATATTTTGTAATAATGAGACAGCAGGAGGACAGAAGCTTCAGAGGTTCAATTTAGCGACTTTTCCCTTTAAGAAATAAATGAGAGTAATTAAAGAAGCATCGTTATCGTCTCTAACTGCTCTGCTCCACTGTCACAGAGACCTTTAGTGGGGAAATCTTCACTTTATCCACAGTCTTAATGCATGGAAACAGTCTGTCAGTGAAAGTGTCTGTGAAAGTGTCTGTGAAGGTGTGTATGTGTGTGTTAGTATCAGGATCAGAGAACGACAGATTTCCTCTGTTCCAGTCCAGATTCACTCTGATCCTCTGGAGCTTCTTCTTCACTTGGAGATCAGTTAACCCAGTTGATGGTGACTCTGCTGAGTATTTATCTTTAAAGAACCATACTCCCCATAATCCAGGCCGTATGTATCCCTTCCTCTGGACAGACTCTGGTAACACACCCAGCATCCAGTAGTTACTGTCTCCAACCTCGACGTCCCAGCTGTGAGTCCCTGAGTTAAAGCCCTCAGAGCTCAGGACAGAGACATGTTGAGACCTCTCTGGATTATCAGGAAGCTGCTGTCTCTGTCCTCGTCTCACACCGGTCAGATCCTCAGACAGGATGAGTTCTGGACCAGCAGTGTTTGGATCCAGAATGACAGGAGTGTAGGAGACCATCTCCTTCATGTTGCTCCAGATGTTGAAGGTCAGGTTGCCCAGGTGTTTGGCCTGGTCTATCAGAGCTGCTGGTCCCAGCTGTGGATCATCCAGCAGGGGGCAGCGCTGGACTCTTTCCACTGCAGCCTTGTAGTTGTGCAGGAATAAGACGTCTTCAGCTCTCAGCTCCTCCTCTGTTGCTCTGACTGTGTGTGAAAGAGCTGCTGTCTCTCTGCTCAGAGCCTCCATCTTCTCCTTCATCATTTGACTCTTCTGCTCCTCTTCCTCCCTCAGAGCAGCCAGCCTGGCCTCCTCCTCCTCTTCTAGAAACTGGTGAAGCTCCTTAAACTGCTGCTTAATCTGCGTCTCTGTGTGTCGGGCCTGGACCTTAATGTGTTCTGCTGTTTGATCAAACTTCATTTTAACTTCTTTAAAAACATCTAACTTCTTCTTTAAGGGCTCCAGAGTTTCCTCAAGTTTCTTCCTGTGTTGTCGTGCAGCTTCATCAACGGGTCTGAATCTGTGGTCGGTGTGTTTTTCTGAATCTCTGCAGATGAGACACACTGGCTGCTGATGGTCCAGACAGAAGAGTTTGAGTTTCTCAGAGTGCAGAGTGCAGAGAGCCTCTGAAGCTCTCTGATCTGTGTCCTGTAAGAAGGACTCACACAGCGTCTTCAACACCAGATTAACAGGTGGTTCAAACTTTGAAGATCTTCTCTTACAAACTGGACACTCACGTGTTGGTTTCTCTCTCCACCAGCTCTTCAGACAGTCTTTACAGAAGCTGTGGCTACATGACAGAACAACAGGATCCCTAAAGACATCTTGACAGACTGGACAGCAGAGATCCTCTGATCTGGAAGCCATTTTATCTCTGAGTGAAGCTGAAAACACAGAAACAGAAAGTACAGAAAGTCAGTCGTGGCTCCCCTCCCCCCTCTACTGACTTCACTGACATGTACTTTCACCTCACCAGCTTTTAGTCAAACTCACGCTCAGTGTTTGGAGAGTCAGCAGGTTGAAGCAGCAGAGGTCAAGTTTTACTCTCGTCTCTCCTGTAGCTGTACTACCTCAGAGGAAGTTGTAGTTTGGTCTGAAGATGAATCTGATCGTCTGTTTTTCAGTCTGTGTGTCTGTTCAGAGACGAAGAAAATCAAACTGTTTCCTGTCTGCGGGAACGCAGTGAATGGTCTCAAGTCTGTCAGGTAAGGGGTGGAGCTTTTTTAAAGGAACAGGTGACAAATATGATGAATATGATCCATCACACTGCTTTGAGATCACATCATAACGTCAACATGACTGTGAAGAGCACAAAGAGAAGGTGAAGCTGTCTTCATCTCAAAGGAAATACACAAGAAACCAAATTCTGATAATACTTGTGTACTTTTATTGCGATACTAACTCCATGTTCAGGAATAGAAGCTGTTGTGTATCGACTTTGACTGAAGAAATGATCACACACATTCTCACAAAAATCTGTTTGCTTCTTTTATTGAGTGAAATGAAATCCAGACACGTGACCCTGAAGGTCACAACACCACAAACATAAATCACACTTGGCATCACAAGTTCGCATTTTCCTACTGTTATTGTCCTTCTGCGAGACCCTGCACCGAGAGCTTTGGCAACTTCATTTGTAAACTGAAACTGAATCAAACAAATGATCCATGTAGCACAGACAAAGGCGATGGTGAAAACCAGAAGTAATGAGAAGTAGCTGGCGCTCCTGTGTTTCTGAGGGGAAGGATTACAGAGACGGCGGGGAAATGGAAACATTTCAACCTGGCTTCAAATTCAGTTAACGTTGTATGTTTAAATTACAACTTTCATGCCCGATTCATCGGTCTACCCACTACTGACATTCCTCTGAGGTGGCCTTTTCCCTCAACAACAGAAAAAAACCTCTTCATTTTACGATTTCCTTATTTGATATAATAATAATAATATTTATTTAAGTGTACATCATCTCAGCCATGTGTGACATCTTCTTGGGGATGTATAGATAATACTCCATGTAGCCAGAAAGGTCCTCTATTGTGATGTCGTCGACGGGATATCAAATATGTTAAAGTGTAATTTATATGGTGTCCTCCTTCAATAAAAACCACACAGCAAGTCATAATGTCAGTCTCCTAAAAACAGCTCACAGTTAGCTTGAGCTGCCATCTAGTGGCCTGCAGCAGTACTGCAGTTCAGAAGACAGACATATTTCTATAATATTTTACATGAAAATTAAATTATTTTTCGGCCTCCTCGTTCAGTTGTAATTTGAGAAGAGTATCGACAAAGTGTCCAAGATGTAACAGTGAACTTGAACATAAGTGATGCTGGAGCTCTGTTCAGGTTTTAGGTTCAGGTTTGTGGATCACTGGACTGCGACCACAACAGTATTTAAATATAAGACCTTTAACTTTCCAATCCTCAGTCGGTTCTACAGATGAGCTTACTGTTATTTATCCCAAACTCCTGCTGGAGGTTGTTGGAGCTGCTGCCTGACATGATGACTGCAGACGTGACTAAAAAAGTCCTGCACATGTTCTGCTTTTTCAGGTGAACTTTTGACTTCTGAAACCAAACCTGTGTCCTCGGTTGGGACGCCGCCATACCTAACCATGCACTGATATGGACAGCCGGACATATGCTTCATTTTTTATTGGTTTTCACACAAAGTTTTCCAGTTGAAAACAATCACAGCAGGTTACAGGTTACATGAGCATCCAGGAAATATCAGGAATTTACATTGATTAGGAGAGAAAACAGTGGAGAAAATTTCAGCTGTTAAATCACCTAAACTTACATGTCCACCTTAAAACTTACATGTCCACCTTAAAACTTACATGTCCACCTAAAACTCACATGTCCACCTTAAAACTTACATGTCCACCTTAAAACTCACATGTCCACCTTAAAACTTACATGTCCACCTTAAAACTCACATGTCCACCTTAAAACTTACATGTCCACCTTAAAACTCACATGTCCACCCTAAAACTCACATGTCCACCTTAAAACTTACATGTCCACCTAAAACTCACATGTCCACCTTAAAACTCACATGTCCACCTTAAATAAAACCTCTAATTAAATGACAGAATTCAACTGATGAAAACTTACATTTAGTATTTGTACACTTTATAATCTGACCTGGAATTAAACATAAATTTCAACATTAAAATAAAACAGTAACACGTTAAAAAATTAAAAGGTTGAAGAAACCAAATATAAAGATCAGGAAATAAGTCAAATCATTTTATGTTTGTGAACCAACATGAACACATTTTGTAATAATGAGACAGCAGGAGGACAGAAGCTTCAGAGGTTTAATTTAGCGACTTTTCCCTTTAAGAAATAAATGAGAGTAATTAAAGAAGCATCGTTATCGTCTCTAACTGCTCTGCTCCACTGTCACAGAGACCTTTAGTGGGGAAATCTTCACTTTATTCACAGTGTAAATGTATGGAAACAGTCTGTCAGTGAAAGTGTGTGTGAAGGTGTGTATGTGTGTGTTAGTATCAGGATCAGAGAACGACAGATTTCCTCTGTTCCAGTCCAGATTCACTCTGATCCTCTGGAGCTTCTTCTTCACTTGGAGATCAGTTAACCCAGTTGATGGTGACTCTGCTGAGTATTTATCTTTAAAGAACCATACTCCCCATAATCCAGGCCGTATGTCTTGCTTCCTCTGGACAGACTCTGATAACACACCCAGTCCCCAGTAGTTACTGTGTCCAACCTCGACGTCCCAGCTGTGAGTCCCTGAGTTAAAGCCCTCAGAGCTCAGGACAGAGACATGTTGAAACCTCTCTGGATTATCAGGAAGCTGATGTCTCTGTCCTCGTCTCACACCGGTCAGATCCTCAGACAGGATGAGTTCTGGACCAGCAGTGTTTGGATCCAGAATGACAGGAGTGTAGGAGACCATCTCCTTCATGTTGCTCCAGATGTTGAAGGTCAGGTTGCCCAGGTGTTTGGCCTGGTCTATCAGAGCTGCTGGTCCCAGCTGTGGATCATCCAGCAGGGGGCAGCACTGGACTCTTTTCACTGCAGCTTTGTAGTTGTGCAGGAATGAGACGTCTTCAGCTCTCAGCTCCTCCTCTGCTGCTCTGACTGTGTGTAAAAGAGCTGCTGTCTCTCTGCTCAGAGCCTCCATCTTCTCCTTCATCATCTGACTCTTCTGCTCCTCTTCCTCCCTCAGAGCAGCCAGCCGGGCCTCCTCCTCCTCTTCTAGAAACTGGTGAAGCTTCTTAAACTGCTGCTTAATTTTCGTCTCTGTGTGTCGGGCCTGGACCTTAATGTGTTCTGCTGTTTGATCAAACTCCATTTTAACTTGTTTAAAAACCTTTAACTTCTTCTTTAAGGGCTCCAGAGTTTCCTCAAGTTTCTTCCTGTGTTGTCGTGCAGCTTCATCAACGGGTCTGAATCTGTGGTCGGTGTGTTTTTCTGAATCTCTGCAGATGAGACACACTGGCTGCTGATGGTCCAGACAGAAGAGTTTGAGTTTCTCAGAGTGCAGAGTGCAGAGAGCCTCTGAAGCTCTCTGATCTGTGTCCTGTAAGATGGACTCACACAGCGTCTTTAACACCAGATTAACAGGTGGTTCAAACTTTGAAGATCTTCTCTTACAAACTGGACACTCACGTCTTGGTTTCTCTCTCCACCAGCTCTTCAGACAGTCTTTACAGAAGCTGTGGCTACATGACAGAACAACAGGATCCCTAAAGACATTTATACAGACTGGACAGCAGAGATCCTCTGATCTGGAAGACATTTTATCTCTGAGTGAAGCTGAAAACACAGAAACAGAAAGTACAGAAAGTCAGTCGTGGCTCCCCTCCCCCTCTACTGACTTCACTGACATGTACTTTCACCTCACCAGCTTTTAGTCAAACTCACGCTCAGTGTTTGGAGAGTCAGCAGGTTGAAGCAGCAGAGGTCAAGTTTTACTCTCGTCTCTCCTGTAGCTGTACTACCTCAGAGGAAGTTGTAGTTTGGTCTGAAGATGAATCTGATCGTCTGTTTTTCAGTCTGTGTGTCTGTTCAGAGACGAAGAAAATCAAACTGTTTCCTGTCTGCGGGAACGCAGTGAATGGTCTCAAGTCTGTCAGGTAAGGGGTGGAGCTTTTTTAAAGGAACAGGTGACAAATATGATGAATATGATCCATCACACTGCTTTGAGATCACATCATAACGTCAACATGACTGTGAAGAGCACAAAGAGAAGGTGAAGCTGTCTTCATCTCAAAGGAAATACACAAGAAACCAAATTCTGATAATACTTGTGTACTTTTATTGCGATACTAACTCCATGTTCAGGAATAGAAGCTGTTGTGTATCGACTTTGAAGAAATGATCACACACATTCTCACAAAAATCTGTTTGCTTCTTTTATTGAGTGAAATGAAATCCAGACACGTGACCCTGAAGGTCACAACACCACAAACATAAATCACACTTGGCATCACAAGTTCGCATTTTCCTACTGTTATCGTCCTTCTGCGAGACCCTGCACCGAGAGCTTTGGCAACTTCATTTGTAAACTGAAACTGAATCAAACAAATGATCCATGTAGCACAAACAAAGGCGATGGTGAAAACCAGAAGTAATGAGAAGTAGCTGGCGCTCCTGTGTTTCTGAGGGGAAGGATTACAGAGACGGCAGGGAAATGGAAACATTTCAACCTGGCTTCAAATTCAGTTAACGTTGTATGTTTAAATTACAACTTTCATGCCCGATTCATCGGTCTACCCACTACTGACATTCCTCTGAGGTGGCCTTTTCCCTCAACAACAGAAAAAAACCTCTTCATTTTACGATTTCCTTATTTGATATAATAATAATAATATTTATTTAAGTGTACATCATCTCAGCCATGTGTGACATCTTCTTGGGGATGTATAGATAATACTCCATGTAGCCAGAAAGGTCCTCTATTGTGATGTCGTCGACGTAGCCTCGCGCCTGCTCTGAACATGAGCGAGGAGAGCCCGACGACAACGCTGGAGGCGACGAAGCTGCGGCAGCGTTACTGCTGGTGCTCAGAGTTCTGGGAGCGTCGTGGCTTGGCAGGCTGCTCTCGCACTCTGAGATGACGTTGCGGAGCCCCGTGAAGGAGTAAACCTCCACGCCGTTCCAGCTCCGGTGATGGGGCTGACACTGGCACCGAGACTCACCCTCCTGCGGACTCTCTTCCAGGCCTTTACGGGAATCGGAGCAATTTCTCTGAGCGCAGGAGGAGCAGGGAATGTGGGGCCCCTCTATCGAGCTGCTACTGTGCAGCTCGGATAAAGCTCGGAAGTCTGCGGCTTCCGCAGTTGCTGCTGCTCCCGATTCTGCTCCGTCACAGCCGCTTTTCTCCAGGCCACTCTCCTCACTTGACTGGACGTCTCCAGAGCTCCCTCCATCCTGCCCGGATGACGTCGCAGTAGTAGCGATAACAACAGGGATCTCTCGTAATGACGGCGAGGAGACCACAGCTCCTGCTCCAAACACCACAGGAGAAATGTGGCTGGCAGCACCCGAAGAACAGAGATCTTTCTGGGCAGCAACAGCGACAGAGGAGGTCGTTCTTCCGTCAGACTCTGCAGGCTCGGGCATGGCCAGGCGCTGGTGCTTCAGGCAGACACTAGGGGGCGACAGTGCGGAGGCTGCAGAGCTGCTGCAGTAGGTGAACTTTGGGGGGTGGAGGATGGGTGACTTGGACCTCCGACGCCGCTGGGTTCTGGATGCTCCACGAGAGGTTTTCCTCATGCAGCTGAACATGGAGGAAGAACCAGGAAGAGGAGAGGAATGAAGGAGAAAACAACAACATGATGTAACAAGATTTGTTTTGATAGTCAATATAAAGACTTGAAACACAACAATGGTTATGTGGTCTGCACCTTAACCTCCATCTACTGCAACATTTCAGAACTTCGTCTTTACTGACTAAATCATCATTTCGTGATCGTGACATTGTCCCACAAAATTGGTGTAGCTGTGTGATCGACTGTATCGACATTTAACGAGGAAATCAGAGACGACAGTTTGTTATTCCCAATTTCTCAAGTGGGAAATCCACCCAGTACAGTCAAGCAACTTTGTTGAGAAGATAATTTATTTTATTTGTGTTGTCAAGATTGAAGATAAGAGCCATTTCAGAGCCTGAAAGCTTAACCTTCTACCTCCACCTACCCGTGCCAGTTGTCCTTGGGGCAGCCGAGTTTGGGTTTTGCTCCGCTGGTTTCGAGACAAGCTCGAGATGCAGCTCTGGGAGCCAACGCCTCAGAAACACTCACAGCTCCAGGAACACTGAGACAAAAAAGAGAAACTGTCAAACGAACATCTTAACGTTTTACTGAGAGGAATTAAAACATCTTCATATTACGGGTTCATAAATTAAGAGGGTTGATGTTTTTGGACTTCAGTCTACTGTGATGCAGGTTCATACACATTTTGACCAATTGATCGCTGACTTACAGACAATTTTCACCACTAAACATTCTGTAAACATAGAAAGTATGATCAGGCAGATGGCAATAATTCATATATTTTATGGATTTTAATAACAAGCGTTTTGTGATGATCTGATCACATCAAGTAGTTGATAACGTTCATATTGGTGCATCTTAACTGGTTTTGTCTCTACTGTTTTAGCCGTTTATGTGGCAAGGTCTCTGTTGAAAATGAGATTTTAATCTCAACCAGAACTTTTAAGTGATTAAATAAATAAAAAAAAAAACAAGAAACAAGTTGTCATTTTAACTCTTGGTGTCCAAATTAATGTTTAATAAAATCTTATTGTAATGAAAATCTTGACCATCACTATCTGCTTCTAAAAATAAGATATTTTAAATTCATTTAGCTTTTAATTTGTTTTATATGTTTATGTATGTATGCTTTCTTTACAGTTTTATCACTCTGTAAATCTCTTTGAATTGCTTTTGTATGATATTGTCTCACAGATATATATTTGAGACTTGAAATCTATAACCTACTGTATATTGTTAATGTTTAAACCTGTGACTTGGTTCAGGTTTTCCATGACCGTACCACCCCTGATAATGCCACTAGCCAGCACGGTGACACCAAACAACAGCAGCAGAAAACAAGAGTCTAGAAATCAGAAGTACAGTCAGCATAGTTCTCAGGTACGTACCTCTCAGCATCCACCCTCAGCTTCTTAAATGCAGTCTGCAGCGTTTCCTCTTCACAGTCCTTCCCTCCTGCCTCCATGGTGGGAGGAGGCCGCTCTGACCAGCCACCCAGCTGACACACAAACACACAACAGTGATTCAGCACTTAAATATGGATTAACATGCAGTTCTGGGTTCTCCTAGTTAACTTTAACAAAGAACAGAGAACATACACCTGTCCTCAAATCATCACATCGGTGTGTTCTTGAATTGACGTTCCACATAAAACATCTGCAGATTCTTAAATATGCTTAAATATGATTTTCTGGTTTCTTTTGACCGAATAAAAGTAATTGATTGACTGAGCATCTTACGACTGTTAGAAGATCCCTTCATAATACACTTACAATGGAAGTGATGGGGATTAAACCCACAAACATGTATTTAAAAGTCAATATGAAGCTTCAAATCCAGTAGATATGTTTCAACGTTACAGTGTTTTTAGAGCCAAAGTCCCTCTTTTTGTTCCTATACTTCCACCACAGCTCAACAGGGAAACACAAAGAGGGAATTTGATGCTAAACAGACTGTAAATGTGTCAGATATCCACTTGATATGACTAACTCACACTGATGAAGCCTCAGAGAAGCTTCACATCTACTTTAAATGACTGTGTGGACACACTGTGGATTTGAACCTCCATCACTGACACTGAAAGCACATTTGAAGCAGATCTTTGAACAGCCAGTATGAACAGGAGCAATGATTACAGTCACTGTTCATATAAACACCTGACTGATGCTTTAACACACTGGAAACATGTGAACTGGTCCTTTAAAACTGTCAATTCTGCGAATGACGAGGAAACACGTTTCTGAAACCAAAAATAACTAGAAAACCAAATATGTAAATAAACTGTAGTTAAACATTTGTGTTTAAAGATTACATGCCTGTGAAAATATTACAGTTATATTCAATAATCCTTTAATAAAACAACAGAGACAACACTGGCTAGCTCTGCTTGTAAACACTGGACCTCAGCAGCACCTCCCACCCTTACGTTAGCTGCTAAGCTAACAGGCTAGTTAGACGCTGGACGTCGTTTTTAATTTTTAACGGTTCTGAGCAGTTCAGAGGTCCCACAGCAGCATGGGGGTGATACTCACGGTTCAGGATATCCCGGTCGCAGTGAGGAAAGGTGTACCCAGAGCATAAAGGGCGTTTCACTCTCAAAAGGCCCCTGGATGTTGACTAGCCAGCGAGGCTAAGCTAAAGCTAGCTCCAGGGACTGACTGGCTCCGTCTCCGCGAAAACACGACCCGCACCTTTAATAAAAACACGGCGCGTGGATGTCCAGCCTCGTCTCACGGTGTCACCCACGGGTCAGTATTACTGGTGGATATCAACAGGGATACACAGTGCAGATTTCAAGGCCTAATTCACGACTTTTCTGCCCCCACAGCCTTGTTTACAGTCGAAACGGTCGCAGTGACTCTGCAACAACGCGCAGCGCTGCTGACGTCACCTGCCAAAAAAAGCCCAGGCTGACGTCACTCGCTGTTATTTACGTCCACACTGTTGTTAGAAACTGTTCAGACGAGCGTTATATTTCACACAGCAGCTGCTCTGTGGTATAATAACATATAATAACATATAATAATAATAATAATATAACGGGCGACGTTTCGTGGTTCAGAGTTTTCACGCCAATCACGTGAAGAATTACGTCACCGTTATATAACAGGCGGCGTTGTGCTGGAGAACAAAGCTCGACGCAGTTGATGAGATTCAGATGAGAACTTCCAGATGAAGACACGAACTCACAGAATCAACCAGCAGATAATTTACTATGAATATACACACTCAGATTTATTAGGAACATCTGTGATATCTAATACAACCCAACAGCTCTGCTATTAATTCTACTTTTATAAAACTTGTTTGTGTATTTTTTTTACTTATTGTTGACTGTGTCAGAAAGGAGATGAATGAATATTGAATATTCCAATTATCATATTAGAATATGAATATTCCAATATGATAAATGAAAAACTCTAAATTGAGTCATTTTGCATACTGAATACTTTTACTTTTTTATAATTTGAACTACATCTTGCTGCCTGTATGTTTGTACTTTTACTGAAATCAGATCTGAATGCAGGACTTTTCTTCATTGTGGTTTTGCTACTTTTGCTGAAGTAGAAAATCTTGTCTGGACAGTAACATGCTCTGTTATGGATGGATGCAGGTTTTTTGTGTTTTTTTCTCCAGTTCATGTCAGTTGTAATAAGTCTATTGACCCATTTCTGTCACGTCTGTTTTATTTCTGTTATCTGGATTTCATGCTGCTGTTGCTACAAAATACCAGAGAAATCCTTCAGTTAACAGACAACATTAGTACAGTTTGAAGTATTTTCAGCAGTCCTGATTGTGTCATAAAACCCTGCAATGTCTTCATCTGGTGGCCAAACATATGACAACTTCTTATCTATGAAACTGCAACAGTGATTTTAAATAGCGCCCTCTGGTGTTGGAGATGTGACCATTTCTCCTCTATGTACAAAAACATGTAACAGCTGCACAAAAAGAAAAACAAGTGAAATATTTCTATTTGTATATTCTGGGTCACTTTAGGATAAGTCATAAAATTACAGGTTAAAATGTGCTTTGGGTTTTTTGGTATATTATTAATATTATGTATTGAAAAAATGACATTATATACATTAAAGAGTTGGGTATAAAGTGACTGATATATTTTAAGTGCCAGAGAACTCGTAATTCCTGATTTTGTGTGAAAGCATCATTACTCTATGTAAATACATATTGAGAGCTCGGAGCCACTGTGGCCCAATCAGACTGCGCCAACTGGACGTTGTCCCCGGAATGTTCCGTCTTGTCCAATCAGAGAGAAGTGCGTGGAAGAGTTCAGGGAGCGTCGGATTTGTCGACCAATGAGGTGCTGAGAACAGTGTGACGTGGCACCGGAAAACCCGTACAATCAGGAACGTTGTGTGGTCTTCATACCGGCGTCTGTGCAGAAGCAGCGGCTCATGAGAACCACACGGAGCAGTGGTTCCTCCTGTTAGCGGTCATCAGAGACGCATCCAGCCGAGCTACTCGAGTCGAAATGTTGTGTTTAAGCGGTCTGTCGGTGGCCCTGGCCCTCACACTGGTGCCCGGTCCTGCCGGAGCCCTGAAGGACGGAGAGTGTGAAGGTAGGTCCGCCTGCTAGCTTCCGTTAGCTCGCTGCTAACTACAGCCTCTGAATGGCTGCTAGGCGGCTACAGCGACTTCTACTCTATTATTACCATCACTACGCAGCTTTTAGAGATATAACTGGTGGGAAACAGATGGTGGTGATGGGAGAGTGACCAAATACGTTTACTGAACTCAAGTACAGCTGTGAGGTACTTGTACTTTACATTTTCTGCTACTTTATACTTCCACTCTACTACATATCAGAGGTAAATCTAGTACTTTCTACCTGTCAGAGGTACATCTAGTACTTTCTACTCCACTACATTTATCTGACAGCTTTAGTTACTGTTCAGATGCAGATTTGACTCAATGGATAATATAAGAAGCTTTTAAAATCCAACACATTGTTAAAGATGAAACCAGTGGTTTCAACCTTTTAGTCTTTTGACGTCTTACTAAAAGCAGTGTGTAGTCAGGTCACATTTCAGATGTCTATGAGTTGTTAACAGCTCCACCAAATAGTGATTTTTACCTCTAAACTTCTCACATGGTTTCATTTCAATAAATGTTCAAATGATCCAATATTTCAGCAAAAATCAAAGATTAGAGAAAAAGTCCAAAAGCTGAAAACAGATTTGTGTATCAGAACTTTGTTTCTTCTTCTTTCCTCTCCCATTAATCATCTCACGACCCCTCAGATTTATCTGGTGACCATTTGGAGGGCCCCGACCCCTAGGTTGGGAACCACTGGACTAAACTATCTAACTGTATATATGTGTTGATACTAACTGATTAATTGTTTTGAGTCATTACTAAAGAAGTAAATGTCCAAATTAAATTAATCTATAAGAGTAAACTAGGACTGCAGCTAATCATTATTTTCACTATTTATTAGTATGTCACCTTTTTTCTTGATCAGTTTTTTGCTCCAACATATGTCAGAAAATAATTGACATATTAAACAATAATGAAATTAATTGTTAGTTACAGTCAGTTTATCCTATGTTCACTTGAGAAGCTGGAAGCAGAAAAATAACAATGTCTAAAATTGATTATGAAAGGTTGTCATTTTCTAATCAATCATATTTCTGTTCAGTAATCAAACTTTGAGGCTGTTTTTAATACGTTTTACTGTCATGAAGACTTAAAAAAAAAATCAGAAAATATTTACATTTGAGAAACTTGAATCAGAGAAGCAACTTTTTTCTTAAAAGGATTCAAGTTGAATTTTCATTATTGACTTTTTCTTTTAAGTAAAATAAATCGATAATAAAATTGATGTCTGTTGGCATCCTGCTGTAAAGCTCAGTTATCCCTCATGCAACAAGGTGGATTGATCATTTCTGTTTAATCTAATGCAGTTGAGATGACTAACTTCTCTTAGCCAGCTGACTAGTTTTAGAAACCTTTAAAACCAGCAATCATACGATGTGGCGTTTGGGCTGTTTTCAGGATAATATCTGTCTCTGGAAAGTTGTTGTATATGTTTTCTGTTTTGTTTCAGTGTGTGTGAGCTTCCTCAACAAGTTTTACCAGTCACTAAAGGACAACAACGTAAACTTCAACAGCGCCGACATCGAGAAGGCCATCGTAAAGACCTGCAAAGACGCCAAAGGCAAAGAAAACCGCTTTGTAAGTAAACGAGAGAATGAGACGCTCTAAAGGACAACTGTCCGTCATCTGGGCGAGTGTGTTTTGGTAGTGTAGTGTTGTTTATTAAAAGACAAATGGTGAATGGAAGTCTCTGTTCTGGATAAAAATGTTTCAAGATAATGATTATAAATAATAGGTCAGTCTCATAGTGTTTTCAACAAAAATCCACTGAACGCAAACGGCTAAATAAGTAAACGCATAATGTTTTTGTGTGAAGAGGCTTCATATTTTTGGGTTTTCATATTTGGAGAGTGAGTGTATGAAAGAGGACAAAGCCGCTGAGCCTCAGGCCTCTACACAGTTTCTTCTATAAGCCAGTTGGTTCATCTTTCTGTCCCGTCTCCACACGTCTAGTGTTACTACATCGGTGCAACAAGCGACGCGGCCACCAAGATAATCAACGAGGTGTCGAAGCCGCTCAGCTACCACGCCCCGGTGGAGAAGATCTGTGAGAAACTGAAGAAGAAGGACAGTCAGATCTGTGAACTCAAATACGGTACAAGCCGAACATCTTTAAAACCACTTCCTACAACTCTCAGCCGTACTATATGTACTGTAGGTGTTCTGTGATAAGAATAATTCATTTTCATTCTCCTCTTTATAATTAAAATGTCTCATTATATTTATATATAATATTATTATATAGTTACTGAGTATAAACAGTGTTTTTAATTCTGAAAAAGTTCAGCTCGACCGCATTGAGACTGGAAAACATTGTCAAAAAAATATTAGGAGGTTGGATGTAGTCATAGTGTGTCTGTGACTAAAACAGGCAGCATGTAGGACAGCGTTTGACTTTGTGTCTCTTTTTGTGTCTCGTGTAGACAAGCAGCTGGATCTGACCACAGTCGATCTGAAAAAGCTCAAAGTGAAGGACTTGAAGAAGATCCTGGAGGAGTGGGGCGAGTCCTGTAAAGGCTGCGCCGAAAAGTCCGACTTCATCCGCAAAATCACAGAGCTCATGCCCAAGTACGCCCCTGCAGCCGCCAGAGCACGGACAGACCTGTAACAAAGGACAAAAACAAAAAAACTACAACACAACTTTGGACTCGACTCGGACCAGAATGCATATCGGAGACGGGGAGGACATGTTTGTCTGTCTCTTTTGGGTTTTTGGAGGCGAACACGCGTCTGGTAATCAAACACACATTCAGAGCTACAGATATTAGTCCTATGGTTTGAAATCAGGTGTAAGAGGAATAAACGGTGATGGATGAAACGTCGTTTAAAGAGGCGTTTTCATCAGATGTTTGGCGTTAGAGCAGGTTTTCCATACAAAGCCCTTTTCACACATGGAATATGTGACACTTCAGGTTACTGTTGTGTCCATATAGCGTTCAGAAAAGAGCTAGCCGGGCGCGTAGGTTTCGTTTCTATGACAACACGATAACATTTACGCCTTTCTAAAAAAAAAAAAAGACGCTGGGTGCAGTTTATGCTCTTAGAAAGAAATGAACGCTATATGGACACTAATGTTCCTCACAGCTTTATTCAGACATACATGGAAAAACATACTTGTGTGACTTTTGTTTGCAAATTCTGCCGTCTGTTTTCTAAAGTGGCACAAACATTGAAAGACAACACGTTGAATCTGACTTCATTCAAGAGTCAGAACAATAGAAATATAAAGATGGACTAGTCTGATTATTGCTGTGGTTGTATGAGTTATCGTTATTGATCTGATATGAGATGAATCTCTCTTTTCGTGTTTCCTAGTTCATGAAACTGATATTTAAGCCTTTATGTTTAAGGGCTGCATGTCTGAAAAGGGCTTTCTGCTTTATTCTCCAACAACATCAGCATCCCCAAATTCTCAAAACATTTTAACGTTATAAAATTAAGCATCAATCTTCCTACAAAAACATCATTGTCATTCAGTTGTAGATTTTCCAGAATCCTTAGTGCCGAAGTTCAGGAGCCTCCTACAGGTCTCTGGTTCAGGGGAAGGTGGACTGGACGGTGTTGAAGCTTCACATTAACGGTTTCTGCACATTGTGGAGACTTCCTGCAGTCGTCTCTGTGCTGAAGACGTCTCCAGCGTCTGCCATCATCAGAAACACGTCAAAGCCAAGACGCTGTTTTGGAAAATCGTCAAGTTTTGTATAAAAAAAAGGAAAATAAAAGTGTTGCGTTTCCTCTGATGTTACTCAGCTTTACCTAAAATTTCCATGATGTCCTGAGAAAGGAGGATGAGAATCCATGACCGGTGTCCCAATACAGAGACTTAAAGGAGTAGTTCAACATGCTGGGAAATAAACATTCGCTTTCTGCACCTCCAGACAAATTAGATCTCATTTGTTTGTGAAGAAACTAGAGATTGATATTTTATGAACCAAACAACAAATTGATTAATCGATAAGATAATTGCAGCTCTAACAGTAATTATCTGTTACTAAAATCAAAAAATGGAAGTCTGTGATGCTTGTTGGATTCGAGGTTTCTGCAGCACTTTGAATTGTTTTTTATTTCACTTTTTACCAGAAGACACAACGAGGAGATGTGAGATGTTTATTTCTAAGGTAACAAATGTGGCATCATGGGAGATTCAACCAAGCTGCCCTTATTAACGTCAAAATGTTCTTGTAGTACGTTTTGCACAAACATTTCCTCGTGACTTGTTAAAGGTTGATGTGCAAGTTTAAGGGTCCAAACGGCATCAAAGTAAGACTTATTTAGTAAGATATTTATTGAGGGTTGTTTTTTTTTTTATTTCTATCAAGTGATTGTTTCTTTATTTTTGTCTGACTGATTTACATCCCAGATGGTTTCTGTACTGCTGCTGTGAAAGTTGTGAATATATTAACTCATAAAATGTCTCACAGTTTAATCCGGTCAGGAATTTGATAAAAAGGATTGTTGAAATTTAAAATAAAAACGAGAGTCGACTGTTTTACAATTAAAAAATTCATCGATTGTTCAAGAATATTTACATGGCGGTCGTGTGTTGACAGGTTAAACTTTCAGAAGGGAAAGATATTTTATTATGTGATGTTAAGACTTGATACGGGGATGGAAACGTAAAAACATGCTGTTGTTTCACTTTGACCTTTCATGTAAAGCCCAGTCATTTGTTACAACTGTACTATTCTACTTTTTCATTAAAATTTGAAAAAACTCAAATTAAAAGACGGGATGATTTCTTCAAACATTTTAGTTCTGTGAATTCAAGTTTCAAAGTAAATCGTATATTGTCTTAATAGTCTTGAACAATACTTTAAACTTTAGCTTTATTAAAATATTCTGTGTGTTTTTACATGAGGGAAAAAAATTAAAAACATTTTTTTAAATAGTTAATTTAGAATAATGCAGCCAGGATAAGAAAATATCACACCACCCCTCAGCTCCATCAGTATTTTAATAAAGAAATTAAAGATCTTTTTAACGTGGCTGTGGTTTTATTTTATTTTGTGATTTCTTTATTTTATTTTGCAAATATTATTTATTAATATTTAAGTTCTGGGCCTCCATACCGGGACGGATAACATCTAAGAATACATTTGTGTTAAAATTGATTGTTGTAAAATAAAACGCGACGTCATGACGTCACGGAACGTGCGTCATCGCGGTCTCCGCCCTCCGCAGGGAACGCGCACATTCCTATTGTCCAAGATGGCGGCGTCGGTGCAGACCCTCTGATGCTGACATGTTTTTAAACGAGATTATCCTAATTTTTCGACATTTATGCAAATATTCAGCGCCCGGAGCGGTAGCGTTCCTTTGCCGAAGCTGTTCTCTGCCGGATTATTTTGCCTAACACACCCGGAACCAGCTCCCTAACCCGGATTCCCGCTGCAGGCACCGAAAGTTTGAGCTCCATCACCGTGTGAAGATGAAGCGGCAGGCCGGGAGAGAGGCGAGTCCGTCCAGGGCCGCCACTAAACGGATCCGGGAGCGAGAGAGGGAGCGGAGGGAGGAGCTGCCGCCGCCGCCGCCGCTGGCTCTGCTGCTGGCGGAGAGTCGTGGGTATCACCGCCGGAGCCGCAGCAGGGAGCGGGACAAGCCGCGGCTACGGGAGGAGCGGTCGACCGCCCTCGAGCTCCACCACCGGCATGAGCTCAGCCTCCTTGGCCGCCCGCCGCTCCGCACCGCTGCGGCCGAGCTTCCCGCCGCCAGGCCCGGCACCCTGGAGTACAAGACGCTCCTCATCAGCAGCCTCGGCTCGCAGGTGTCGGACGAGGACGTGGAGGACGCGCTGTTTCACGAGTTCAAGAAGTTCGGGGACGTGAGCGTGAAGCTGTCGCACACACCGGAGCTGGGGCGGGTCGCGTACGTGAACTTCCGGCACCCGGAGGACGCCAAGGAGGCCCGGCACGCCAAATCCTCCAGGTTAGTTTTGGGGGACCGGCAGCTGAAAATTGAACCCATGTACGTCAGGAGGCGGAGCGTGACGCCGCCGGACGTTAGTTATTTACCTCTGCACGCACCATACCCCTACAGGCAGCGCTCCCTGTCCCCGCCCGGGCCCGGAGTCAGCAGCATCAGCAGAGACCTCAGGGCCAGACATTACGCCTTGGAGAGCCTGGGTCTGAGCAGGGAGAGGGAGAGGCTGCTGGATTATTACGGCATGCTGGATGAGCGGGGCCGGCCCTATGGCTTCCCTCCAATGCCTGTAGTAGAGGATTTAAAGCCGGAGGACGACCAGAGGGCGACCAGCAACCTGTTCATTGGAAACCTGGACGGTAATGTGACAGAAGCAGAACTCAGGAGGGGTTTCGACAAGTACGGCATCATTGAGGATGTTGTGATTAAGCGCCCGGCCCGTGGGCAGGGGGGGGCGTACGCGTTTGTGAAGTTTCAGAACCTGGACATGGCTCACCGGGCCAAAGTGGCCATGCAGGGGCGGCTGATTGGAGGCAACCCAATAAAGATCGGCTACGGCAAAGCGAACCCCACCACGCGGCTCTGGGTGGGCGGCCTCGGGCCTGGAAACTCTCTGGCTGCCCTTGCTCGGGAGTTTGACCGCTTTGGCAGCATCAGAAACATCGACTATGTGAAGGGAGACAGCTTTGCATACATTCAGTATGAAAGTTTGGACGCCGCCCAGGCCGCCTGCACCCAGATGAGGGGGTTTCCTTTAGGTGGCCCCGAGCGGCGGCTCAGGGTGGACTTTGCTAAAGTTGAGGAGAGCCCCTCTCGTCCGTTTCCTGCTGGTTACCAGCCGCCTGTCCCGCTCCCCTCCCACTACGAACTCCTTGGGGAGACCTACAGCCGCCATCGCAGCCTGGAGCGTGAGCTGAGGGGAACCAGGGACCGCTCCTCGCCCCCCTCCCACAGCCTCGCCCCCCAGAGGGAGAGAGAGAGGGCCCTACTGGAAAGAGACTTCCCAACTAGCCCCACCCGCAGCCTGGAGAGGAGAGCGGGGGGCGTGGAGGCATTCGGGCGGAGCGGACGAGGAGCTAGGAGCCGCAGCCGCAGCCGGGAGCGGTGGCTCAAGGAGCGGGAGGAGCGAAGGAGCAGGAGGAGGAGCAGGAGTCTGTCTGCTGACCGGCAGCCGGAAGAGAGGGAGAGGGGAAGGGAGAGGGGGAGGTCCAGGGTCCGAGGTCCAGGAGGGGCAGTCTCTCCGGATGCAAGCCCTGACCGAGCGCGAGTCCGAGCCCCCGACTCCACCACAGAGCCCAGAGACCACTCCCCTGACAGCGGTGCAGGGGGGCGCCATGCTGCTACCAACGAAGAAGATCCTTCATCTGGCCGCCACCACAGCAAGAGGTCCTCCAGCGAGCACCTCAACAACCACCACCATCGAAACAGCGAGGTCATCGCTGCTGGCTCGCCTGCGACTCACACTAACACACACACCTCGTCCTCGCCGAGCTCCCTGTCGGAGTTCGCGCAGGCTACGCTCACGAAAACGTGGCACGGCTTTTTTGCGCTGAAGAACAGCAGCTTCCCCACAGAGCTGTACCTGCTGGAGGGCGGCGCCGCGTTCTTCAGCAGCGTGATGAAAGACAGCCTGAAGCTGCAGAGCCAGAACCAGCCCAGCCAGCTGAAGATCGCCCAGCGGCTCCGCATGGACCAGACCCGGCTCGACGAGGTCACGCGCCGCATTAAACTCGGCCGGCCGGACGGGTTCGCTATCCTGCTGGCTCTCCAGGGCCCCGTCGACCGCCAGGCTCCGGCTCCTGAGCCGGGACTGCAGGTGCGCTTGCTCCGCCACCTGGTGACCTACCTGCGAAACAAGGAAGCGGCCGGAGTCGTGAGCCTGCCTGCTGCTAAAGACGGGGGGCCCGGGGCGATGCTGTACGCCTTCCCCCCCGGAGATTTCTCCCAGCAGTACCTGCAGGCTGCTAAAAGGACTGTGGGTAATCTAGATGAGGAGCACATGGTTATTGTGATTGTCAACGACACTAATTGATTATTACACTGAAGATGTGTACAGACCGACAGAGACGAGCTTCAATTACTTCCATGTTGTTTTTATAAAATACATTTTATTGTTTTATCCAATATTCTTATATAAGTGAAACACAACAAATGACACTACGTCTCTCTTTTACTCTGATTACTTTATGTTTCTCTCTCCCTCAAACTGATAAACCGACCGGGCTGATACATCGTTGGGTATATCAGCTGATACGTGACAAGAATTGGACACAGAAATTTAAAAAACAAAAACAAAATTAAAGGATAGGTTCACATTTTTTTAAAAACAATACTGATTTGCCCATGTGTACATTGAAAGAGTCACAAAAACTCCGAATGTTTATTCAGGTCTGTCAGTATTGTGTTAAGATGGACGTGAACAAGTGTCAATAACTGGCTGCATGTGTCACATCATCACACATAAGCTTTGATGTGTTGGGTTTGTAGAGGAGTTAAATGGTCTGTAAATGAAAAACACTTTTAAATGTAGCTGCACAAACAGGCAGAACGCTGCGCTGTTACCTACAACACTAAATCCGAGGGGTTTGTTTATTTGCTTGTTTACTTTATTTGTCCTTTTGCTTTTTTGCTTTTATCAGGTTTACTGAGTTGTTCTGTATATCCAATATAACTGGGACTATATAGGAGGTTTTATACAAAGCGATTGTACTGTAAACTGAACAGGAAAGCTCCAGTTTGTCTCCTCTACTGGCTGCCAGTAGATGAAGTGTCCTGACCCCGTCCCTGTGACTGTATATTTTACATAGTTAGAGTTTTCATCAATTGAACCATTCCAGTCTTTTCTTTTATTTTGAAAGGGTCTGTTGTTGCATGCAGGAAACAAAACAAAAAAAAAGTCATATTTTGTCTGTCTGAAATTCGTGTGACCCGTGACGCAGACGACAAGCTGAAGTGTCTCTGATCACACCGATGTGAAGATGGATCATATTACCGGTGCAGATTTTATATTGTATACTGACTTTAATTCAGTTTGAATACATCAGTCCATCCATTTTTATCCATCTGTGCTCCGTTTTCTTTTCATCTGTCATCAGCTTCACAAACGTCTTTTCAGTGTTGCTGTTGATGCGAACATCATTTATTGGCAGTTTTAGTTGGAGCAATGTTGTTTTTTGGGAAATAAGGCTCGAGCTGCAACAGTTAATCATGTTTTAGTCATTTTTAAAGGGAAAAATGAGAAATATTTGCTTGTTGCAGCTTCTCAAATGTGAGAATTTTAATATTTTATGCATCATATGTGACAGTAAACTGAATGTCTTTGGTTTCTGGACTGTTGGACATTTGAAGATGTCACCTAATGCTGTAGAAAATTATAACAGATATTTTCTGACGTTTTACTGACAGAACCAGAGCTGAATTATTTTCATTATTGATTATTCTGACCATTTTTCCCCTGATAAATGAATTTGTTGTGACATCTTCAAACATTGAGAGAGAGAAAAAACCCAAAACCCCAAAAATATTCAGTTTACAGTGAAAAGCACCAATATCCTCCACCTGGAGGACCTGAAGCAGAAGAAGTGGCATTATTTTGGCTTGAAGACGATTAATCGATTATCAAAATAACTGCAGATTAATATTCTGTCAATCGGAGGATCGATTAATCGTTTCAGCCGCAGAAACAAGGATTCAAATAATCTCGCCTTAAATCAGGCCTTGATATCTTGATAACTGTTCAATGTGCCTCTGACATATACTGCCAGGATCTTTAAATACCTCTAGAAATATACAAACACGTGTCCGTTTCAGTCAAACTCGTTCCCAAAAACACGGCCGTGTTAAGCTTCTCAACTAGTGGAATACATTTAATGCTTCCTAATCTGCGGATTAATCTAATAATGATTGTTAGTTGCAGCCCTGCACATTTCCAGACTTTTTAACTAATGCTCATGTACAGCCTTGTGACATGTGTCTCCATGGCTCACATTTTTAATTTACAGTGTTTCAGTTTCAGTTATGCACTACTGTCTTTAATCCCTCTGCGGTGGCTCAGCAAGAAAACAGTTTATATTTCTAGAGGTAATTATTGCTTTTTATTTACTGAATTGGCCTTGATTTAATTATTACAATTAAGAGGAAAAAAAACACTGTTTTCACTCATCCAGGTGATAATGAATGAAATATTACAGGACTAGAGATTTGAAATAAAAAGTGTAAATTCTTCTGTACACCTAAGATGGCGGCCGTGGACTCTTTCTGTTGTCATGGAAACGAGCGTTGTCAGAGTGTGAGTGTGAGTTTGAAGGTTCAGCACAGCTCATCGAGGCTATGCGACGAGAAAGTCGTTAACGTAGAAGACGTCTGGCTTTCACTGCAAGGTCGCTTTGGTTTGAAAGTGTCACAACTCACGAGGAAACTGCATCCGATGTTGTTCAGACGGTGTCAGTAAACATGTTTATTGTGTGATGTAAACAGGAGTCAGAAGTTGGTTTTAATTATTACCATCATTTGTTGACACGCAGCTGAATGTGTTAAAGTCAATGTGGTTCTCGTTAAAAGCCGATAAAGCAACATTAAGTTTAACGTCTGCAAGTCTGCAAAATCCCAAAACGTTATTTACCTGAAATACAGAAAGAAATAAGTAGAAACATCTTCTGTAATTGTGTTTATGCTGCAGACTTTTAAGAGGCAGTGTCACTGTTTGAATTATTAATCGCTTGATCTGTAATCCATCAGAAAACGGTGTAAATTGTCACAGTATCCTGGAGTCAAAGCTGATGTGTTGTTTGTATCAGACAAAAAATATTTGATTTATTATGTGCGACCAAGAAAAGCTGCAAATTCTCACCTTTAAGAAGCTCGAACCATCAAATATTTAGAATTTCTACTTTTAAAAATGATTTGAACTTTGAATTGATTATCACAATTAATGAATTTTCTTTCAATCACCTAATTTCTGCAGCTTTAGTTTTATCATGTGACCGTAACTACCAGTGGTGGAAAGTACTTCTTACATTTACTACTACAGTTTTTACATGCCTTCATACTCTTCATACTCTGTTCTGTTTATTCTGTAGATTATTTTTTTGCACTCGACATGTGATCAGCATTTAAAATATGATGCATTGATAAAAAGGTTTGATATAGTCTTTTATTAAGTGAAAATCATCTGGCTTTTAAATATTTGTAAGGATTTTAGGACTCAATTATATGCAGCAAATCTTCACCATGTTGGTGAAGATTTGCTGCATATAATTGAGTCCTAAAATCCTATAACATGTTGTTATAATGTAGTTAAACACTTTGTAGTAAGTATATATATATATAAGGACATTTGTCTTCTCCTATGAACACATATTTATATTTTTACAACAGTGTTTTACTAAGACTGAAGCAACACATTAAATACACGAATAAACACTCATAATAAATAAGTATATTTATATTATAAAGTATATCTATCTATTATACTGCTGACAACTACATTAGTGTGTTATAAACCATATTTTATACGCTATTAGTAAAGTTAATACTTCATTGATAATAATCCTATAACGTATATAACACTATGAAAGGAGACATCCTGCATAATTTAGCTGTTAATACTTTTATGATTTTAACTTTATGAAGGGACTTTCCTGGATAAACATGTCATTTATTTTATGAAGTATGACTTGTAATGAAGTATTATGTTACTAATTCTTCCACCACTGGTAAATACCAACAGCTTGGTTGAAAGCAACCAGTGAAATATAAAATTAAAGAAAGGTTTATTGTAACGGCTGTAGGAAACACAAGTGCTGACTGTTCATCACAATTATATATAAATATGTCGGATTAGAAAATAAAAATAAAACCTTTTCTGTAACACCCCCCCACCCCCACCCCCACCCCCACCAGCAGGTTGAGAAGACGCTTTTCGTTTTCCTGTTTCTTCCAAGCTTGTGGTCGTTGTTGATATGACTGATAACGCAGACGCAGCAGAAAACAAATCCGTGACAATCGGTTCTTGTACACAGATTTCCTCTTTGGTTTTGTTTTTGTGTTGCCATAGAAATAAAATGTATTCTGTATTGGAAAAAGAAATGTAATAAACATTTTATGCTCTTTCTAAAACTGGGTGGAGTTGTGCCGTTTGTCAGATCATGTTCTGGCATGTTTGATGTATTCACCTGGACATTAAATCCTACATCGTTTAATGTCCTACGTCACATATACTAGTTGTTTTTATAAAATATACAACTGCACAGCTTTTAATTAGGAAATCATCTTGTGAAAAAATGTGTTTCTTAATTAAAAATCCACCTAAAGATTTTATATAAAGCCTTACATACATTACAAAATAAATGGTTAACAGTTGCCATGTGTGCTGTTTGTGTGTATCTTGATCATACGTGCATAATAATCAGAGTCAGCAACTTGACGTGGTGCTGTGGTGTGTAACAATCAAAATATGCAAAGTAAGAGAAAAGACACGTATACGTTCAGGTACACTCAAGTACTATAACTCAGTAATAATTCAGCACGGTATACTTCTACTTCACTATATTTCATAAAGAAATATTGTACTTTTCACTCCACCACATCTATCTGAAAACTATTTTACACATAAAACATGAACAGGAAAATGAAAATGCTACTGACATATAGACATTGATGAATCAGTACGTAAAAAAAAATTAAAAAATAGCACATTTATTGGCGTATTTGCTTATAAAATGACTTAAACAATGATAATTTCTTCATAGTGAATCCATTATAGCAGCTGTGGAATGAAAATCACTGATGAATCACCTCTGTAGTATGTTTTTTAAATGCAGTTCTTCTTGTAGCGTTGCATTAGATTGCATTTTCCTGCACTGGTGTTCATCTTATTGTGTTTACTCGCTCCATTTAAACACAAGGGGGCAGCACAACCAAAGACAGTGATGACTCATACAGCAAACTGCATCAAATACACAGAGAGAAAAGACTTGAAGCTTCATCAGGATTGAAGACTGATGAACTAAACTGGTTTACAATCACCTCAACGCCTGTATATACGGACACTAACATGCAGGTGTTGGCTCAGTTAACCACTTCAATCACTTTTAAAGCAGAAATGTAAGAGATTAATTGATTGTTTGATGATTTGATTTTGATGTTTCCTGGTAGCTTAAATATGGACAATTTAAGTATTTAGACAAAGAAATTAGCTGAAAACCTGATTAGAGGTGAATTTGTATGTGATATATATATATATCTATATATACTATACTCTTGCTAGCTAACATGACACATATTCTGGAAAACAATAAAGTAACATTAGCATAGAAACAAAAACAATGAAGTAACATTAGCATAAAAACAAAAACAATGAAGTAACATTAGCATAGAAACAAAAACAATAAAGTAGCATAAAAACAAAAACAATAAAGTAACATAAAAACAAAAACAATAAAGTAACATTAGCATAGAAACAAAAACAATAAAGTAACATTAGCATATAAACAAAAACAATAAAGTAGCATAAAAACAAAAACAATAAAGTAACATTAGCATAAAAACCTACATGTTGTTTAAACTACATGTAGTTTTTAAACTACATGTAGTTTAAAAACTACGTGTAGTTTAAGTTGCAAGCTAACTCGACTCTAGTGTACAACCATGCTAACGGTACGGCTGCACTTAGACACAGTGGTGCTTTGAGTTAAAAGCAGGGGCTTAACCCCCTTAAAAGAAAACTGAGTTCCCCTGAAAGCAACACAATGCTAACATGCTAATGCTACAAGGGTATAATCTTTTAGTTTAGTTTTAGCATGCTAACATTTAGTAATTGGCACTAAGTACAAAATACAGCAGAGGATGGCGGAAATGTCATTAATATTGTCGGTATTTGTTCAAAAACATATTCGTAAAACATGTGTGGTACTTTTTTCGGGTGGTACTTTTTTCGGGTGGTACTTCTGCAAGTTCCTCGACCGAACTCAAACTGTGGATGTAGCATCTAAAATCCTAAACTATGAGGCTGATGTCCGTATGAAACATCATTAAAATCTATCAAACAGTTGTTGAGAAATTTCAGTCTGAACCAAAGCAGTGGACGAACTTCCCGACATCGACATCCATTCTCAAGGTTGGGATCCAGTGAACTAGACTATAAATAAATAGGAAAAAGTAAAATAAAATAAAAAATTTTAAAAATAATTTGCAATTATTATATCTGCACTTCACCTTTCCATTGAGCACATTTAAGACCGATTGTACCAACGTTACGTATTGTGATGCTGAAGTCTGAGAATAGAAAACACTCCTGAGATGCTCTGGTGTGGCTCTGGTATCTAATCTATGACCAGCGGTGATCAAATGAAATCTACCAGGACACAGAATCAATGGAAAGAACAGGAACCCTGATACAGATGTCAATACGCCTCTCAGCTTTCCCACATCTGCATCTTCCCAACACAGCAGAAATCTACACCGGTGGACTCCACAGCAGTGGCTTCCTCTGGTGTCACCTTCAGTCCGTTTTAAATTCACTTCTCCTCCTAATGTCCTCCTGGTTTCTCTCACCGTCCTTGTAGTTTTAGTAGTTTCCTCCAGTTATGTTGCAGCTTATTTGGTTCAGACGTTCTTGTTCCCCGTTGTCATTGTGAGCATGTTAGCATGCTGAGGTTAGCATTTAGCCTGACATACAGTAGCTGCTAGCATGGCTGTAGACTTAAGCCCCATTCAGACTTGTTTCTCTAGACCAGGTGAGGTGATTTAAACACCTGTTACTCCGTTAAACGTGCATCTATTAGCAGCCTCTGTTTGCAGCCGTGGTTATACAGACAACTATTACTGGTGAAGGAAACTTTCTCAGGCAAGGCGTTTCTATGGTTTATGAGTGGATTTACAGAGGTTTATTGTTCTTGGACATCAGGGGTCATGATATCCGCAGGAAGTGTAAGTCACACTGAACGAGATCAACATGTGTTTGATCTGTGTGAGGACAGGTTTTCATCTTCACTTCCTGCAGTAACCATCACCTCACTGGGGACACTTTTGGCTTTGTCTTGCTGGATGTCCATGTCTATTACAGACCAGATCCTGTCATATCCCCGTGGTTAAAATGTCATCCAGAACGATGAGTTAATTACTGAGGAGCACAGTGACCATTTCATCCCCCACGTCCCCCTGTAATGTTCACCCTATCTGAATGGGCCTTTAAGTCGTGTTCAGTAATTAGACCAAGCAGACAAGTTGAAAGGTGGTTGGCACAGACACAGACAGACAGGAATGAAAGGAAGACTGATTGGTGGGCAGTTGTATAAACTGACCAGTGAGCAGGAAATAAATACAGATACGCAATTAGGAAGAAAGGGTGACAATTATGTGCATACCTATATACACATCCCTTAATTTAAAGAGATTAAATCTAATCCTCTGACTGGAAGTTTGGACCTGAAGTCAACTCTGTGGCCCTGCGAAGACCTCTAGATCATGCTTAGCAGGGATGTGTTTGTCCTGTTTCGTCCTCGATGTTGGCTGTGATGTGATGAAGCAGGAAAACTGTCTGCCACCTTCCTGTCTCGCCTCCCTCTCCACAACTGGACTGGATTTGTGAAAGTGTCAGAAGAAGCAAATCAGGACGGTTCTCTTTCTGAAAGGAGAATTAGCTTTCCCATCACAGGCAGCCCCCAAGCAGAGAAACTACTTGTTTGACAGTATGGTGCACAAGCTACACAATACAACAGATTTCTAACAAGCCTCAAAGAGGGATGTGTTTACTGCTGATGCTCATGAATGCTCACTAAATATCACAGCTGTCTGTGGTGCAGAGAGTGGGGTGAAGACAGATGAGGGAGTAAAAAGAAGGAAGAGATGAACAAGGAGTGAAGAAAGATGATAGAAAAGAAGAGCTAGATGCATGGGACAAGCTGTATGATAAGCTAAACTTGTAATTACATCTTCTTCTCTCTGTTTTGTTCCTCCATTTCAGACCAAAACAGCATTTTTCTAACCTGTAAACAGATTTTTTCCAAAACGGCATCCAGAATGTGTAAATGTGAATACATAACTTGGCATTGTGGTGTGTACGGGGTAAACAGATGGTGGCAGTAGTGTGGCGTTTCACTGGGAAAGGAAGAAGAAACGACAATAACAATGTTATTGCACATGTGCATGGATGTACAGTATTTACAGAAATGATCTGAAACACCTGCTGCAGACGTGTGTCATTTGTGCTCAAACAGCATTTTATAATTTAGTCAGCTTAATGTAGATGTGGTCTGAGTTGGGTATATTTTGATGGATCAGGTCAGCTTTCACTTATTAAGGTTAATTGTGTGAGTAATTAGATCAAAGGCCAAAATGACAGCAGCTTGTTGTCTTTAGATGCACCTGAACAAAGATGTTTTATGAGGGAAGAGGCTCAGCTCTATAACAGATTAGACACATCAACCATATTAAGGTATGCATGCAACTACGACCCCAAACGTCTGAAGTTCAAGCAAAAATATCAGCACATGTTCAATTAAATAGAATAGAAAAGTATTCAAACAGCCTGTCCTAATCCAAAGAGAAATATGGAAATAATAAGATAAGATTAATTCATCTTATCAGAGCTGTATGTATGTATGTATGTATGTATGTATGTATGTATTTGATTTGGGTGTTTACAGTGGTCGTTTTTACATTTAAAAGCCTGTAAATCCAGTTCTTAAAGTCAATTATTGCATACCATAGTCAACTTTAGTCAAATAAAATATAATTTCCCAACAACAAAAGTGTGGCTAGAAAATAATACTGAGTGGCTTGTAACTTTGGAAAACCAGCAGCAATTATTCATATGATTATTTATATCACAACATGTATTTAATACTGAACGTTTTGGGGCTCCACAGAGGTTGAGGAGCACGGTGACAACAGGAAGGAGTACCCAGAAGCAGTGGGAGGATACGACAGGTTGCTCCTCACCAGGCTGGAGAAGGATGGGCTGAGCCGCTGATGAACGCTGGTTAAATATCACAACAGATCGTGAAAGAGGAAAGAAGAGAGAGGAGGAGATATACAGCCGGAGCAGAGTGGAGGACCAGGGGAAACAAGAGGAGGAGGAGGAGTTGGGTTTTAGGAGGAACAGGAAGGAGTAGGAGTTGGTTCACAGCATGGTGTAGAGTCAGAGAGAGATAAGTTTAGCTGTTGATGAGTGGTGGTTAAATGTCTCTGCTGTCTACAGGATAGGAAGAAGAGGAGGAGGAGAAGGAGGAGGAGGAGGAGGAGGTGGGGTCAAGAGGAGAGAGTACAGAGGAGAAGTAGCAGGACAGGAAACTGCTGAACGGATATTGATGCAGTTTACAATGATAACCGGAGCAGGTTTACGGTTGAAATTCCTAAAAAGTGCTTTTGTTATTTGTGTCTCAGCTGTAGTTAGATTTAGATAGATAGTTAATTAAGATAATGAGAGATTCATGAATTGGTTAAAAAGCAAACAAAGCCTCCCAAAGACTTTTAAATGTTTGAAGCAAGCGACGGCTTCAGGGTGAAGCCGCTGTGGAAATGCTCCAGCTGCCTCCCATCGAAAACCCTCAACTTCCTTCTGGAAATACCAAGTCAGACATTTTCAATGAGTCATTTTGGTCTCAGTCGCTAAATTTAGACCCTCTAATAAATGTACTGGTGGTCATTTAGGAAATGATTGCCCCATTATGTAAGACATGAAGACTTGTAGTTCCCAGAAAAACAAAATCTCCAACAAACAGAGGTAGATGTAGAAAGGTTTTTCCTGACCTGTGACTTGTACTGTTAAGTATAAAAATGCACTCCTCTTAACACACCTTTAGAGAGAGTACAGATACATGAGACCACTATTATAGTAACACATGATGAGACGTTCACAGAGCTGGCAGAAAAACACTGCTTTCCATAATGAGTCATTATAGAAGACATAATAAATGTTTGAGCTTTTCTAGGCCATTTTCCCCATGAATAAAAGTCACCGCTGCATATTAGAGGGCTGAAAATCCTTCATAAGAGTCCCGGACTCATCGGTCCAAACGATTGAACCCATATTACCTCAGCATGAGGCAAAAGATGTGACGGGAAGGTCTTTTCACAATCCTAATGTGGTGTAACAATATTCTCTTAGTAAAAGTATCACACACATGGTGATAAGTATATGATGTATTCATTTTCACCACTGAGATTACTGAGAAACATCTACCAGGAACAAGAGAGCGATGTAAAATACTAATGCTCAGGTGTAATATTTACCTTATTCATCATCTTATTTCATCTTTATTAGCATGCTAACATTAGCTAACATTGGCTATTGAACTCTAAACACCAGGTACATCTAAGGCTGATGGGAATGTCATAAGTTTTGCAGGTTTAGCAGTTTTGATCAATAGTGACTATATATTATTGTACACACACTGCTCCAGGTGTGTCATTGTTGTGTGAGTTTGGTACCTGTTTCGCCCTTTGTTGCTTGTAGGTATGTGTTTGAGTCTGAGGGATAGACGCAGTGTGTACAGCATTTCAGTTCGGTTGAGGGGAAGGGTGTAGGGTCTCCTCCCATCACCACAGCTTTTGTCATGCGGTAACTAATACCTCAGCCTGAGGCTATGGCACCATGCTTGCAGACGGTGGCTTAGAGGAGGAACTGCTGCTTGAAGGCTCCTTTAATCCAGCCTGCTCACTGCTTCACCTACTCTCCATCAGATTTTAAAATCGTTAATCGTCAGTCGTCCTCTAGAAATAACCACCAAATACATACTCTCTTTATCTCTAATAAGCTGTTTTATTGTATTAGTTTCCAACACATAATAATTATATATCAATCCAGCAATCTGTTCATCAAATATCTAACCACTTTAGCATTCACCCTGCATCTGATCCCCTTCCTTCTGTCTTTATTTGGCCTTTCTCAAATCCTATTATCACTGTGTCCTTCTCATTTCCCCACGGACCCTTCGGTCTGACCTGAGGACAGATGTTTGATCTCCTGACTGCGACACAAAAGGCATCAGCTCGTGTGTCACTCACCTTTTCCAGTTCTGAAGAAGCTGAGCTTTGAGTCCCTGAATGTAACTGAACACCTTCTGTGACAACAAGACTGAAGGTGAATTCAGTAGTCAGAGTACCATATATACAGAAGTTAGCTGTAAGCTATCAGACAGCCTCTTCTATTTCCTCTCATCTCTATGTGATTCGTAAAGCTGCATCTTCCACTTGTGTGGACATATGAAGTTGCGTTGGCTCTGGTAAATTTGCATCATCTTTTTTTTGACTTCCTATTCTCTAAAATTCAGTTGATGTTCTCTCTGAACACACACTCAGTGACGTTTTTATTTTTATTTTTTATGCTGCCATAGTCTCATCAATAGTCGAATCCTGATATCCTCTGATTATAAAAAAAATACACATTTAAATGGTGTTTAAAAGAGTTAACAGTAAGATTAGAGGAGAATAAAAATGACAGAGTAGTGTGAGATATCTGATTTAATAAAAGGCAGCAGAAAGGTTGTTGTCTGTGATGATCCTGGTTTTTAGATTATATTCATAAGAGTTGGTGTGTTATCTCTGAATCACTGCTGCACGTGTGATTATACTTCATCATTTCTCTTTAACACAGGAACATACTGTTGAGATACACAAACATTCATACAATAATCTCCGCCACTTTGATTATTCTTAATCAAACTGAGTCAGAAACTATTGTGGGCTGCATTCACAAGAAATCATGTTAGTCAGCAAGTAAAACACACATCAGTTGACATGTGCAACAGTGACATCAATGCTGCAGCGGCGTGATTAGGTCAAATCACCCAAAAGATACACGGAGCAAAAGCATGTTTAACCTTTCAGAGGTTCACACAAGTATTTATACATATTCATACAATCATTTCCCTCACACTTGACATTTGTATCCTGAAGCAAATGTCACATATAAGTAATCTGCCCTTCTGGGTAAAAATGTGTGTGTCTGTGTGTGTGTGTGTGTGTGTGTGTGTGTGTGTGTGTGTGTGTGTGTGTGTGTGTGAGTAGACCTCCTAAACAGGAACATTTTCAAGATAAAAACCATTTTTCCTGTCGGTTGCAGCTGATTCCACCTTAAACATGTTTCTGGTGTTTCAGAGCGCATCTCCACCTGTGCTGCAGCTCCACCCCAGTCGCATCCACCCCATCATCCCATCATTCCTTCTGAACGTCTTCGCTTGTTTTATTACAACCACGACACCCTCACCTCTTGTACTCCCACCCACCTTTTTTCCCTCTCCTCCTCCTCCTCCTCCTCCTCCTCCTCCTCCTCCTCTGTCAGCTGTGATGGATAAGGTCTTGTGATTGCCTTGTCAGACCTCTGGAGCATCTGCCCCTTTGGGACTCTTTTGTGTATGTATGTGTGTGTGTGTGTGTGTGTGTGTGTGTGTATGTGTGTGTGTGTATGTGTGTGTTGTCCCTGGCCCCTGGAGTTGATTGGATTGGATTACATTTTCAGGCCGAGGGTCTGGATGGATGAACAAACACCGTCAGTCAGGCCAAGCTGGTCTTATTTTTGCACACAGTTGACATTTTATTCCAAACTTGACAGATAACTACAGAGGACCATTATTAAATTACATTATTTAACATATTAATTTCCTTTTGGTTTGAGATGTTTTTTTAAAGTTTATTAAAGTATTTAGCAAGGTTTAGGATGTACTATAGACTCATAAGGAATTATATTATAATCTAGGTTTTAAAATAGTTGTGAATTACTGCACCCATGAGGCCTTTGAGCATACAGTCATAAATCTGCAAAACAAATATTAGGCTGTTGGGTCCAGTAATATGCCAGATGAGCTGTAGAATACAAACACACACACAACCAAACACATGATCTCCTCCAGGCTTACGCCAGGCAGAGATAATGAACACCTGCTGACAGTAAGAGAGATGTCATCACTTTCTCGGGCCTCAAAGAGCAAAAAAGCTCATAAAGATAATGAAAAATAACCAAATAAACAATACAGTGGAAACCAAACACATCTTATTGCTAACTCATCCCGATGCTGTGCTGTTGTTCCTCCCCTGCTGGTGTTAACTTATGCACAGATGTGACATCGTGTAATTATCTCCAGCGGTCGAGTTGCTTGGTGGGTCCTCGTATGAACAGGAGGCTTTAATTGTTGCTTAAAAGACCGACTAGTAGCCATGTAATTACTGTCTTCCTGAAGCGCTTGTCTTTGTTTATTTGGTCAGATTTCTGTTGAGAGAAAGTGTGTGTGTGTGTGTGTGTGTGTGTGTGTTTGCATGTTTGCCTTGCAGATGCAAACATGACGTTGAAATGCAAAATGAGCAGCTCTCGTCCTCAAAAGCCACAATAACCCAGACACGCACACATAAATAGATACACACATATAGAGAATTGCTGGCTGGTAGTCTGTATGTGTGTGTGTGTATATGTGTGTGTGCGTGTATATGTGTGTGTGTGTGTTATATTTAACCAGCTGTTGAGCTCTAATCTCCTATTCTAAGACCCACTTTCATCTCAGGCAGGCAGCTCTCAGTGTTTATAGAGGGCGGCTCGTAGCCAGCAAGAAGTGTGTGTGTGTGTGTGTGTGTGTGTGTGGGCATTTATATGTGTGTGTTTGTAATAGGGATTGGAACAAAAAAACAAACGCTTGTGTTGGTGATTGTCATGTATCCACATGCACAATGTGTGTGTGTGCGTGTGTGTGTGTGTGTGTGTGTGTGTGCTGTTGACACCAGTGATCAGTCATCATGTCAGTCTGTGAGGTATCATTAAACCCGAGTCCAGAGGGCTCAATACCAGCACGTGTTTGTCCTGCAGAGACTCTAGTTGAGTGTTTTTAACAGTCAAATAATTACTGAAACTACAGATGACCTGAGCCAGTCATAAAACGATCATATGATACAAATAAAACACGTTACAGTACACAAACGCAACACTTCCTCCATGTTGATGTGTTAATACAGCGTCCAGTCATTAATTCCTTCATGTCACATGTTAAGCTACCATGAACGACACGCTAAGCTTCCTCCACACTTTTCTTATCATTACAGCTTTTCTTTTATAGGTAGGATTTTAAAGGACAAGTTCACATTTTTTCAAGTATATCTTAAAACAGTACTTTCAGTTTCATGCTGCTTTTTCTTCTCAACACACATCATGTTATATTTGAGATGAAACGTCAATCAGCCGACGGTATGGTTTTCAGTGTGGGTTTTATTTATTAGAACATGGCATGAATGGAGAGAAAACAGAATCACAAACACATCAGGCTGAATTACAAACAGCAAACCTCCTCATCTACACAGGAAGTAGAAATTAAAACTGAAAGATGGCAGTCCTTCATACTCACGAGAATATCTTGTCCTAATGGATTTTTCTTGTTCTAGTGCAAAACCATATTAATAACTCATTTAGTTCAGCAGTTGGTTCATACTCAGTGTGTGTTTTGTAGTATAACCTGGAATGAGAGCATCGTTATTGTACATTTCTTCTCCCCGTTTGATAAAGTCTGTACAGAGTTGCTGAAACCTTCATCCTGCCGTCCTGAGGGCCTGATGATCTCGCAACACATTTACCCTGAAGAGCAATTATGAACGTATTTATGTTTTCATCTCTGAGGCTCCACTCTCCAGATGGAGAAAAAAAAACTGCACAAGCTGTAAAACATGTTTAGCTGCTGGATTATTTTCCTCGATAAAGGATGATGAAGGATTTCAAATCTAACGAGTGCAGCCTGCGTCCATTTCATAAAGACTCGCTGAGGGACGTCTGTGCTGCTTTGGTTGGCACAGAAGTTGTTGATTAAAAATCAGAGCAGAGGTTGAAGACGTTGTCTTAAACTCAAACCCACTATTCAGTTCACTACAGCGTCTAAACTGTTAAATAATCACCAGCAGCAGAAGCACAGTAGTTTCTAATCTCTGAGGTCTCAGATCAGGAACAGAGCCAAAAACTCTTCATCATATTAACGAATAAACAAATTGATCAAGAGTCGATTGCAGAAGCTGATCATAAATTAAATGCAACCTTGTTGTCTGTTTTCAGCATCGATCTAAATAAAATCTGGTAGTAGTTATGTATAGATTAGCTGTTATTAAATATTTACAGCTGATCCAAATATTGATCCAAATATCGGTTATCTTAGCATAATCAGATATTTCCCTCTCGCTGCAAACTGCATGAATATGACTAATTATAAAACACACATATTGTCACACCTGCATTAAAATAATAAAGCATCAACTACTGTATGTAAACAAGAAGTGAGTGAAGCATCACAAGCATGACACAACCTCCCAAAAATATAATGAATTTAACAGCATGTAGGTGTGACTTTGATTTATTTAGAATATGTGTGTTTTATAATCAATAATAATGGTATTCATGCATTTTATTATGCTAAGATAACTAGTTGATCAATTAGTCTAACGTTATTGATTTTGTAATTTGATTACATATATTGAATTTTTCCTGTGAAATGTAAAGTTTCAGGTCACGTATGTCGACCATGTGTCATAGAAACGGCTCAGATGTTAGCATGCTAACATTAGCTTTGTCAATTGGTTAGTTCAGATAGCTAATGCTAAGCTAAACCATTAGTAAACTAAACTAACTAGTTTTTAAACTGTGATTTACTAAATCACAAAACTGAATAAATGCTTAAGTTAATAAACACTTCAGTAAAGTGTAAATCAGTTGCTAGGAAACAGCTGTAGTGCTGTCCAATGAGAAGCAACGAACTATGTAAACAGGAAGTTTACTCTAAACAGAAGTAGCTGCAATGTTTAGACCATTATCGGTTATCGATCAACAGAAATCTTGACAATAAATATTTGTTATAGTGAATCTAAAATGTATTTTAATCATAACTGATAGTGAAGTTGTTGTTGGTGTTTGGACTGATGGTCAAATGAAGCTCTGTTTTCACTCAAGTTTTCTCATTTCTTACATTTTGGTAAGTTAATAGAAATTAATTAGTAAAACTAATCGATAATGAAAATAACATCAGCGTTGTTAATGCAGTTAGTGGCTGTAAATATTTAGTAACAACTCTAGTTTGTGTGGCTTTAATTTAGTAAAGTGTAAATCTTTTAACTTTGCCGTTAAAACAGTTTTAACGTGTGAACAGCTTCACTGTGCAGGACAATAAGGGATATTAGACGTGGTTTTACTTTCTGTTTGATGCATCCTTTACAAGTCACAGATGATTAAATGAAAATCAGGTAAAGCTGCGTAAAGTCTTTCGGTCCTTAAACTACAATGTCGTCACTGTACCTGGCAGTCATGTTCTGTACTATTGATACATTTCAAATAAAATCAAAGCATCAAAAATCAGGATTGATCATCAGGGCAGATGCATTACAGACCCGGAGTCTCCTGTAGCCCTTTCATTTCCCTTCAGCCCACTTCACAAGCACCAGCGCAGCCTCCACGTGACGCCACACACGGGTGACTGAGCTGAACCACACAGAGATGTTTTTGCATAGACATCAATTCAAGTCAAACTCATGCAAATGGACGAAGGACACATGGACGACGACCACGAAGAGAGACAAAAGAATAAAAAAACAAAAGAGAAAACAGTGAGCGTGTGGAGGACGGATGAGTGACACGATTAAACACGGTGTCCACAGTTCAGTTCAGTTCATAATCAACAAGGTTATCTGACTTTAGAAAAATAAGTGTTTGATATACCACATTAATCAATATTTTTAAAAACAAACAAAAGGGACAGAAAACTCTATGCATCACCAACAATGTGTTTGTTACAGCTGAAAAGTACACACACACGTATATTTGCCTGCCGCTGTTGCTCTGCAATGTGTAGCTACTCATCCGGCTGTGTTTAGTATTGCTTTTAGTTCACACTGTCAGTGCAATGACCGAGGCCTGTGTGTGTGTGTGTGTGAGTATCTGTAAGTGTGCATTACACTGATTGACTTGTCATCTTTTTGTGTATTTACATGTGTGTTTCTGTGTGTGTGTGTGTGTGTGTGTGAGAGGCCAAGCAAACATGCAGCATTAGTCTCTGACACTCTGGCAAGGACAGTAAACCAGGCAGAGCATCAGGTTAGTTGGAAAAGTAAAAATACAAACTCAAAGTAAAAGAGAGCACAACTCTGCCACAGAACTACAATAAGTAGACTAACCTCAGTCTGTCATACAGCACTAAGAGGGATCAATAATAATAAAACAATAATCCAACAGTTTATGCAAAAGTCTGAAAATGATCACCGACAATAATGAGGAAACAGTGGTTTTATGAGCAGTGTCATAAAATGATTTTATCAATAGCGTTACTGATTGTTGTTGTTAGTGTGATTAAAGGAATGTCGTTAGAAACATCAGGAGGACGTTAATCAACAGGTAAGCAAACTGAATGAATGAATGAATGAATGAATGAATGAATGACGGTCAGACTGTGGCTCCTTTATAACCTGGTTATGAGTTACTGTTACTGTAAATTAATGTGTGTAACTATAAGTAAATATCCAGCTGTGGTTCAGAAACACTTCGTCATGTGGCTCGCTTCATATGTTTAAATCAGGAGTCTAATATCTTTGTTTTTTCCATATTTATGTTTGTTAATAGTTGTAGATGTTCACAAGCTAAACATGCAAAAAGCGATAATGACTTTAGAAGAAAGTGTCTGGGACTTTAGTGCATGTGCACGGTAACAGTCGTACCTGCACTGCTGCACTTCAAAAGGTTTAACATGTAACATGACCACAGCTGGTATGAACGTGGGCCGATAACACGGAAAGAAAACTTCAGGGACAAGCGGCGCTTTTAAAGAAAGGAAACGCTGAATGAGAGTTACAGAGAGCAACATTTAAAGCTTCAGGGAAGAGCTCAAGAGTGATGGATCGTCCCTCTAGTCTGCAAGGAAAAGGTGATTTTGTGGGTTCGTCTTATCACAGTATGTCTGCTAACAGCTGACAGTGTTATTGATCAGTAGTACTGATCAATAACAGGAATGACTGTACACGATGCTGATACAACACAATAAGATGTAGACTTATCAACATAGAAATGAACTTTTGAGTGGTGAAATGAAACCATTTTACAGATGAAGGGTTTGTATATGTTAGCAGGAAGTGTTAGTTCTACGTATTCTAGTTCTGTGGATGCTGAAAGTTGAAAGTCAGACTTTTACAAACACGTCCCAGTCAGAAAGTGTGTGTGGTCAAATGTCCAGTTTCACTATTCTTCTATCTAAGAAAAAACATCCTGTTAGCATTAATTACACAGTGACCCCCCCCCCCCCCCCCCGCCCAAAAAAAATAAATAAATAAAATAAAATAAAAATTAAAAACAAAAAACAAAACATTTTTTGTAAATTTTTCTCACACAACTACAACTAAATAGAAAAGAAACACAGTTTTATCGTATTTACCTGCAGCCATGTTGTAAAAAGAAAGATTTCTGTTTTTTTATTTCTAAAACTGCAAATGTAATACTCGTCTTAATAAGTTAAAAAATAATTTAAACAACACATTTTAAATTGTGAACAAAAACAAGTACACTGTTACCGCAAAAATACGCTTTTAAATCTGTTGTAGGTTAAAAAAAAAAAAAAAAAAAAAATCTCTACAACTAACAAAGTAAATAAGAGACAGGAAGCAGAAAGGAAATGTACATGTAGACATCATCGTATACAAAAGCCGAGTTGTTCAGCTCAGTGTTAGTGACCAGTGATATAAACTCTCTGAGGGAATATTTCATATTAGTCAATAAATATGAGAGTATACAATAGAATAAAGAGCAGGGGACAAAAAGAGAGAAACAGGAAACGCTGAATAGTCTCTATGGCTTTTACAGGCTTTCTGGCCCAAATAACCTTAAATATCAGAATCATCGTGCAGTAGCTACAAACACCCGCCGACCCTCAAACAGTCGCTGTGATCAGGGCAAAGCAAGTCGTCAATACAACTCAAAGTGGGATTATTGGAAAATGATCATGTGATGTCCACTAGGCTGGACGCTTCCTGCTTCATCAGAGGAAAAAATGGAGGTTTTTGATTTCTTTATGTGCACTTTTATTGTTATTTATTGTTATTTTTGGAATAATGTAACTGGAAAAATCAGCATTAAATGTCTAAACAGACTGATAACTGATCAAACCACAATACATCTACAATCTGGTTGAGACTGAATTCAGGGTTCATTTAGTGTTCAACTCCACACAGACACCTAAAACACACCTGGTTCGTTTGAGTCATCGACCCTGAGTGGTTGTTAAACCAGTGAATGTCTGTACACAGATGGAGGGATTTGATGCATGAGAGGAAATAAACTTTACAAAGCTGCTGTACAGGATTGTCTGCACATTTTGAATTATGAAAAGTCACAAATATCCCACCTGCTGCATGATGATTAGTACGAACTGTCAGGATCATGACAGGTCAGACTGTCTTGTGATCAACTAGATCAGATGATCTTTTTTAAATAAAGAATAACACATGGTCCTATAACAGTATTGCATTATGGGTAGTTTAGCCTTAATGTCGCTAGGCTAGCGAGTTTCTTCCAGTGTGTTCATAGTGAGTCTGTTGGTTTAACCTGCAGGAGTTTAGTTTCATGTTATGTTTTTTAATGAATTACTGCTGAGATGAAGAAGTCAAGAAGGCAGCCTGAAAAACGCTGCATGCATTTTGAATTTTGAATTACGTAACTGAAGATTTCTGTTCTGCTTTAATGGAGGTTTTTCACTTTTACAGGGACAGGTGTGTGTATATGTATATGTTATAGTGTGTAGGAATAACAACAGGATAAGCGTGAAAGTGTGTCGTATCTTTCTCATTTTCCGTTTCATTTGTCTGGTCGTGGACCTGAGCACCTGGACACACTTTCCAATGATCCCACTTTATAATGTTTGAGTGATCCAGAAGGAAAAGGCAGAGAAAGAAGAAGTAAGAAAGAGTAAAAGACGGAAAATAAAACTGCCCTTTCCATCTAAAACCAGCCTCAACCAGCAGCTACCTCAGTGATTACTCTTTCTTTCCTGCTTCATTAATATGGCGCAAACTTCTGTCTCTCCGGTTTCTTCATCCCGTTGGCTGAGGACGAGATCTTGGCCGTATATGACGCCAGAGCTGCTGCTGCATGAGCCTGAACCGGAACACCTGCCGTCGCTGCTACCGAGCCCGGTAACATGGGCGCCCCGATAGCTGCAGCCGCTGCCGCTGCTGCTGAGGTGGGAGGGGTGGAGAGTGCCAGGTAAGGGATGGATTTCACTCCCAGGAGGCTGGAGAGGGGGAAGGCGTAGGGAGCGCCCAGGATGGGAGCGTGGGGCAACGCGGCACCCATCGCTGCCAGGGGGGAGGAGGAGGACGAGGCAGGGGGGGCGGGCTGGGTGAAGCTCATGGTCAGGTCAACGGGAGACGGCATGGAGGAGGACTGGGCGGTGGATTTGGCGGTCTCTAAACTGGAGGAGGGGGAGGAAAAGGTCGGGAGAGGAGGTGGAGGTAAGGGAGGGGGACGGAGGGAAGGAGGGAGGGAGGGAGGGAGGGAAGGAGGGAGGGGAGGAGACGGGTAAGGGAGAGGGAGTTTTGGATGGAGAAGGGTTAGAGGGTTAAATAAAAGACATGTTAAAGAAATCAAGAGTAAAAACCAAAAAGAAAACTAAACCCAAAAAAACCAAACAGGATCTTTTGGAGAATAAAAATGAAACAAAGGACAAAACTAAAATCATAAGACAGGTGTGTTTTGCTGGAGGTTGCAACAGATTATTGTAGGGAGTTCGCTGTACGGATGGGGGGTGTGCTGTATAAGTTGGGGTGATGGCTTGGGAGGGGAAGAGGGAACAAAACCATTATAGATATATTAGGATAGAAGCTCAGAGATGATGCTGTTTCAAAAACAGGAAAAAGAAGCACAAAACGTTTAGTTTTCCAGAAAGTCTCACCGCTCCAGGTCAGCTTTATATGAAACATGCTTTCTGTCTCCTGCCACAGCAGACATTAGGAGATATTCATTGATATTTAGCAGAAAAACCCAGAAAGCCTTGTTATGAACTGGACAGGACAGAGCAGAGAGTTCTTTTACGGTTTTTCTCTTCTATAATCAGCTGGTACTTGGTGCCGCTCGGGTCTCTGGTGTGAATATAAAGACACTAAACATGTGGCAGCCATCTTTAATGGAAACATTCAGCTTCTTCTCTTCTCTGCACGCTGTGGAGGAAGTGTTAGTGTCACACAGGAAGGTCCAGAGGGAGCCTGCTACAAGGCATCAATAATCAACAGCAAATAAAAGGGAGTCACGTTCAGTCACTGCCACAACCGCAACACAACAACACAACAACACAACAACACAACAACACAACAAACACACCGTTCTCGCTACATGGACCAGTTAACTTGGTATGGGTCAATAAAAATCTCTCACGACTGGATCTGCTGCTGCATGATCTTGCAGCAGCAGTATTTCACCATCATGTCCACACACTAGTTTTTAATAAATGCATTGTTCTGCATTAACTTCCTTTCTTACCACAGTGTTAGTTGATGATCTTATTCTTGTTATTTTAGTTTTGTTTGCTTCCTGTGTCTGTACCGTCATTAGTGAGAATATAAAACAGCCTACAGAGGTTTGTTTCTGCAGCACAAATATACAGTAATACAGCTACATGTGACCATGAAAGCATGAATAATAAAAACTATTGATTATACAGCAGAGATTATACACAACATGTGAGCTCATGAAACGTTACTAAAACATATTCTCACACAGTGATGTCATGATTTTATCTGATGCCTGAGAGTCTCATCCGTCTGCTGACTGATTCTAATAAATATAATGGGAAAAAGCGGATTTGTGGCGGATACTTCAGCGTCGATCTCTCACCTCCTGTGACCTGACATTTCAGACTGAATGAAGCTGACCCATCCGAACTGTGTGTATGTGTGTGTGCATTTCCACGCGTGTGTGTAATCTGCCCAACCTATTCTTCCGCTGTCATTGGCAGGAAGAGTCTTAAGTGAAACATCAATCTCATCTTGAGTCCAATCATGCATTTGCATATTCATGGTGGTGGTAAGTGGTATTCATATTGTGTCTCACCTGTAGCTTCATTTGTTTTTTATCGTGTAATGCGAATGTACTTTATGATGTATAAGTTGAGATTCTGCATTATTTCCATTGTATACACTAGTATAATGATCTTCTAATTGAACACCTCTCGAACCTTTAATCTCTGTTAAACTCGTGTCTGTATATTTATTTATATTTTACAGCATGTTACTGTTGTAGCTGCTGGAGGTGGAGCTAGTTTCAACTACTTTATATTCAGTTAGCTAGTTTAGTCCAGTGGTTCCCAACCTAGGGGTCGGGGCCCTCCAAAGGGTCTAATTATTCGTACTGTATTTGTCTGGTGTTGATCTTTAATGGCTCAGTATAACTCCACATACTCCCCTTTCCTCTGGATGCTTACCAGGAAGTGATTAGGTACTGAGCCAGGTTGATGGCTATCGGTGTGCCGGTGATGGTGACGTGTCGGTCACTGGTGCTGTCTATCTGACTGCCGATCTTAATCTGAGCCCCCGATACCTGTCGGATCTCATTTATCTTGGTGCCCTGGCGACCGATGATTGAGCCAATCAGCTGTGAGGAGGATAAAACAGAGAGGATTAGGATTATTATTAAAAAAGGTGCAATGTAATAGTCAGAGTAGGTGTCACGGTAACAATGGACAGAAAGTTGTTGTGCTTACCATTTCCATAAATATATCTCATTGTGTTTTTGTCTAAAAGCTAAAAAGGCTGCAGACATGCAGCTGTACCGTGTCTCCTGGGTGTCAAGGACTTATTTGGAGATAAACTGCATATTAAAACAAAAGTGCAAAATGTTCTCCTATCTGCACAAATCTGATGGAAACATGATAATAACAAAATGGAAGTGAGGAAATTCAAATATAAGCAGGTGTTAAATTTCTCTTGAAAAAACCCAATAATTAGTAAATGACACATAAAACTGTTTCTTCTATACGGTATTTAAAAGATTTAAATGTTACAAGAGGAAGTGAGAAGGGAGATAATGAGGAATACAATTAACACCACAGAGGGTGTAAATGCAATCCAATTAACAAACAATAGTATATTTTACTGATCCCTGTAAGGGAGGTTTGATGAAAAGAATCAGTTTGCAAGCAGCAGTTTACACATCACATAAATGCCTCTTTTGTAGAACAGCTTTTACTCATGATGGCGTCTCTGTCTTAGAGACTCAAAGGTCAGCGCTGTTGACACGGCTTTCTATTCGTCAATGAAAGCTTTCACAAGCCGAAGTTCCCCAAAGTTGAACTTGACATAAGAGATTAACTTCAGATCGTTTAACATCAGATTGTTGTCTCACAAATAACTAACTAACTCTTTTGTTAGCGTGGTTGCTAAGGTGGTTGCTAAGGTGTTTCCATGTGTTGTCATGTTGTTCACTCTCATATTTCAGACCAATCAGAGCAGAGCAGGCTCATCAGGAGGCGGGCCTTAAAGAGACAGGAGCCTGTCCTGTTTGTTCTTCTCTCTCTGCACCACAAACATCCCTTTCCCTACAAGTCATTTGCCTGTGATGTAGATCTGGCCTGTATTATATATATATATATATATATCTCATTGTATGTGTGTGTGGTAGCTATAACGATACTGCAGAAGACAGAAGACAAAGTGCCAGCTGACAGCAACCAGGTCAGGACCATTTGTGTGAAATCCACCTTTAGCCGGCGTTCGACCTTGTAAATGGCCTCATTGATTCATGAACTGCCTCCAGTGGGCCATAACCAGCGACATCACAGTCACACCGGCTTACTCATACTGTCAGCTGTCTGGCATAAAACCCTTGCATCTCCAGTATCTATGATGTCTCTGAGAAATTATGTTTAGATTCTATTAAATTGTTTTCCAGGTCATGTGCCTGTAATATGCTAACAGGTAATGCTTATTTTGAGTGTGTTTAAGTTTATCACTTTTGCTGAAGAGCAACATGCAGGTTGAATTTCCTCTTGGATTTAAAGTTTATGTATCATGAAAAATTAAAGTATAGTTTTATTAAATTAACACTAAAAAAAGGCAGAAATTCAGACAGTAAAATAAGTGTTTTGAGTGTCTGTTCTGTAAATCTCCGGTGTTCCTCTTAAAACAATCAGGAACCAAAATTAATTTTTACATTCACATTTTTTGCATTATGTTAGATCATCTGCTTATGTAACTGGAGTCCGTATTTCCATATAGTAAATCAAAACTTTGCATAAGGTGATAATGTGTCATTCTATCATCGGCAGAGCAGATGTTCACACTGAGCCTGATAGCATCCTGCTACACAACAAAAAAGCCACCGACTCTGGACAACAAACCACATTAGCTTTCATGCTAAAGTCTCCTTCTGACCCAACTTAGACACATCAACACTCGTCTTGTCCTGCAGCTTAGCCTGTGGAGCCAAACACTGCAAAACATGTTTACTGCTGCAGTTTAGTAGTCGGCTGTATGAACATAATTTCTGCCGTTATTTTTCTTTATATGTGAACGTATATGTGTAGGCCAGGTTTGTATATTACATTATATTATAACACTGGGTTATTATTACTAATTTAGTACTTACTTAAACGTACTGTTGAGTAGTTTAAATTTCTGATCACATTTTATAAGACTGTTTACGTAACGTCTACCCAGGCTGCAGCTGCTTCAGTCCTCCGACGATGTCGAAACGGGATGCTTTCAGGAACAGTACAGAGTGTAGGTCATCTGTATTTTTGCAACACTCACATCACTGTAGTTACACGTTTGTACATTACGTTTGTAATATGTGAGTAAGGGTAGACACCGGTATGGATTAAAATAGAAACTGCCAGCTGTGCTTGAGATGAACGACTGACAAACTGAAATAGTTTCTGTGCAGATACAACTTAACACTTTCTACAGGGTCGATGGCTTTGGAGGTATGATTTTTTTGCCGGATGCTGTAGAGTGCTGCTTGTCCCCCGCTGAGCAGCTTTATGTAAGTACTGTTGGGTGAAATCAGCTTGAGGCTGAAGAGCAGAGGAGGAAGAGGACGGACCGAGGGCTATTTTTGGGCGATTCCCTGCTGCCCTTGTAATTTGGAAAGGTTTATTGAAGGAGAGAGAGAAACAGGGTTGTTGTTAAATCTCTAACTGTGAGCTATAGGATGTCATTAAGCTGCTCTGCTTGGCCCTGCTCAATGACTCACACACACAAACATATCACACACTTACATGCACAGAGCCTGAAGCTCCACTCTGCTCGATGCTATTCTGTCTTTGTGTCCTGTCCTCTCATGCCAGCACATGAGCACATGTGTGAGCAGGACTGTGTGTTTCTGTGCGTCCATGCATGTTACCATGAAACTGAAGCGTAATTTATACTTGATACGATGGTGGCAGCACCTGCGGAGGTGTTGATTGTGTTGTCAGAGTGGAGAGGGACAGTTTCCAGTGAACCTCGTATTCCTCTGTCTGTCCTTTCTGGTGCTGCACACAGTTCATCCATAAAGATGCACAAGATTACATGTGCTTATGAGGACAACTCTGCAAAGGTCTGCTTTTAGATACCGAGGAATGTTTATTTACACAGTAACTATAACAACAGTAAGAGGTTCATAACTCACTGATGGAAAGTTAGTTAAAGGTGTGCTTGAGTTGGTGGTTCAGGGGTATAATCTGCTGCAGTATTTAACTCAGCGTTTCAACCACACGAGAAGAAGCTGAAGGCTGAATGAGTGACTAACACTCATTGATGGATGGATGGAGAGAGGCAAAGTAGAGGCAGAAAAGGGAACATATATATATATATATATATATATATATATATATATACTGTATATATATCCTAAAAACACAGTCGCTTGCTGCAGCTCACACATATTTGTAGAACTTCAGTGAACCAAATCTAAATCTCTGTTTGGTGTTTTTTATTAATCTGAGTCGACGCTCATATTAAGTTTGTTGCTGCTGTCAGCAGCCTGTAAAACAGAAACAAGAGCAAACTTTGTGGCGTGAGCAGTAACAGTAAACTTCTTCCCAACAGTCTGTGGAGGTCTGAATATTACCAGGTGTACATGCACATAAAAATAAATGATACTGTGGTTGAGATACGAATGTCGGTAAACACAAACACCTACAGTTTGTTTTCTCTGGCCTGACACTCAGAGGGAAAGTTTCTAAAGACACTCAGTTATAAGTAAACCAGAGTTTTTCATCTAATTGATAGTAAAATATAATAAATGACAACTGATACAGAAAAATAAAACAAAAACAGGATTTGACAAACTTCGTGTTCACCATTAATAACTAAACAAGAGCTGCTGATGTTTCATCTGTAAGCCAACAGTCATATTACAGAGTGGTTTAAACATATCTGCAGCGCTAAACAGTCAAACAGTCAAACAGCTGACTGAATGACTGAATGACTGGCTGTGATGGATGCGAGGACAGACACGGGTGGCCGAGGCCGTCTAATAAGCAAAAGGTCACAGCTTCGACCTCACAACAGTTCACTTGTCAATCAAGTGATACGTCCTTGAGCACGACACTGAACCGCCGGCTTCGTCCGCTACGTCACAGGAGCAGATGGAAACAGGTGCCGTATTTATTAACATGGGTTTCGTGCTTTTAGAGACAAGAACTAGCACCAGATATTAGTAAAGCGGGTTAAATGATGTTATCTATATATTATCTGACAACTCAGGGATGTTTGAAATACTCACTGACAAAATGACATCGAATGATATCGATTAAATGTGGGTTTAATTACAGTGACTGACATTAGTAGATATTTAGTGGGATAAATCTGAGCCTCCTGGTCATAATTACTCTTTGGGAGGTTGACATGAACACTATTTACAGGACGCTTGTAACTTTAATATGACCTGAATGCAGCATCAACTAATTCAATGCACATGTTAAACATTAAAGCTGCTAAACATCAACATGATGAGTCAAGCTGATTCTTTTAGAAAATATAATTATTAAACTAATTTATGAACTTTTTTATCTTCGAACCTATAAAAGAACAAGGAGCAGTGTGTGTACGGTTGAGTTTTGAGTTGGAAGAAGTAGTGTGAACGCAGTACTTACGTCGTTTGGAATGAGGAGCTCCTGAGACGTGGTTTGGGAATTGGCTTCCACCCCTGAAAGAGAGAAATAATGCATTTTAAGGTTTCATGCTGCAAGTTGGAAACAGCAAAGATTGAAAGGAAACTAAAGAGGCTGAAGATGGTAAAAAGAGAACAAGACAGTAGAGAAGCTCTGAAAATAATATAAGACCCCAATCAGAGAGTCAAGATTCAACTTTTAAACCTGCATTAACTGGTTCTTTGTTTTTTTCAGTAGTAAACACGACTCTGACACATCATCATATCAAGTTGATGTGTTGAACTTGTTAGTAAACAGTTGTTTACTTCCACATCCAGCAGCAGCAGCATCATCATCATCATGTGGAGTCGTGTTTGTGTCCAGCTGCTGAATCTAAGTCTGTCAGCTCTGTTTCTGCTCTCTACCGACTCCTGAGGGAAACATCTGAATGCTGCACTATGTTCACCAGCTGGTCTGCAGTAACTGAGTCTGTAGCTGGTTGCTGCTGAACGCTGTGAGAGCTGAGAGTGAACCAGAACAGTAATGTTGCAGCTGAAACTCACTATAAAGCTCCATAAAGCTGAAAGGAGCTGCACAGTCTCAACACATTAACACTGACAGATCAGACTGTTATAAAAATATAGATTTACATGGAGAAATGCAGATTTGGATGATGCAGCTTTGCTTCCTTCCCTCCACTCTCTCCACAGGCGCTGGTCACAGACAGCTAAGTCAACAGTGCCTCTAATAGAGTGTGTGAATGTGTGCTGGCAAGTGACTGCTGTGTGTGTCTATGTGAATTTGCACTACCACGACTGATGAGTTTTATACCTGCGACATAATGAAATAATCAGCCATCCATAAAAAGCATCCCTGGCTGATAAGTTGCTCTTCTTTCGCTCTCTGTCGTGCGTGTGTGGTTAGCATTTGTTTGAAAAATTACATGACAAAGCGTCCGTGTCTTTTTAACAGCGGGGCGTAGATGAACACAAGCTACACGCTGCATGATCCAGACTGCACTTACAAAAACTCTCAGACCTGGATTCACTTTCCTGAGTGTTGAATAATAACTGAATTAGTGATAGATGAAACTCCTAACTTGTGATCTGAAGTGTTTATGGTCACCTGCCAACATTAAACATCATTTTTCAAATATGCAAATGCAGTAAACAAACATAAAATATATTAACTTTCTCTTCTGCTAACATGAGATTTGCAGAGCTCATACAGTATATAACACAAAGAGAGGATGAACATGCATCATTCCTCTGTGACAGTTCATATCCACTGCTGAAACGTCCTTGAACCAGACACTGAGCTCCTGTCAGCTCCAGAGCTGCTGCTCTCCCTGACCTCTGACCTCTGTGAAGAGGAGGAGGGAACACGAGGAGCTGTGGTGAGTATTAATGTCGTAGTTAAAGGGGATTTATGCTGCTTTTTGTCATTTATATCCTGTTCTGATGTCAGTGGTGTTAAACATGGTCAAACATGCCTGTAAGACAAAGCCCAGGTATTAGATGCCCTGCAGCTCATATGTACACAGAATAATGTACACGCTACACGCTACACACCACACGCTAATAATGTGGCTGCATTTATTAGATATTTCACTTTGTTACTGTTGTAGTATTTAGTATTAGTATTTAGCCAGACAGACCTTGTTCAAACCGACACAACTTTATTTAAAATCATAGTGGAGATCTCAAAGTTTCTTTGTGCCTAAAATGATCCACAAAACATCTATAATGATTTATGTTGCAGCCAGAAAAAACACAAAGTGAATATTTCCCTCAGATTAAACATCATACAGCTTCATGCTGCTCAGATTAAAATCATATTTTGAACCTTAAAGTTACTGAAAGGGGAAATAAAGGAGCAAAAAGTGTGTTTTAAAGCTTATAAACAGCGACAGTCTGCAGTGTTACACATTTGATTTTCACCTTTTAGCCAATTAGCAGAGTCACTTATCCAAAGCAGCATGAAGCTTCACTGATGCAGCCAAAAATCCACAGGCGAAGTCTGACTGAGAGCGAGTCAGCAGCTCGGCTGGATGCTTATAATCAAAGCTGACACACAGCGATTAGAATTCAGAGCTGTGCACTAAAATAATACAATTATATAACATTTATTATCTAATTATGCACTTTAAAAGTTAATCACACGATGAAAGAAGAGAAAGGACAGAAAAGATAAATTCAGAGCGCGTCTGATAAATTTAACATTTTTACAAACAGCCTGACGTCTTACTGAATGATGAAACTTGAGGTAATGACTTCATATCCTGCAACGTTTAAATATTTTGTTCTTATTATCTTTAGTTTTAAATACAGTCGATGTAGTTTCTGTGTCAGACGAGCTGAGGACAAAAAAAACACAAAAAACTGCAGAGCTGTGAAAGCAAAGTGACTTCAAAGTCAAATGTGAACAGACTGAACACACAGATCAGCCTGGTGACAGCCTGCCTCACACACACACAGGCACGCACGCATGCACGCACGCACGCACGCACGCACACACACACACACACACACACGCGCACACACACACACACACACACACACACACACACACACACACACACACACACACACACACACGCACCTGAAGATCTGAAAAGAGAATTTGAAGTTTTTTGATGTTTTGTGTCTGGTTCACTGTCAGCTTGCAGAACACATTCCCCCCAAAAAATGTGTCTGTGTTCATGAGTATGTATAAACAAGTGTGTGTATATTTATGACAGCGTGTGTGTGTGTGTGTGTGTGTGTGTGTGTGTGTGTGTGTACATACCAGGTAGGACTTGTGTAGCTGATTGGCTGATTGGGGCCAGGCCCTGTTGCTGCAGTGACAGTTGGTGCAGCTTTGCTAACTGAAGAGACACAAAGAATAAAAATAACTTCATAACAACTGCATTTAACCATCAGATAAAATCGAGACACGTACTCATAAAATAATAAAGTTGTCTTTCATTCGTCATTTTCTTACCTCTGAATGTGGAATGCCGTAGTGGCTCTGAACTGCATATGTCTGAAACAGAAACAAGACAAAATTCAGGGTCACAACCTTGTCGTTAGAAATGACTTTCATATTCCACCAAACTGCAGCAACAAATACCTCTTAGAGGAAACATTATGAGTTATTAAATAATGTAATGTGTCTCCTAAAAGTCAATGCATTTACATTTTAAATGGAGTAAAGAGTTTGTCTTTGCTCCATCATCTCCTGTTTCGCCTTGTTACAGCGGCGGTCTTTATCTCTACAGGATCATGATTTAAAGAGTTTTCAGCTCAACTTCAAAGAGAGAGAACACCTCTATAGGCAATGCATGAGAGAGGGGGAAGTGTGTGTGCGTGCATGCAAAAGACTTCTACATTTGTGTGTGTCCCTGAGGTTCACACTCCTTATATAACAGATTTCAAAGCCGTGCTGCAGACTGCATTGCTGCTGCTGCTGAACTTTTGACTCCTGATGCTAAAGCCAAGAAAAAAAAGCTTCTCAAAGGCGCTATAAGAGGAATCGGCCTGGACGCGCTCGGCTTTCTGCAGATATGCCAGTAAATATTTATACACGCTGGTGAATATACCAGTGTCTGAATTACAGGGGAGGCAGAAACACAGAAACAGAGCGTTGTGACAAGCTGATAGATAATTAGCACGACTAATGCTGCAATGAATGACACAAGAAATACATCAAATCTAACATCCCATCATCAGTCAGTTTAAATGTGTGTAACATGATTGATGGACGCGTTCAGGGTGTTTTTATTTATTGTGATTGTTGGATTCAGTTGCTATGAAAGAAGATACTGGATGTAAACGCCCTCCAACACCTCCCTGAAGCTGTCAGTGGTTCAGACGGTTTTCAACCTGCAGCTGTGGCTCATTGACATGTTTTAAACAGAATGAAGATATATCCGGCTTTGGATGCGCACATCAGGTGTTGATTTGGCTTCAAACATGGGATTTGTTGACAAGAAGAAAAATATAGAAAAAGACCAGAATGATGCTGTAGTTTGTCCTCTGTGGCTCTGATTGATCGCCACACTGCTTCCTGTGTGTCTTAACACTCAGTCCTGCTGCGAGGTCGGACCGCTTCAAGTCTCTCAGTGTGACTCTTGATAAATACGAGCCCTGGATGTTATGATTAATCTACTCGGCCTTCAGGAATGCCTCTACTTTAATATTAATGATGGCTGGTGGAGCACAACATCAAGCATGATAATGATCCTTTCAAAACTCAAATGTTATTTATACATATATTAATTAACAATGCAAGACTCAGATGCATATGCATCGGTTTCTGAATATAGCGCAGATCAGAGAGGAGGAGCAACTTTGAATGGATCTTTTTTTGTGTTTTACAGTCTGTGTTTCTGGACACTAAATCGACTCTTGTGTTTTGGGGGTCCGATCTTTCCTCTGTGCCTGATGTGGAACATGGTTCATGTCTTTGATATATCTGGTGTGTTATGAAAAAAGCAAGCGAAGGGAAAAATGCATTCCAGAGATTTCCTTTGAGAGATCTTCAGGGAGCAAGTTGTGGCTAATAGCTGGAAAAATGAATAAATATGCTGTTTGGGTCACTCTGCTGCAGCTTGGTAGCAGGGACGTTCTGGGGAAACAGGCTTCAAGAGACGGATATACTCATAAACTTTTACTCATGTAGTTGTTTTATTGCTTTATCACTCTCTCACTTATACTTCATGTCTGGCAATATTCAAATGTGTCATCGCTGCTATAATCCTGAAATAAAGATTAATGTTGAATCCCAGAAAAGTCTCTCTGACAGCTGCAGATGAATCTGTCAACAGAAGGAAATATGAGTGATTTGACCAGAATATAAAGCGAGTAGAAGAATCTCCTGTGTCTCTGTTACTCCCTTCCTCTCCACTTCTCCTCCTGCAGCTTAAATATTGAATAAAAAACATTAATCGCCTCACACAGACACTTAACCCTGCCCTAGCCCTCCCTCCATCCCTCCCTCCCTCCATCCCTCCATCCCATCTCATTATACTCACTGCACGTTTTACACAAACTTTGTTTTACTTCATTTATATTATTCACAAATACTCAAGTGGCTTTTTGTGTATTTGTAGCTGTCACAGTGCCGAGAACCTGCAGTAGTGGAAAGTACAAGTACTAAGTACATTTACTCGAGTCCGTTTCCTCCGTGTTTATCTCTCGTCTGTCACTTCCTTCCATCAGTCCCGTGGAGCCTCTATTAGCTGATGTTACTGTTGTTTGAACTGACAGTCCCAAGGCCCTGTGCCTGACAAACAGTGCTACACACACACACACACACACACACACACACACACACACACACGCCCAGAGCTGGCAGCCTGGTGGAGTAAAGTGCTCTTCTGTTCTAGTTCGTCTCTTTCAGTCTCTCATTTGTCTGTGAGTCCCTCTGTCAATCTGCATACAGTTAATCTGCGTTTAGGTCAGTCAGTGACTTCCTGCTTGTGAAAACGCTCTACGTCATTTAACCTTTTGTCTGAGTCTCCTTCAGTCTTTGAACCCTTTTCAGACCTTTATGTTAATCTGATGGAAATATAAAGAACATATACATATACATGCAACACTCTGCTTGCACTATGAACTTGTTTCTGATCACAAAACAAACTTCAGTTAACTAGTTAAAACAATATTCCTCATGCAGACAGAGGAGTGTGCAGATCAGTCTCTGAAACTATTTTTCTCTTGCGATGCAACCGGAGCAAAACATTTTACTTTCTGTATATTCTCAAAGTCTTTTCACATCACCTGCTTGCAAATGAATATCCAGCATGTGAGATTATAGGAATCACTGTCCTGTCATTTAACGCTTGTTCACTGTCGGACTTTATAAAACATGCAGTGTTATTCCAGCTGGTGTTTCCAAGTATGTGCACATATTAGGACCTGAGAGAGTGAAATCATCTAACAGTCAGTATGAACAGGAGGAATGATCACAGCGATGTCTCTTGCATGTCTCATGCTTCGTCCTGCAGGTTTAAAACACCAGATTACACCACGTCACTCTCATGAACGCTTGAATCTGCAGACAGTGTCGTGGGATTGACAAAAATATTCGGTCAGCCTGTCCAGTTTGTTTTATATCACGCAAATATTAATGAGTAATACATTATAATCTGTAAGTACTTACTAAATCACTCTTCAAGCCATCTAGTGACAAACCATCACAATGTGGATTTTAATGACAAAGGAGCAGAAGAAGACAAGAAAAAAAGGCCTCTAGAGACCAAATATAAGCGTAGTAAACCCTCAGATGACCTGCAGGCTTGTAGATGAAATGCATTTAAATGTAAGAACAGGATTTAGGCCTGAGGCTCTGCTCCAGACTGACATGACATAAACATACAAGCATGATTGTGGGTTCAATCCTGGTTGAAGGACACTTTGCTAATGGTGGTGACACACTAGCTGACCTCAGCCCGTTATAGATGAACTCATCTGTAGAGAAGTATCCATGGGATAAATCTAGTAGGGAAAGGCTAAATGTTATTAAAGTCTTTCATTTGAAAACTCAACAATAAATGTCCATATTTTAAAATAAATGCTTAGCGGGTAACTCAAAAATCAACATCCTGACTGGCAGGTGATAATTTCATCACTTTTCAGAAGCTGTTATTTTATCTGTGTGTGAACCTCTAAATTATCTCCAGAGAGAAAACATCTAAAAAAGGCACGAGTAGATTTAAGTGCATGAACCTGACCTGACCTACACTGTGATGCACTGCCAGCACGCGGCGATTCATCACGCTGCCCTGAAACAGCTCGAGCAAAACCTGCAGAGATTAATGGCACAAATCCTCCTATCTGCCCCTTCCTTGGTGCAGGTGCAACTAACAAAAAAAAAGAAGCTAAGAACATAAGAACATTGGTGCAAAAACAAACACATGTTAAAACAAATTCATGCACATGTGTGTGTGTGTGTGTGTGTGTGTGTGTGTATCAGTACACAGTCATAGCCCTGCTGTAAATAGTCTGACTGTATCTGACGTCCACCTGTTTCCAGCAGAATAAAACACAAGACTGAGACATCAGCGTTTGACTTGATATGTTCAGCTCTGTTTCTGCTCCCTACCAACATCTAAATGCTCCACTATGTTCACCAGCTGCTCTACAGTAACTGTGTCTGGTTGCTGTTTGGCTGTTTACGGCTTTTTCTCTGTAAAACGATGCTATGAGAGCTGAGAGTGAACCAGAGCTGATAAACAATGAGCTGAAAGTCACTATAAAGCTCCATAAAGCTGAGAGGAGCTGCAGAGTCTCTGATGATCCTCTGGAGTTGATTATAAATATCATATCTGCTCTCATGTTTACCACAACTAAAGACAAATAACCTCACTCATGTACAACGTCATCCAAGACTGCAGGAACTACTCAAATCTAAAATATTCAGCTTCTCATCTTCTACATTATTAAATCACATACATCATATTTTCATTTGTGCATTAGTTAAATCAGTAAAGCAGCTCTTTGTGGTAAAAATGCAAATACAGCATGACCTATAATAAAGTACCAGGTCTCTAGTGTATTAACAACTCAGTGGTTCATAATGCATATCTGTCTTATAGATATTATAGAGATACTACAGCCAAGCAGCTGCGGCTTATTATTGAAGTAACAAAAGCATTAAAATACTAAAATATGTGCAGGACGGTGGCTCTGTGACACGACATCTTCCTGCTGAATCTACTCCAGTTTCTGTTTCAGGACACTTTTCCAGTCAGACCTTTCATGTAAAAGTAATAATTATCCTCAACAGATGAGTAAATTGGTAAATTGAGATTTTGAGCTCGAGATGTCTGACTTCTCTCAGCGTTTCTTCTTCTTTCTCTCTCTGTGTTTTCTCCTCTTCATCATTACAACCTTGGTTTCCACATCCCTGCACCTTTTATCTTTTCAAGTGTAAAAGATCCTTGACCACTCTGGCCGTCTCTTTTTACGGCCGTCTGCAGCGGTGTGTGAATTCACAGCGCATTCAGGACGTGGCCCTGGCTCAGGGGAGTGCACAGCAGCTTCAAATGAAGAGATTTCTTTCAAAATGAGATAAATATTGATGCTTTATCATAAGAATAAAACAAAGTGTTGACAGAAACCAGGAGATCTGTCTCGTTCTAGAAGCACAGAATGAGGATTTTTTGCCAGCGATATGTTGTTTTATATCTTTGACAGCCTGGATCAATGCAACTTGTCAGCAGATTAAAAAACAGGCAGTGATGAAGTGACCTTTGACCCTTGCCCCCAGGCGGCCATACTCACTTGCTGCAGGTCCACGCCTCCCTGTGCCACTGAGAACAGAGGGTGAGAGCCAAAGTCTGAAGCCTCGAACACCTTCAGCCGCCACACAGAGACACGAGCAGCAGAGTTAAAGCTCCAACTGATCAAACGTTAACACAACAAATCCCCGACAGGACTCATGAAAACATGTTAACATCGACACATGATGAGCTGATGACGGACGTGGAATGTACGTTTACTCAAGTATTATACTTAAGTACAATTTTGAAGTATAAATATAAATATAATATTTCAGTTTTAGTCCATGTGATGCTACATGATACTTCCACTGTACTACATGTCAGAGGTAAATCTAGTACTTTCTACTCCACTACATTTATGTACTGTGACTGCAGTACTTTAACTACATCAAGATCACTATACTTATGTACTGATACTGCAGTACTTTAACTACATCAAGATCACAATACTTATGTACTGTTACTGCAGTACTTTAACTACGTCAAGATCACAATACTTATGTACTGTGACTGCAGTACTTTAACTACATCAAGATCACTATACTTATGTACTGTTACTGCAGTACTTTAACTACATCAAGATCACAGTACTTATGTACTGTTACTGCAGTACTTTAACTACATCAAGATCACAGTACTTATGTACTGTTACTGCAGTACTTTAACTACATCAAGATCACTATACTTATGTACTGTTACTGCAGTACTTTAACTACATCAAGATCACTATACTTATGTAGTGCAATATGAATATATGATGCACCATGACATTAGATGTGACATTGTTTTATTGGATCTTCTTTGGTGTAATTTTACTTTTCAACGTGTTGATGGTTTTTAGAAGTTTGAGTTCGCTGTAACGTAAATCCACTGTTGACATCTTAGAGCCTCACAGTGTTCATCCACAAACACCCAGACGCTCCAGACAGGAGAGAAACAATCTGTGTTACAGTCCAATGATGTGTGACCAAGTACACACAGATCTCAGTTTTGCTTCTCTCTCAGGGAAAATCATCCGCTGACCGAATAATAACCGGCATGCTGTTCAGCTCCGATGCACCGCTGAGGCTGAGCGCACACAGCGGGATTTATTCAACCAATTAGGCTTCAGAGTTTACATCCCTGAAAACTTTTCAGAGCTCAACATCCACAGGCGCTTTTAATATTTAATTAAACAGTTTTTATTGGATCTGTCTATTATTTCTATATTGAAATATTTGGTCCCTGTTTTATAAAACTCGTGTCAGTGGTGTATTGTGATATAATCAAACCCAGTTGTGAGTATAGAGTATATATACAGTAAGGTACAGAAGTCATAAAACATCATCATTATTTAACAGGGACAAACATCTCACTGATGAATAGTCATGATTTATAATGAATAAACATGAAAAGGCTTCATTTGTTCCCTATTGGATGGGTGGTGACAGGAGCTGCCATTCATAATGACCTATGAAGCCCTATGACGGTTAACAAGCGTGTGTGTGTGTGTGTGTGTGTGTGTGTGTGTGTGTGTAGATAAAATAATGAGTGTGGAGCATTTTCTATAACATTCATTTGCAAACTGAAGCAAATTTTCTGACAATAAATGATGTATCGGCTCATCCATCCATCCTCTCCTGAATCCTCCCCTTCATCCATCCATCATTTTTTCTTTCCTCTCTAGATCCTCCTCCCTCCATCCATCTATCCGACCCATTAATCCGTCCACTCCCGTCTCTCTCCCTTCATCCCTTTCTCTCCTCCTTCTATGCTTCTTATTCTCTATGAATAAATCTTTCCCCTTTTTTATTCCACTTAACTATCACACTCTTAACTTTATTCTTGCTGATATTGGGATTATCTCTACATGCTCACCTGGTTTCCTGCCAGCAGCACCGTTCCCGGGGTCGGGCTGGGTCGGTAGGGAATAGTCGCTCCCTTCGGTGGAGACTACAGAGATGGAGGCACAGGAAAGGAAATGATGAGAAATCAGGAAGAATTGGACTGTTACAGTTTTCAACATTATCAGTGTGAACAATATGCAGCACTATTAAAGACATCGTTCACGGCCTGTTCTCACCGTCCATGTTTGTATTTCTAGGTTGAAACCTTCCTTCTTCCATCACAAAGTGTTCAATATAATATTTTTGAAGCTGGAAATTCTCTTTATTCTATTTTTCATTTGTTTATATCTTTTCATCCATTCTCCAAAAATAAATCAAAGACTGACATGATTGACGCGGCTTGACGCTGATGTTTCACACGTCAACACTTCATGTGTGTGTTTGACGCAACAGCGAGACATCAGAGAAACTTCCAGTCAGGTCGAACATAGGTTCATTTCACTGTTCACGTCATGAAATCTTATTGAGAACATACGTTTCTGCTGGATTGTTGCTGACTTTGCCTGAATTGCTCGTGTGGCTGAAATAAGGAAAAATTATTGCTTTTCATGCAGCATGCTGAGTGGTTTTATTGCTCTCGAGCTCATTTCATATGATTTAATATTTGATTCAATACTAATAATAATGAAGTGCCTTTATATAGCTCATTTTAAGAGCCAATATCACAAAGTGATTCACAATGAAACCAGCAAAAACAAGGCAACAGACATCCAGCTGAAAACAGAAACTAACAAAACGAATGAAACAAAAGGGTCTTGAGCTGATTTTAAGTGTCCACAGATCTTAAGTCGTTTAAGGAGCTACAACCTCAAAACCTCCTTTTGTCCTGAACCTCACAGACCTGCTGGTTTTATGTGACTCGCCCTGAAATTGAAGCCAGTATGAAGACATCAGGGTTGGTGTTACATGAGACCTTTTGAGGGACTGGTTCAGGAGCTTGGCTGCAGCATTTTGGACGACTTGTAAGCGGTTCAGGGATGTCTTGTTACGACAGGTGAAAAGAGACTTACAGTAATCAAGAGTTTGACTTCTGCAATATTTCACAGCTGGTAAAAATAATTTACATTCTGTTGAAGATTCAAAGTTCGGCCCAGATTACCGAGTCGATTTATCTGCCATCCAATCCTTTATATAGTTGAGGCACTTCAAACATTATGAGGCTTAAACAGAATATAACTTTACATCTTCTTGGATTTGGAAATTCAGTTCAGACTCTGAGTATTTACATCAGACCGCTGGCTAACTGTATCTTCAGTTTCTAACGCGGTGCTGCTGGTAGCAGGTCTGATAAGAGACGGCAGAGAGGCCAAGTCGTACATGAGCGTGAGATTTCTTTCTTTCTTGTGTCAGTAAACACAACACACCAATAACTAACTGTGCTATATTCAGTTATTAAAGACTCATATTCTGCTGCGGAAAGAAACTATGAAACTTTTTCTCATTTTTTATTCGAAATGGAAACTTCTCACCAGAGAGAGCACAATTTGTCCCACTTTAAATTTAAAAGCTGCTTCCAAATGATTGCAGTTGATCTCCTTTTTTCTGCTCGTCAGACAGCAACCTTCATCAAGACCAATTAGCTTCACCGTCAGATGTTTCATGTTACAGTTCAGTGGACAGAGGACACGAGAGCCTGGGAACGGTGCTGCGCTCTATTTACTCAATCAAGTTGTGACAACAAGAATCAGGACTGATTGGTGAGATTTGAAGTCTACAAGCTTACGGCACAGTGATGACAGGACCACACAGAAAAATGGATCTGAGTGTACCGTATCCCAGCATGCACCGGGTGGAAGGAGGCAAGGAGACAACAGTCCATCAGAGAGCAAAAGGAGATCAAAAGATTTCTCATTTCAGATCAAAAAGACAGGGAGTAAACTCGGCACTTGAAAGTGTGAGTTTTGCTGAGGTCAGTGTTTGTCTTTCTCTTCTTTCTTTCACTCCTCCCTCTTCATCTCGGATTAAGGTGCTTTGAATACCAATGAGCTCCCCGAGCCTTTGATTTCACTGTTTCAGCTTCTAATCTCCAAGACGTAGCTCATCTTAGATTCTGTCTCTGATTAATTATAACACAAAGTTGGACGGTGTGTCGTAAAGATGCTTATATGTGACAGACAAAGCTCTGTGTTGCATCTGAAACACCAAAGACTTGATTTAAGTTAAATGTTGGATGTTTCCAATATCATTAAATACCATTTAAAAGGGGCATATTCTGAATTTAGTGATTTCAGTTATTTATTCATATACCATTAAACATGTAAATAATATAAAATCCCACAGTACTTGAGTAAATGTACTTCACACAGCGTGCAGGCTGCTCCCTCATGGATACGTACCTCGAGGATCACAGTGCAGATGAGTTTAACACACTGGATGATGGCGTCCTGGCTCCCTGATATCGTCACCTCTCTCTCTGTGGAGTTCGGGAGGAGGTCCCCTGCCACCTGCACCTGGGCACCTGTCGTCTGCACGCACACACGCACACACTGAGTTTGAGTTATGAGCTGCTGTAACATTTGTAGGTTTGTTAATAATTCATGAGTGAGATTATGTGTTAATATACATGATGAAGTGAAGTTTAGACGGTCAGTCAAAGTGAATGGAAGTGGATTTGAGGTAGTTTTTAGGTGTTTAACAGTTATCCTAGACCATCCTGCTTTCCACATTAAATTAATAAACGTGTGAATGCATCAAATGTTGCATAAAGCGACAACATATCGTACAGTCACACCGAGGCTGATAGCATCCTGCTACACAACAGAGGAGCCACAGACTTTGAACTTTGACCTGTTGAAATGACCAGAAGAATTTGTAATATTTCTTCTTTTTAATGCAAACAAACGTATATTAACAATATGTTGACAGTATTTTTGGTGCTTAAAGAGGTGACTGAGTGTGATTTCTATTGGACTTTAAATATTTGGCTTTTTCGAGAGCTCACTTAGCTGTCTCACGTTGCCATGGAAACTAGCATATGAAGCATCAGTCCTTGTGAAGTTTTCAAGGTCCTATTTCACACTGTGTTTGTATTATCATTATTATCTTTCAATCCTTGAATTTTAAATATCAAAAGCTTACTCGTGTGAATTGGTTCTGTCCAGAAACACGTTTTATTTATTCCACAAGGTTTTAGTTTGACAAACATCCAGTGGGGGTCAAAGATATTTGTCATGAAATGAAATGTTTGACCTCATCAGTGATAGTTTATGATTTTCACTGTCTGGAGGATGGATGTCCTGCCATGATCCATAGGTTTTAATTTATTGACTGATGTCGGTGATGATCTGTAATTTGTAGTCATAATTCAGATTTCTTTGTCTCTCTCTTCTTTATGTCAGAAAGCACCTGACTTTAATTCAACTGTGATGAATGTATTTTAATATCTAACACGGCACACTTTTGAACAGCTGTCTCAAGGAAACATCATCACCACCGCCAACGGGTGTCTTTATATACAGTTTATTAATCTAATTCATATTTATTTAAATTATTTGGAATCTGTGTTCGAGTCCATCAGCAGTCACAGAGCTGTAACAACTGTCCATGTAATTATT
>CM072863.1:1112500-1120000 GCA_036937835.1 Pampus argenteus | reverse complement strand
TTCCATGAAATAAACGTTTGGTTTGGAATAACTCTTTTAATTCATCCGCATTTTTCGCCCCTAATTTGTCAAGTTTCAAATTACAGAAGCAGGAAAAACAAAGTGATGAGCGACTAGAGTAAATACAACAAATTAGACAAATAGTGTGTGTGAACGCATCTGTGCTTGTGAGGCCAGACTATCCTGTTAGACACATAATAAACAGCTTCCTGTCAGGAAACAGCCACGTTGTAGAGGAAGTAAAGGTTATTCACTTCACACCATGGGAGCTCAGACGTGTGTGTGTGTGTGTGTGTGTGTGTGTGTGTGTGTGTGTGTGCTATCTACCTCCTCCAGTTTGAACGTGATCATGGTGAAGGCTCTGAACACGCAGTCTGTCGGCCCCGTGATGGTGATGATCCTCTCTGGACACGAACCCTCTGAGATGTTGATCCTCGCACTGCTCTGTGGGTCCAGACACAGACGGGAGAGGCAAGGGGAGGGAAGGGAGGGATTGTGGGAGAAAAAGGCAGGAGATAAGGAAAGGGAGAACAGGGATAAAAAGCAAGGGAGGGGAAACATCAGGGAAGGAAGGGAGGCAAGTGGGGAGCAGAGCGGAGGTGAATAATGACGTGGGGGAGGGAGGGTGGATGGAGGTCAATGGAAAGAGGGATGAGGACCAGAGGAGAGGAGAGGGGAAGGGGGAGAGAGAAAACACATTAGTGGAGGGGGGGAGGGTATTTGGGCCAAGACGGAGAAGAGGAGGAGAACCATTCTCACCACACTGCCCCCCGCTCCCTAAAGGAGATTTACCTGTGATGCAGGAGGAGAGAGGGAATACGAGGAGGCTGGAAGAGGGAGGCAAGAGGATGAGGAAGAGCGACGTAGTAAATCAAGAGAGGAGAGGAGAGGAGAGGAGACGAGATGAGAGAAGAGAGGAGAGGAGGGGGTGGGGGGTGGGGAAGAGATTAGGCAGAGAGAGATTAAGGCAATTTTGACAAGGAGGACGATGGAGGATGGAGGAGGATGAAGGTTCAAGCAGCAAGGAGAGGAGAGATTTATTATAGGAGAGGAAGAGGAGGAAAGGTACAGGAGGGGGAAGAGGAGGACAGGAGAGTGAGGGAAAGGATCAGGAGGAGAGGAGAGAGAGAGACAAGGTGGTGCAAATATTTGAGGAGAAATAAGAGGAGAAGGTGCAGTAATAACCGTATGAGAGAGGACGGAGAAGACGGGAGTAAAGTGTGTTAAAATCTCAGCCCCATGTTGGATGTGTGGGGGGATGAAAGAAAGAAAGACAGGAAGACAGGAAGAAAGAAAGACAGGAAGAAAGAAGGACAGGAAGACAGGAAGAAAGAAAGACAGGAAGACAGGAAGAAAGAAAGACAGGAAGACAGGAAGAAAGAAAGACAGGAAGGAAGAAAGAAAGACAGGAAGACAGGAAGAAAGAAAGACAGGAAGACAGGAAGAAAGAAAGAAAGAAAGAAAGAAAGAAAGAAAGAAAGAAAGAAAGAAAGAAAGAAAGAAAGAAAGAAAGAAAGAAAGAAAGAAAGAAAGAAAGAAAGAAAGACAGGAAGAAAGGAAGAAATAAATAAAGAAAGAAAGAAAGAAAGAAAGAAAGAAAGAAAGAAAGAAAGAAAGAAAGAAAGAAAGAAAGAAAGAAAGAAAGAAAGAAAGAAAGAAAGAAAGACAGGAAGAAAGAAAGACAGGAAGGAAGAAAGAAAGACAGGAAGACAGGAAGAAAGAAAGAAAGAAAGAAAGACAGGAAGACAGGAAGACAGGAAGGAAGAAAGAAAGACAGGAAGACAGGAAGAAAGAAAGACAGGAAGACAGAAAGAAAGACAGGAAGACAGGAAGAAAGAAAGAAAGACAGGAAGACAGAAAGACAGGCATACAGGAAGAAAGAAAGACAGGAAGAAAGAAAGACAGGAAGACAGGAAGACAAGAAGAAAGAAAGACAGGAAGACAGAAAGACAAGAAGAAAGAAAGACAGGAAGACAGGAAGACAGAAAGACAGGAAGAAAGAAAGACAGGAAGACAGGAAGAAAGAAAGACAGGAAGACAGGAAGACAGGAAGAAAGAAAGACAGGAAGACAGGAAGAAAGAAAGAAAGACAGGAAGACAGAAAGACAGGCATACAGGAAGAAAGAAAGACAGGAAGAAAGAAAGACAGGAAGACAGGAAGAAAGAAAGACAGGAAGACAGGAAGAAAGAAAGACAGGAAGACAGGAAGACAAGAAGAAAGAAAGACAGGAAGACAGAAAGACAAGAAGAAAGAAAGACAGGAAGACAGGAAGACAGAAAGACAGGAAGAAAGAAAGACAGGAAGACAGAAAGACAGGAAGAAAGAAAGACAGGAATACAGAAAGACAGGAAGACAGGAAGAAAGACAGGAAGAAAGAAAGACAGGACGACAGAAAGACAGGAAGGCAGGAATAAAGAAAGACAGGAAGAAAGGAACACAGGAAAAAAGAAAGACAGGAAGACAGGAAGAGAGAAAGACAGGAAAACAGAGAAAGAAAGAAAGAAAGAAAGAAAGAAAGAAAGAAAGAAAGAAAGAAAGAAAGAAAGAAAGAAAGAAAGAAAGAAAGAAAGAAAGAAAGAAAGAAAGAAAGAAAGAAAGAAAGAAAGATTTGTTTTACTTAACTATACTTCTCAACCTCAAATCATTAAGCTCAGTGTGTGTGTGTGTGCGTGTGTGTGTGTGTGTGTGTGTGTGTGTGTGAATCACTGTCTTGCAGCAATCAGCTGTGTCTGTTTCACTTACAGCTGAGCTCTCTGTCACTGAACACACAGTCACACAGAAACAGAGGGAACAATCACGTGTTTCAAACACACACACACAGGCACGCACACACACACACACACACACACACACACGCACACACACACACACACACACACACACACACGCACGCACGCACACAAATTGACAGTAACAGTCAAACGTCTTTGTTGTGTTGTTAGCGGACATGTAGCCATCTAATAATTAAACCTGCTACTTGTTAAAAGCTAAAGCTAATTAGCACCAAGCTAATGCACCACGCGGCTTTGCTAGCTGCACAGCTAGCTGCAGTGCTAACAGCTAAACAAACATCATGTTGTGATTATATGCTAACAGTGTGATTTTCAGTGTGTGTGTGTGTGTTACAACTTCTATAACTCTCCTTCCATCCATCTTTCCAAACCTCTCTTCCTTTCTTTCTCTTATCCATCCCTCCTCCACCCCTCTCCTCACCCCTCTGTCTCTCCCTCCCCTCCGTTCATCTAATCAGTCTCATAATCATTAATTTATTGATACGTCCCCCTTCAATTACCCATCTACCTGACTGTCTCACAATCATTTCATCCATCACGTCCCATATCCTTCTGTCCTCCTTGTGATCCTCCTACTTAACCTCCGTCTTATCAATCACCCTCTCCCCATTCCTGCCTCCTCCTCTTCTCCATCTTCTTCTCTTTTTTCTATTAAATCAGTCCCTCCACCTACTAACATGTTAGTGTATCGCTCCTATATATCAGTTTGAGCCACAGATCTCTGTTGTTGGGCAGATATCAGACAGTCTGTCTATTAAATATTTCTACATACTACTGTGATTAATATGAATGAAGCGCCACAGTTACATATCACACACATTTGGTGGAAGGTCGTATGAGATGGAGGACACTGACGTTGTGTTTGTTGTATTAAACTCAGATCGTGATCTAGTGTCAGTCAGCACATCCTCATAATGAAACAACCACACAGAACGACCAATAAGAGCGTCAGGAAAAGATGCTTCATGATCTGACCACGCTGTGGTTACGGTCTGGTTACGTTTAGGCACGTTGGGCAGTCAGTGAAAGATCACGGTTTGGTATCAGACCGAATCAAAGCTAACTTGAACCGATCCTCGCTACCTGCTTACTGATGTCACCTGAATGCATCACAGCGTCTGACACTCAAACGTACGTTTTTCCAGCAACAAGTCCAAACCTGAACTCAAAGGAAACAACAGGTTCTCCATTGCTGCTGTTGAATCAGGCAGCAACACACCCAAAGTACAAGACTGCTGTACACACCTTTACTTTTATATGAATCAGGGCTCAGAGGTCAAAGGTTTCAGGGTCACAGTTATTATAATAATATTATATTTTATGATAGTGCTGCTACTGCTGAGCTCACCTGTTCCCTCATTGATCCTGTGTTAACCTGCATATGACAGAAACCTGTTGGACCAAATCAAGATTCATTTTTAAATGGATGTTTTTGCACATGTGCTCACGTATTGCACTCCTCTCCTCTCCTCCTCTCTCCTCTCTCTTCTCTCCTCTCTCCTCTCTCCTCCACCTCCTCTCTCCTCTCTCCTCTGCTCCTCTCTCCTCTCTCCTCCTCCCTAATTAGTGACACATGTGTCTTGCTGTTGCAGCGTCAGACGGTCGTCTTCATTACTCTTCATTTGGAGCGCAGGAAGGATGGATGGTCACGTCATGCAGCTGGATTTCTCTGCTCCGTTCTGCTTTACTGGGGAGTCGTGCTGTGTGTGTGTGTGTGTGTGTGTGTGTGTGTAAAGCCATTATGAAGAGCTACATCCTGACATCAATGCTTTTATTGACTTGATGAATGGAGACTTCTTGCATGCTGTGTCATCTCCTTGTGTGTGTATCTCTGACAAAAGAAAAGAAAAACTGGCATTGGGTGAAAATGTGGCCTTGAAACACTGGATTTCATTTGCATTTTGTTAGTGAACGTGTGTGTGTGTGTGTGTGTGTGTGTTTTCTCTGTTTGCATAGACAATGCAGTGAGGCAGTGAGGTAGAGTAACAGGTTGGGGAATAAAAAAGAGTAATGAGAGGAAGACGTATCTTATAAATCCAGTGTAACTATACATCCAGTGTTTGTCCTTGAGAAGAAAATATCCATTTAAATATTCATGCATCCGGCTCGGTGAGTTACGCTGTCAGACAGAAACGCTCACGCAGACTTCGGTTTCCATTTCCTCTTCGTCTGTCTCACTGTTTCATTTTCTGTCTCTTTTGTTTGATCCTTCTCCTTAAATCTCTCCATAGAGGTGATGACTTCAGAGTCTTTAAACACGTCTTTCAACATGAGTTTTGGTTTTAGTTGACTTTGTTTTTGAGCATGTTTGTAGCCTCTGCAGCTCTTCGTCTTTACGGAGCCTCGCAGTGACTTTCAGCTCAGTGTTTATCCGTCTGGCTGCAGCTTCACTGTTCTGGTTCACTCTCAGCTCTCATCATATCATTAGTCAGGCTTAGGAAAAGATCTTGGTTCAGATTAAAATGTGTTAAAATGTGCTGCTTTTCAAACATTTTGCCATATTTTGCCATATAACTAACTGTCTATCCTCTTCTTCTTGTATTAACATCAGTGATCCAGCAGCCTCCTGAACCTCCCAGCAGGTACTCATAGGAGGACTGACTCCACTCTGACATGCATATGTCTTATAACGTGAAATGATTTTTATAAATATCACTGAGATGGCCTGAATATTTGACCTTATCTTTACATCGTTGTATATCCGTTCTTTCTCCACATCTCAGCTCGATGTTCTGCTTTCATTCTGCTAAACTTTCTTTTTTTTCACAAGTTAACTTAAAATTTCCCCGACGGATGAATAAAAACATCACTGCTGCCTCGCTCTGTCTGCTCCGCGCTCTCCAGAGACACTATTCCTTTACTCTATTCCTCTGAGGACGCACATTTCAAAAATCATTTCTTTCCCCGTCATGTGTTTGTGGGTTATTATTTAACATTTTTACAGGCAGGCAGGGAACTAAATTGAGTAAATTTAGGCTCATTAAAACACAGTAGTGTCTTATTCTCATGTTGAAACACACCAGAAGGAGTTCTGTGACCCATTTTCAGCCCCATTTCATAAATCTGAATATAATCTTTTCTCACACATTTTACTCATCTTTATGCTGTTGTGCTGACGTACAGAGGACCAGTGATGAAGGACTCAATAACAACAGATCCCTGTTGATCCACTCAGTGTAACATGAGATAGACATTTTACAATAAATGCACGCAAACATTCAACTAAAACACTCTGGTATTCATATCAGGTGTTGCATATATTAACCAGACACTGATGTATTCAGCAGGATGAACACAGACCGTTTGAAGCTATAGATCCACATGTTTAAGTATTCATACAGCTGCAGCGAGCAGAAGAACCGCATGAGAAGCAGAACAGGACCAGAATGACCTGCCTTTAGTCTGTGGTCAGTCCAATGTTGTTGTCATGCTTTTTAATTATTTATGTCTTCTAAGTATAACCAGTTGTGACCATTGTTGTTGTGTACAGTTGCCATTGTTACAGGTTTGTGTCGGATAAGGGTTTCACGTGGTCACATTTCTCTCTCTGCTGTAATGTTTTTTCCACATTTCTAATATAAAATGTTGCTGTAGCTACAAATGTAAAGACTAAATACACATTCATATCTGCCCAGTAACAAGAGAACATTTCACTGTTTGTGCAGCTCTCTTATTCTCTTCTCTTCTCTCTCTTTCTCTCTTTTTTACTCGCGCTCATTCTTACTCTCGCTGTATTTGCATCTCAGTTTTTCCTTGGAAAGACGTGGAGGCAGCAGAGTAGACATATATTCCACAGGGAAGCTCTACACCTTCAGCTCCAAGTCGTGCTGTGATTTTACAGCCTGCTGACAGCAGATATGGTTGAATATGTACACGTCAACATGTAAGGATATCAGTTTCTATTCTTCTGAAATGTTTTTATGTTCCTTAAATCATCCAGTTACAGAAGAAGTAGCCGCTAACACCATATATATCACCAGCTGACTTTCATGCTTCCATGTAGAAAGATGCTTCCACTTTCTCACAGGTCTAGTATAGATCTTCACAGTATTGCATTGCATTAGCAGGAATGCATGTGAGCTGCATTTGAAGGGTTTTCATGGATTAATAGGAGAAAACGGCAGAGATATGCAGAGGATGGATGAGGGTGACAGTCTTACCTCTTCTCGTATTCTCTTCACTGTTTCTCCTTTCTGTGGAAACACAAGAATCTCGATTTTAAAAGCAGCTTCATCTTTAAACTTTAAACTGGCGATAGAGCACCGATGCTAGAAATACGACGAAAACGTTGTTTAAATGGATCTTTTAATTAGTTTGTGACTGTGTGCAGCCGTTCATGTTTCTGTCTTTACTTTCTGTCAGTGGGATCAGAAGGTTTGAAAATTACAACCCAAGAGGAGGATTTTGCAGGACAAAATTAAATTAGCATTAGACACAAATAGAGCCACAGGGGCCACATTTACAGGAAATACATGCAGGCAGTCTATAACTTAAAGACTGCAGGTCCAACTGGAACAATCCGGGTGAGGAAATATGAACCAGTGATGCTGCGTCGGTAACCAACAGCCAGGCGGGATGCCCTCCAGCAGCTTCACCCGGCTGCTAACAGTCACACTAAACAAGAAGAAATGTGCTCTCATGATGAATAAACCTTAAAAAAGCAATGCTGTATTATGTTTGTGTTGTTTCTTTCTCTCCATGTGAGCT
>CM072863.1:1065000-1107500 GCA_036937835.1 Pampus argenteus | reverse complement strand
GAGCTCTGCTGGAATATCTGCATGATTTCCAGTTAAAACCTCCTTATTTAAAGCTTTAGTGTAAAAGTTTGATGGCGTGTGTGTGTGTGTGTTTGTCCATGCTGGTTGGTTAGTGAGGCGTGGGCGTATATATGTGTGTGTGTGTGTTGTGACTAATGGCAGCAGACGATGATGTAATGGCAGGGCGGGATAGCTGGGAGAGAAAGTGACATCACTGCCAGTGCATGTGTGTGTGTGTGTGAGTGTGTGTGTGTGTGTGTGTGATATCTGAGTGAGGGTGACACCAGTCTCTATTTTAAGACAACAGAATCTAATAGGAAGAGGAGGGGTGAGAGACAGATAGAAAGAAAGACAGAAGAATTAAACTGGAGGGAAAAATGAGAAATAATAGACTGAAATTTTAAATTAATTTTCACTTAAACTCTGGTTGACTCAGAGAAGCAGAGCCAGTGGGCGAGAGACACAAAGTAGATACAAGGAGAGAGAGAGAGAGAGAGAGAGGGAGGTCATTTTCTGCCATAAGTCTTTTCCACCCTGATGCTGCTGTTGATAATCACTGTAATTACAAGGACACGCTAATGCTAGGATGCTACTGCTAACACTGTAATAGAAAGTGAAGGATGCTGATGCTAAAGCACAGAAAATCAAAATGTTAGGATGGCAACACGAACCTTAAAATAGAAAGTCAGCGAGGACGTTAGAAAGATGAAGTGACTCAGTTTCACATCTCAAAGCTAAAAGCAACTTCTTACTGATCAATTAGGAGCTAAAAATAAAGCCTGCGTCAGTTTATGTTCTGCTTTATTAGATGAAGATAAATCATTAATATTTTGCTAAAACAATCCCTGACAGAGACGAAGTCAGACCAGGTTCATCAGGTCATTTAAAGGTATTTAAAGGTAAAACTGAAAGTGTTTGAACGTGTCACTGTAGCAGTTTAACTCAGAAGTTAGATGAGATGTGATCATGTGGTCACAAACACATTTATAACTGACGTACTGTGTTACATCTGTAGACTGAAACTATAGTTTGTCTTATTTAAACTTGGACTTCAATTAATTACTTGCATGATCAATTTAAAAAGTTATTATGTTATATGGTATAAGGCTGCTGTTGTATGTGGTGACATATTTAAATAGCAGCCTGAACACAAACTAGAGAAAGCAAAAGATTTCAGTTTGACCAATCAGGTTTGATGTGTGTGTGTGTGTATGTGTGTGTGTGTGTTGCTGTGAATACACTTGCATGCTTTTACATGTCTTTACATATGATTGTGGTATGTGTGTGACAGTAGTCTCCTTATCATAGTCAGTCCTCACAGACCAGAAAGACACAACAACAACAACAACAACAACAACAACACTTTCACAAACAAACATATACATGCATAAACATACACACACAAATGTAGGACCAGAAATACGTAGCAGTACCAGGCTAACACACACACACACACACACACACATACAAATAGAGCGGAAAACATGTGCTGCGCATATACAGACAAGCCTGCCAAAAGCACTTAGACACAGCAAGGCTTCCAGGACACACACACATACACACACACACACATACACACACACACATACACACACACACACACACACACACACACACACACACATACACACACACACACACACACACACACACACACACACACACACATACACACACACACACACACACACACACACACACATACAAATAGAGCGGAAAACATGTGCTGCGCATATACAGACAAGCCTGCCAAAAGCACTTAGACACAGCAAGGCTTCCAGGACACACACACACACACACACACACACACACACACATACACACACATACACACACACACACACACACACACACACACACACACACACACACACACACACTGTCTTTACAGTTTACATAAATGGAATGGAATTTAACGTTAATTTAATTTAATTAATTAATTTTTTTTTACATCCGATGCTTAAATAATCTTACACATATTTCAGTAACTTTACGAACCATAAAAGTCGATCCAGATCTTTGAGGAACAGTGAACGAGCTTCGGCCATCGACCGAGAGCGTTTCCTTTTATTGCTTTTTGGTTTCCTCCTGAACACGTGTGACATGTCTCAAAGCCCTGCAGCAGTCTGCAAGGCTTAGTCACACATCGCAGACCAACACCACCGTGAGGAAGCATACATTTATTCTACCCTAATTGTGAGTGGAGGCACTCGTGTAACAGTATGACAAATTGATTAATTTCTCTGTTAATGCACAAATGCAAAGAGAGATGCAGATGCTGCTGAGACATACTGTTTAGTGTTGGTGGCACAAGGCCATTAAAACAGTAAAATTATTTTAAAATGCAAGCAAGCAGCTGCAATGACAGCTTGAGGAAAATAGCCTGAATCCCTTTTTGAGTTGCCTTTAAAAGTCTGCAGCAACTCCATGACAATGAAGCAGAAACTACGGTGCGATGTGCTCTGAGAATAAGACCCTGACAGGCAGGAAGACAATAAGATAAGCACAGAGACACACACATATATGTAGATATTACTTTGTGTAGACACATATTTTCAGAATTTGATACTTTTTTAATGCTGTAAATAGAAACGTATGACAGTGTGTTAATTATTGATGTTGATGAACCTACAGAGAATTATTATGTCACATAACAATATTACGATATCCGAAATCTAAGAAAAAAAATAAAAAGTAAAAAGTCGCTGTGATGATTTTTACTGTGTTGAGGTCTGAGAGGGTAAAGATATGATTTTAAGATTTTAAGCTACTTTATAATACACATTTATTGACATTATTTCTGTTTTTGTTTTCTGTTCTGTAAGCAAACATCTTGTTACTATCATGTTTGGTTGATGCGTTTAATGGAAGTACTATGACCTCACAGATAATAAATTCGTACTTCTGTTATTCTGTTTCTGCTCATTATTTGCTGCAGTGACCTCGTTTTCCTGCAGCTGGGATTAAAGATTCATGTGCATTGTTCTGCATTTATATGCATTGTACACCATATGTACAAACACATGCGTGCATATACTGTGTAGGTGATTTACGATGGTCATCGAGACATTTATAAGAAAGAGCAAACAGACACGTTTCTAAGTTGGAACGAGCAACCGCTGCAGATCCAACGGAAAGCCGCCTCCGGCTGCGGTGTTGAGCCCTGCAGCAAATTCCCATCCACACCAAAACATGCAACTAGTCCAGCATGACCACAATGAAAATGATGAAATTCAATCCAGTACTTATGTGTTACTGCATACATGTGTTGGTTTCTTCTTTTATAATGTTAATGTTTGTAGGTGTTTTGAACACAGACAGAAGGACAGAGACACAAAGGCAAAAAAAGATGATAAAAGATGCAGCTGTGACATTTTTGCTGCCTCTCAGGCCATTGAATGAGAAAAGGCCGACAGACAGTGAAAGAGTTTCAGCTCAGACTGTATTCAAATGTCAGTCTCCTGCAGCCGGAGAACATTTGAATACCATAACAGGATATGCAGATCGCCTGCTGTGGACCGAAGCACCAACAACTAGACCTTTGGAGCACATCTGTGTTGACTTGCACATTATAAAATACCAACCGTGGTAGACGTCTGTCTTTAATTACTTTCTCTTAATCTACTGTGAGCTTTAAGAGAGTAAATGCATCTGCAGTATCTGTTACTGCACAGTTTCATCTGCTCATTTTAAACATCTAAAATTATAATCATTCTTCTTTCATCTGTTTTTAATCATTTACATTTGAGCAGAGATTGTAATATATGCTGTGAGTGAATTGATGAAGAGGTTTGTGTTTTGAAAACACAATTTTCTCCTTTCCACTTGGGGTTCGTTAATTCTGCTTTGAGAACGTCTCCTGCCATCATACCAGACACCAACGTTTAATTTAGAAAGGAGAGCGACTCTACAGGGTCTCAATTAGACGGCAGCAGGCTTGATTTAGGTTTGTCTCTGTTTTCTCTTTCCAAATGAGTCAGTTCTCGGTGTATTGTGTGCAGCATCTCCTGCTGGCTCACCGGGGCTCCTCGGATACATGTGGAGGCTTATATAATGTAGGTGAATGCTAGTAGCATAGAGGATGTTGTTAATAGAAAGATTCATCACTACGACCACCACAATAATACTGAGAGATCAGACTGTGGCATTATAACAAACATACATGATAGCTGCTTCAAGTAAATACGCACATATTCACATCTTGACTTTAGACACTTTTCAGCAGGTTGTCACCAGGCCAAGACAGTCGAGACATGAACGAAGCAGACAACCGAGGATCTGGTTTTTATAGGCTTGCCGACTGCTTAAATTAGCTTTGACTTCAACTGGCCAGGCTGAGAGCTACAGGTCATCTATATTACATCAACACACCCGCCTGTGTGTGTGTGTGTGTGTGTGTGTGTGTTAGACAAACAGAGAGGTGGTTTATGAAAAACACAGAGTTATACATGGCAGGGATCCAGGCAGTGAACATGTATTATATTTGAGAGTGTGTGTGTGTGTGTGTTCACGTGTGGGATAGTTATTGGGGTTACATGTCAGGTCATCGTGTAATCCTCTCTAACTGGCCCGGCCTTGGGCTTCAGCGCTCTCACATTTCATGACACCAAAATATTTATTCTGCTGCCATATATAAATCATGATGCGTCTGCTTGGAAGACAGGATGAGAGTGTGTGTGAAGGTCATGAGTCCAAAGCATCATGATTTTATTATTCCATAAATATTTTCATATTTGTGAAATGCCAAAGGTTTGAACCTCTTCATGCTATCAAAGTTTTATCTCTACAGAAAACGAAGGTAAACTTTCTTCTTTAGTTGATTTTTTTCTTGAATTCATTATTAATATTCTTTTTGAGGTTTTAACTACATTGAAAATAAATAAATAAATAAATACAAGTTTTATTTTGGCGGAGTCGGGGTTGGCGTTGTGTCTTTAATTCATTTTTTTCTCTCTAGTTTTATTAGTAAAGATAATTCATGTAGAGATTTGATGTGATTCATATCATATTTCTAATTATCCACAAGTTTTTCCTTGAATAAAAATGAGACAGAATTGGATCAATCTTTCTGTTACTTTCAGTTCACTCCTTCATTTGTTTGTTTGGTGTAGCATGTATTTTAATGCATTGTGTTTTCATAATTTTCTTGTGATTGAAATATTACCCATAAAACAGGTCAACTGCATTCATACATTTCAGCACAACACTCCTCAGAATACAGAAAAATGTTGATTTCAGTTACAATAACAGAAATTATGTCTTCTACTGTCCGACTTGAATGCTTGTTGAACCCTCCTAACCTTCTTGTTGTCAAACAAATCCAATTACATTGGTGAATCGCTGACACACACACACACACACACACACACACACACACACACACACACACACACACACACTGTCTGTAGCTGTGTTGCTTCTACTGTCTTCTTCTCTCATAACCACTCTCCCCCATGCTGTCTCTCCCTCTCTCTGTGAAAATCAAGCACTCATTCAGCCATATTTGCGCCGTCTGCAGCAGGAGAGCTGCTGTCAATTGGCTACTTAGCTCAAGAGCTCTTCTCTCATCTCTGAGGGTGCACGGATATCATCTCTCAATTTCACTATCTATATGAGGCCACTGGCCGCTGTGAGATGTAAAGCATATTACAGTGAAGAGTAGAAATGAATGGGAAGAGATAAAGCAAACACGAAGGAGAAACAAGCAGGCTGACAGATAAATCGAGCAAAAGTGTGACAGCGAATAGAGACAGAGGATTGCATGAAATAAAAGCACATAGCTTTGAGTTTGTCTACTCCAGCAAATGACAATACAAAGCATATCTTTTTTAACTCATGTGTAGACAGTTTAAAGAAAAATAAAAATGGTTAAATTTAATAGTTAAGACTTTAGCAGGAAAGTCAGTGGCTCTTGTGTTGTGTAGCAGGATGCTGTCAGGCTCAGTGTGACTGTCTGCTCTGTCTTCAATAGAACGACACACCATCAATTTATGCAAAGATTTGATTTGCTGTATCAAAGTAAGTAACTCCAGATTTACCACCAGGTAAGAGGATGACAGAACAGTATTTAATATGAAACTAGGGGGCGCCATAATCAGATCAAAGAAGTAAAAATTATTATTTCTGTTGGACTTTAAAAGAGTCATAACACTCTTGTCCTGTTCTGACTGGTTTTTGAAGGCTTTTGGGGAAATAAATGAAAACATTAAGTAAAGCAGAAGAAGAGGATGCAGGTTTTATGTGCAAGCAACAGCAATTATGTGGCAATTTCTTCATTTATTATTTAAATATGCTGGATGAGATAAAACTCTTTCATATTATATCTGATCTGTAAGTAATAGGTTTCAAATATTTACATGAGCATTAATGTTTTTTTTGTTTTGTTTGTTTTTTAACACTCACACCAATAAAGTAATTAAGTTGGAAGAAAAAAGTGACAAGCCAACATAAAGCGAAAGCAGCTGATGTGATGGAAATGAAAGCAACATAGACGGGAGGAGGAGTGGCTTCTGGGTACTAAGAGGCAGGAAGTAATGGACTCTTTATTGAATTAGATGCTTCACAAAACCAGAGCAGTCGTTATTATCCAGCTGAGATCCTGACACAACCACCGATAACTGGATCCATTAACCCGATTGGCTGCACAGCCATTAATCACAAGACATTTTAAAATGTTTAATTCATTTCTCTTTGTATATTATGCTGCCGGCCATTTATAGCTGAAGTTTTGGTTTTTTGTGTGTCATTCATCATTTAAGGTTTTAAGCATTTCTTTGTGTTATTTAGTAATGGATCAGTGTTGCTGCTGTTGTGCTTCTCATTGTCATTAAAGTTTTAATTAAAATTACATGACTAGAAACAGACCGAAGAGGGAAAAACTTTAACAAATCTCTGCAAAATGGCAAATATTTAATATTTTTCTTATTGTTAATAAATTTCATGTTTGGATCCAAACCAACAATAAACTGAATCTACTAACAAGCATTGCGTGTGTATCAAAGGCTCTGTGCTGTACACCTCTGTTGTCTAAAAACCATTAAAACACGGCAGTGAGTCACAGCGCTGCACTGGGCGACACCATCATGACACGTTTGGTCATGTTGGTTTAGAAAAAGCTCCAATCACAAAGGTCATGTTTTCAGTCTCTGGTGAGTAGTCCTGTGTCCTAACAATGATGCTCATATACAACACCAGAGACTCCCATCCTGCTCATACAGTGATGTTATAAAAAGCTTTCAGCTTCGGGCATCAAAGATGGTGCAGCTTCAATCTTAACAGGCATGTTGTGTTTAAATCATTGTGGATTTTTCTGTATTAAACCAAGACAATGATCTTTCTATGACTTTAACCAAGTGCTGCTAGTCTGAGCATGTAATGATGTAGTTTCTATTTAAATTATACTGCAAGATTAACATTGTTTTAACTTGCCAAATATGTTAATTAATAACATGTTCTCATTATATTGAGATAAAACGTGATTCAGCAGCATTATGTTTCTAGCTAAATGTTTTTGCTGTTGCATGTAATTGAACATATGGACAGACGCCACTGAGCATGTGCAGGAATGTAGTTTTGTTTACAGCTTCACTGACTTGTTTTCTACATATCACAATCTCTGGACTTTACAATGTAGTACAAAGTCAACAGGAAGCTACTAAAGCTGTAAACAAAACAGCGTCTCTGCACATGCTCAGTGGCTCTGCTTTACACAGAACTACTCTGGAGAGTGAAATGCTGTTGCTTGACTTTTTTTGTGTTTCATTTCATTCCTGCTTCCTCACGTCTGTTGAATCAGTTCATTGTCAGTCTAATATCATGTATTCTGGGGAGTCGAAGTTTCACCGGCCGGCTGATATCCAGGAAAGGTCACAACCGCAGCAGATGTGGCAGTTCAACAAAGAGCTAATAAGCACATACCTTCCAGAGGCATGACTCACACTTGAGATTTGGAGAACCAACAAAACTGCTGGCAGGACAGAAGATAAAATGTGGACTGACTTCCTTTCAGTATTTCCACTCGTTGAACTGATGTAGCGTCTGGCTCAGCAGCACCTACGCTGAGTATTTACACAACTACATCACTGGATATGTGAGTACATTTATTTATTGGCTCATTACCTTGTCTGTGTCTGGAACTTTTGTACTTGATTATGTGTTTCCATCCTCGTTTGTTTGTTTTGCAGTGATTTTAACTTGTCATGTGCTGTTTGTTGTCTTTACTAGTTCAATATTGTGTGTATTAGTGTGTATTTTTCAGTTTGTGATTTTGCATCTGTGAACGATGTACAAATAAACTTACCAACATGTATTGTTCAGATTCTCTGTGGGAATCAGTGTTTACGTCTTGTTGTCTCCAGACACACTGGACCACTCTGGGTTTGCCTTAACAGACTGCTACTCTTGCAGTGGTTGAAACTCAGGTGAAATGAGGTGTGGAGAGAGATCGGGTTGTTCGAGATTACTTGTCAGGCAGATTGCTTTCACATCACCTCCTCTCTGTTCAATCGTCTTAGACTCAACAACACAGTCTTCTCTTATTTTGAACCTGTCCTCTTCTATTCATCCGTATATTAGTTGAGTCAGGGAGTAAGAAACAGAATAGATGGATAGATAAAAAAAACTGCACAAACGTTATACTTAATATATTTAGATGCACATACAATACAAATATATTTAGCAAAGATTATAAAAGGTGAATTAAATCTTCATGTATCACTAGAATACATGATAGAAACTCCCACATGTGCTCTGCAGGTCACACAGAGGCAACGCCAGCAGGAAATGAGCTCATGTTGTACTGATGCTCCTTCACTTGAACAACATGACCTCACTGAAAGCTGATGCCTCAAAATTAAAGCAGCGGAAGAAGTGACCGGATGAATAAAATGTCAGGAATGTGTTCAACATAGCGATTAGGAAAACAGCAAAAAAAAGGTCTAATTTATGATGCACGTCTTCAAAAATCAAATGCTAAGTCACACACTGCAATGCCCTTTGAAAAGCTGGTCCCATCCCAGATGTCTCCACCAGGAATCTGTTCAACATTTTATAGCAATAACTGTAATAAAACAGAATATGATTCCTGGATTCAATCCCTTTCAAATCAGTTTATTCTAATATCTTGATCAAAAGATTGACATTAGTTGTATAACGTGCATGTTTGAAGGGTGATGTCAAATCTGGGAAATCAAAGGCATTAAAAATAAAGCATTTCTGCAGCTGAGAGAGCTCTGTGCACTGATGACCCAAATCCATCTGATTTCTGCTTCCGCTTTTTCTTCATATGAAGATATGCAGGGCTTTTTGAGGTTTTGCATTTTACACACTAATTGGCAGCTCAACAGATACATGGAAAAGAGAGAGAGAAAGATAGCAGAGGACTAAAAAGAGGACAAGACAGCAAATGTGATTTAAAAAGAACGACAGACAGAGAGACAGTAACCAACCAAAAAAGACAGGATGGACAGACAAAAGCAGAAAGAGAAATGGAAAGAAAATAAAGACAATAAAAAAGGAGGAACAAGGAGGCTGAGAGATACAAAGGAGGAAGAGATTGGCACAGATTTAGACATGTTGGCTCAGAGAGGAAGAAAGAAGACAACAAACACTGAAATCCAGTAAAACACAACGTGAGAACCGCGCAGATAATTCCCAAATATCATCATTAAAAGATCCATCTACCTTCTGCTGAAAAATAAAAAAGCTTTATTACAGCAGACGCGTGTGTGTGTGTGTGTGTGTGTGTGTGTTGGTCCCTAGATAGACCCTAGTGTCACTGAGTTAAAGCAACAGAAACAACCAAACGTTGGTTTCCATCTCTTCAGGGGACGTTAGGTTGACTTTGATTCATTTCCTGGAGACGTGTCTGAACCGGAAACACAGATCTCCATATCTGAACGTAAAGAGGAGACTGTCGGGGTAATAATTGATCACTATATGAACTGTCAGTATGTAATATAATTATCTTAATTTAACTTTACTGTCTTGGTTCACTCATAGCTGTGTTCGGAGAAAAGGCTGTAAAAACCAGACACAGTTACTGTAGTGGAAGTAAACAACTGTTTACTAACAAGTTCAACACATCAACGTAATAAGATGATGACATGTTGTGTTCACTAATTGATTCTCCTTAAAACTAGTAGATGAAAATCTGTTAATCTGACAGATCAATGATTTAAAGTCCAAACCGCCTGGTTTGATCTTAAAGTTGAAGAAGTTCCTTCAACTTTAGTCTCAAATCGGTCCTCACAAAGATAAAAATATATATAAAAGACATGAAAGACACACACTCCGTTTCCTTCGTCTGTGCCCAAAGTAAACTGAGACATGTTCACATGACGGGACTGAATCCTTCAGCGTCTCTCAGGACTAAATGCTTCACTTCAGTCATAAGAAACAAGTTGTCTGTACGTTTGTTGGTCTCTCACTAAACTTCAGTTAAAGACACTTTATGCAAATCTAAAGGCTGAAATGTGTCCAAAAAGAGAAAATATGAGTGTTTATATTTGCATTTAATGATGATTGATGAAGGCATATATTGCTGCTGAACATTGTACAAAAGCTTTTTAACACAAGAAGGAAATAATACTGTAAAGTACTGCAGACACACAGGACAGGTGAACTTCATCCAACTGAGAAGACATTAGGTCTGAATGCATCGAAGGGTTAAACCTGCATGTTATTTCCTCTCTACCGGAGCGCTCATTTCATCATGTTTGATCAGTTTCCGTAATTTAAGCAATATTGAATGATTTTACTTCTAGCAGCGTCTGTTGCTTAAAATGCCCTCGATTCTTATCGTTCAGACTATTTGTGAATAATCATTATAGCGACTGTTCAGTCAACATGTATTTATTACATACAAAGCTGCCCGATCGGCTCATCATGCAACAATATTCACTGATATCAAAACATTTTACTCACCAAGTTAATTTCTCAGATCTGTGGATGCGGCGACATCACTGGAACAATCCTGAAAGACAGTCAGTCACAAAAATATCATCAAACACTCACCGAAGGACGGAAATTAATTCATTGATAAGGCACTAATCACATATTCAGCAATAATAAAATAAAATCAATATGAAGGAAGGACAACACATATTTACATTCCTGAAACCATCTGAATCTTTGATCAGAACCAAACTTAGATTACGTTTCTGTTCCAGATAGACTCATGATCAGGATTACTGACTGTTTAATGCCAACAGGCAAACAGAGAGACTGGCTACAGCCTGCTAGATGCTCTCCACGAGCTTTGATTTATCCCGAGCAGAAGCAAACGACACGTCCACCTTTGAAGCTGTTCGCTCCCCTCCTCAACACTTCACACATCTCAAGCACATCAAGCATTTCAAGAGATCATATATCATATATTTGGCCCTGAGAGGCAGGGTGTAGTATGCAGGAAGGTTGGCTTGTGGTAACAGCGGGAAGGAGAGTAGCCGATGTCTGCAGTATGAAAGACGGGACTCATGTTTGGAGGGTTGAGTGAAAGATTTAAATTATGTTCAGTATCTCTTATTTATTCATTCAGTGTTTTGTAAAGATTAAAAATTAATGAATCCCAGAGTGTTTTATATGGTTCTTAGCAGATAGTAGAAGTAGTTCAACACAACAACACTATATCAATAATACTACAGCAGTATTACAGTATCTATGGTTTCCACATGTTTTAGTATCAGCCTGTAAATGCCAGTATTGTTCAGTCTGGTTGTAACAGTAGTAAACACTGAAGCAGTAATAGCTAATAATCACATATAATAATACGTTATCGATACGTTAACGATAACATACAACTTATAGGTAGAATGTGATGATGATAGTAAAACCAGCAGTTGTAATAGTATCCACAGCATCAGTATCCTCTTTAGGAGTCACATCGTCCTGTTCATCCTTAAAAAGACGGACTTTGTTTTCAGATCTGAGCCTTTTAGTCTGATTCAATGTGACTGCTTGGTTTTCCCCTTCAGTGAAATCTGTTTGGGCAGATCTGCCCACAGACCAAAACAAGCACACAGAGACCCTTCAGAGGAAGCAGATCCGTGCGTGATCCGACCTTCATCTACAAAGCTGCAGGTTTGAGCAGGTATTTGGTCATAAATAAAACCCCCTGGTGGCAGGATTCAAACCTCCGGGCTCCGTGTATCTGAACTACATGTCACGCCAATCTGTGTGATAACAGATGAGATATTTTAGTGACCCTTGATTTACCATCTCTAGAGCTGCTAAACAAAAACAAAGAGAACTTGCAATTTCCCAACTCTGCTGGTTCAAACTGGCACAAATTCACACACACACACACACACACACACACACACACTTGTCCGTTTTCAACTGGCAATTTCTGTCGTCAATGTCAACGCTTCAGAAGCTAATGAACACAGACAAATTGCTTGTCAGTTCCCTGGAAAGCCCAAAGCAAAACCAAAAAGCATTTTGTGTTGTGATATTCACAGAGGGACAAATTACCCCACGTGTGTGTGTGTGTGTGTGTGTGTGTGTGTGTGCGTGCGTGCGTGTGTGTGTGTGTGTGTGTGTGTGTGCGTGCGTGCGTGTCAGCTGTAGCCTGAGACGGGGCGTGTGTCTGATGTTAGCGAGGACACTCAGCTGTTTAACACAGTGACAACTGGACAGAGAGATGACTAGACTAAAAGACGACAGCGGTGAACTAACAAAGTGGACAGGAATGATCGGACTTCAATGTATGGCTGCTATGAGCATGTGTGCTCATTACAGCGGGTGTGTGTGTGTGTGTGTGTGTGTGTGTGGATCCTGGGCAGGGATTGAACTCTTCCTAAACTCCCTGATGCCCTTTTTCAGACATTTCACTCATGTTAGTGTAGTTGAGTGTGTTCGTGTGAGTGTGTGTATGTGCCACGTCATGTACTAACCGGTGTAGATGTGTGTGTGTGTGTGTGTGTGTGTGTGTGTGTGTGCGCCTTCTGCCCTTTTCCAGATTTCTGAGTTTAAGCGTGTTCATGTGTGTGTGTGTGTCTCCCCTCAGAGCTATAATGAGGTCTTGGGGGACTGCAGGCCTTCTGCCTGCTTCTCTGACCAACATCCCACACACACTGTCAGGATCCTGACCTACACACACACACTCACACACACACACACACACCTGCTAATATTACACTTCTACAATTCAGTGTCAAAGAGCAGGGTGCCATTAGAGGAGAATAGAGAAAGTCTAATTAGGGAGCAAATTATGAAAAGCTCAATGTTCACTTCACGACTGTAATCTGAGAGCAAAGAGAGTGAAACAGAGACGGACTCTCACTCTGGATAATGTGTGAATCTTTAAAGGATGCACATCTCCAGCTCTGTATTTCTATTCTGGCTCTACTGGAATATCTCTGCATGGTTTCCAGTTAAAACCTCCTTATTGATCTTATCCTGGTCCTTTATGCAGCCCCTCAGTTCAGCCTCTGTCTCAAACAGGACGCTTTAGCTCCTGTCTCTTTAAGACCCGCCTCCTGATGAGCCTGCTCTGCTCTGATTGGTCAGCTTCAGGAAGCTTCGTTGTAAGCAACCTATAGTAGCAGGATTTCACTTTTGTTTCTGCTTCTTTACTCCAAATGTCAACTTCTCACATCCATCCGTACATGTTGGAGCTGAATCACATCTGAAATATGAGAGTGAACAACGTGACAACACATGGAAACACCTTAGCAACCATCTTAGCAACTAACTTAGCAACCAAAGCTACAGAACAAGATTTTCGGCAAGGTAGAAAAGAAACATTTCACACAACATTCAGATTGAAGCCCTGACTTTTGACTTGCAGGCAGCATTATTACACACGTCTATAATATGAAGCAGGACTGGATTCAAGCACCATTTGGTTGGAATCATATACATCAGTTGTTTTAGATTTTAAAACTTTATTATCAAATGTTTTTAATGTCTATTGAGACGTTTTGTTCCTTGATAGTTTTTTTGTTTTGCTGTGGTCATGGATGTATATGAGCCGCTATGTTATAAAATGAATTTTTTATTTCCATCCTGTTGCTGCTGCTGTTTTTTTGTATGATCCTGTTGCCAGTTTTAAGAAGCATCCCAATGTCTGTTTACCCCTGAACACCTCACTGAGCTGCAAAACAACCTCAAACCAGGAAAAATAAATAGATAAACACATGTTAAAGGAGTTTATACAAGGATCACATTAAGAAGATGAGATATGATGCTGCAAGTCTTCATAGTTTGAACAGATTGGTTGTTATTTGTTATAAATGGCTATAAAGTGAATATTATAACTTATAGCTTCATATACAAGGTCATCACTGAACAAAACAACACTAATGCTCACAAATCAGATTTCAGTTAAGCTGTATTCAGGCAGTTTTTCAACTCCCCCTCTGTCTTTCTAAGGAAATAATAACTATATTCACATGGCACTTTCAAGGTTAATGAAGCAGAGAAAAGGAACAATCTCAGTAATCTGCTGCAAATAAAGGACGATTTGAGCTGCTGACACCAATAACACCCGCAAGAGCTGACTCAGAAAACATATGAGGCTCATAGCAAACAAATTAACAACGATACTGCTGCATAATGACAGAAATAACAAGGTGTCAGTTCAGTACGTGCTCATTGTAAATTAGTTTTCAGCTGTGTCTGATAAGAATAATATCCATGAGTAGTTAACTGATCATCGGTGTAGACCTACAGTAGACTGAAACACCTAACAGAGATTATTATTAAATACATACAGCAAGTGAAACCACTTCCATACATCCAAAACAAATCACACCAGAAGTTTCATGAATATCTGTTTTATCTGATGTACCTCTGAGCCAAAGAGCTCAAACAGCGAGCAGCTTTACCTTTGTCTTGGTTTTCACTGGCCAATAAATGATTATATTTGTGTTAAACATCCGAAGAAACATAAACTTTAAAAAGTAGAATTTAATATTGAAACACCTTCACTTATTATACTTATTTGATCTTCTTTTTTGCTGCTGACGTACATTGTTGTCAACATTTACACCGGTCGTATCTCTTCACTGTCACTTTCCTGGATTGCTGTAGTTTCTGTAGCTTTGGAATTAGTGAAAGCAGCAGTCTAGTTTGTCAAAAGATGACATGAAACTATCCAATTATATAAAACCCCCAACGGTTCAGCTTCCAGCAGTACGTGTTGCTCGCTGCGGATCCTCATGAGCGCAGGAAGCAGCAGGGAGAGAGAGCGCCATGCTCCTGCTTCAGCTTCAGTCTGTAACCAGCACAGACTCTATTGATTCATACTCATTCATGCTCACCTTGTTTGCTGTTTATTGTGTCCAGTGTGTTGTTAATGCAGTGTACAAAGGTGTAGGCTTGATTTTAGATTTGGTTTGAACATCTTTTGTCTGGCGGCATTTGCACACATTTACTATCTTGACTATGTATTTGCAAAAAAATGTAATTTCATGTACAAATGTAACATTGGTACAGATTTGTATGTGTTTGCAGTAGTGGAGGAGCTCATCCACTCACTGCGAGTCAAGAGTTGCAAATTAAATTCATTATTTTGTAATTGTAAGATCAATTTTCTGTCACTTATCTGGGTTCAGGTCACGTTCACTGAATAATTTTAATTTGCAGATGGTAAGTGCTGAGAATGTGATGACTTCACGTGTTTAACATATAATTGCAGGCGTTATAGTGACTGGTATTAAAGTATTACATTTAATTTGGTCCACACTGCAGAAACATGGTTCACTCACACAGTGACTCACACAGTAACACACACAGTAACACACACAGTAACACACAGTAACTCACACAGTAACACACAGTAACACACAGTAACACATAGTAACACACACAGTAACACACAATAACACACACAGTAACTCACACAGTAACACACAGTAACACACACAGTAACACACACAGTAACTCACACAGTAACTCACACAGTAACACACAGTAACACACACAGTAACACACACAGTAACTCACACAGTAACACACACAGTAACACACACAGTAACACACACAGTAACACACAGTAACACACACAGTAACACATAGTAACACACACAGTAACACACAGTAACACACACAGTAACACACAGTAACACACACAGTGACACACACAGTAACACACAGTAACACACACAGTCGGTCCTGTTTAAGGGTCGATGATGAAACTGTAATTTGGATGCGTGTGTGTATTATTTCTATTTTTTGTTCTGGTGGGATGTTGCTGTTTTTGTATTTGCTTGTTACAAATGTTTAAAAATAAACATATTTTAAAGTAGATTAGGATGAGGTGCTGGAGAACGCATCGTGCATATAATGTTTAATATAGTGCATATAGTGTGTGACTCATTTCACTGCAGCATCATCTGCTATGAATAACACAACTGACAACTATCAAGAGGCCAGAAGAAAACCAGGATGTGTTTGCTAACATATGAGATGTTGTACACAGTTAGTTGGTATAAAGATGGACAGAAGAGAGTTCACAAAGTGTTTCTAATACGTTTTAATGTATTATGACGTGTTCGTGTTTCTGGCTCGCTCATTCAGTCCATCACTGACTTTATTCAGCCCTCACTTGACTTTAATCCCAGTTTGCTCTGTAATGATCTGACACACTGGCAGCAGCAGCACATTATTCTGAGTGGCGTCTCACTTGCTATCACAATGAAATCTCCCTAATTATCCACTTCTGCCTCGCTAATAGCGGATCATCATCTTGGTCATTCTCTGTTTGTTTCCAGCGTGTTTCTCATCAAAGTTAATGATGTTGTTCCAAGGTCAGCAGCGGGTTTTCCTCACCAGAAGGAAGCAGCAGATTGTCGTTGCTCAGTTCAGTCGCTCTCCTCTTTCTCACACCACCCTCTCCATCTTTTACAGCTCCTGCTCGATGATGTCATGCTAAATGTAAGGGTGAGCCAACTAACACCTTCAGTTGGTAATCACAGAAAAGCCTCTCTCACCGTAATCATACTGTACTTACACTGACTCATTCTTTTACCTTTAAAGTTCCCTTTTTCTCATCCTTCCTTTCATTCTCATCCGATTTGCCATCTTATCTTGTGCTTTGCTTTGTTCTCCTGTGTGTTTATGCATGTAGATAAACTGATTACAGTGAATATACAGATTAAAGTAACGGCGATAATGTGATAATGTGAGAAGAAAAACAGCGTGACTTCCCTTTTTAAACGCTGCTCATAGTGTTTGATGCAACCTTTCGTGCATGCAGTGTTAGATGCAGCATGAATTAGTTTTCCCCACCTGAACCATCCGACTCATCTGTTTAATCAAAACACCCCAAAAAAACACATTTAATTTGTGACTAATCAAACTTTTATATTAACAACTAATCAGATTACTTTGTGGGAAACGTTTGTTAATGATGGCGAATTATCACTCAATTGTTCAACGCGCCTCAGCACCAACCTGCAGATTTACAAACAGTCACAGTTATCTGCAGACTAGCTGGTGAACATAGTGGAGCATTTAGCAGCTAAAGACAGAGACACGTTTGTTTGGTGACCACAAACATCACTGAATGAATTATAATGTCTGCTGGAAGTGATCTTTCTTTTGCAAAGACATTATCCACATAGGTCCATGAACTCCAGAAATGCTCCAGTGGTTCCCATCCAGTGGTTTCTCATCAGAGTCCAGATTTCGCTGACATCAGGTCAGCTGAATATTTTCTGTTCAGCAGTCACATGACCCAAAGCCGACTTCGATAGGTTGCTGGTGCTGAACTACTCTCAGACCAAACTCTTACAAATCAATAATTATTTTTTATGTTTTGAGTCCGTTTTCTAACATGTTAAATGATGTCATCATCTTAAGGAAACGGAGCAACATTTTCCACTATCACTGGTTTATAGGCAATAATTAGTTAATTGATTAATTGAGTAACTAATCAGCTGTAGCTGCATCCTCTGACGGCGAAGATGATTCAGAGTGGACGTGTATAAAATGACGACTGTTTCTCTCAGCACAGAGAGAAACAGTCGTCATTTTATGATGAGAATCACGCACACACACGCACACACACACACACACACACACACACACACACACACACACAAAGAAAATTACACGTCACATCCAATAATTCAGACATGAGGTGTAATGGCTGGTTGTGTAATACGGTTTAATGAGCACTTAAATACATCCTTCAATTAGAAAACTGCAACTGCAGATTCGTCCATTGTTGCCGGTTGAAATCACCTCCTGCTCCACGGCTTGTGTGTGTGTGTGTGTGTGTGTGTGAGTAGGTTTTACAGTGTGGTGCCAGGTCAGGGTTAATATGAGGTTACAGATAGAGTCGTGCATGTTGCATTGAGAACTTGTACCACGGCTGTTTTCAGCTTCACATCTTGAGGCTGAAGCATCTTCACTCACAGCAGAGACAAAAAGCCTCAAAAACAAAAACATGTTGGAAATGATTTGAAGACTTATAGCAGCTTTAATGTCTGCTGTGTGAGTGTTAAAGTTCATTTGTTACTCAACCACACATGAATTCACACATTCAGTCCCTGCAGGGTCCAGTACATGTCTACATATATATCTCTGACCTCACGGGCGTGGCTGAAGGACGCCTGTAGGGTCCCTCTCAACCCCCAATTGACCCCCAATCGAGCTGCAGTTTTAAATTACTCCCATCAGCACCCACATCTTCCTGTCATTTCCCATCATCCACCTCACCACTCTCCTCTCACCTCTCAGCTCCCTTCACTCTCCTCCTCTTTCACATTTCCTCTCCCTCTGTCTTTCTATTCATTTGTTATGCTTAAAGCTCTTCAGTCCTGTTTTACTTTGTTATACTATACGGTTCTATCGGTTCTCTGTGTCCTTCTTCGATCACGCGGTCCCCTCTGGTGGGTCATAAGATCCTCGTCTCCCTCCATCCTTCTGTCTCCATACAGTAATGATTCAGAGAACCCGAGACCACCCCAGAGAGACTGAGCGGGGACAGAGGGAGTGGAGAAGTATGGCCGGATCAATAGCTTTTAACGGGAAGCTGCTCTCAGTTCAGGTTATAGATCTCTGATACACACACACACACACACACACACACACACATCCATATGCATGAACACAGACTCACACAGGCACACACAAATACTATAAACACACACAAAACCCCAAACATGCAGACATTTATGTTTGCAAAACTAAAAAACTAAATACAACTATTAACACTATATTTCATTTAACAACGATATTAAACAAGAAAATGTTGGTGAAAATGTTTGAATCTAACGTTTGAGGATGCTAACGTCGCTTTAAAGGGACATTCTACTCAACCTGGTATTAAATTAATACAAACAAAATTCACCCACCAACCTCGTCACAAAGACACCTCGACGCCTTTAGATGTCGTCATTGTGGAACATGTTTAACTGTTAGATCTTCACTTGTGTCCAGCTATGATCTAAAGCTCTGTACGTCTGTGTTTGTTGTCTGGCTGATGAATGACGAGCTTTTAGATTCAAACTCATAACATGCTCTGACTGTTGGGTCGGTTGCAAAAAAGTCGTGGAAAACACAAACTGAGGCAGCAGTTGTTGTTCTGGCAGCTGAGCAGAGCTAAATATATCTGGTTTCTAAAACATTCAATCATTTTACATCTCACTTTGTACTTGGTGTTTTAAAGCAGCCCCCAGCATGCATGCTATCAATCCTGTTAGCTACCATTCATTATTTTGCAGAGTCGTGCAATGTTATGAGTTGAGAATGAAATCAACCGAGGGGAAAAGTGCTCTGAACAATATTCATCTGATGACATGCACACAGTGTCGGATTCTCACAGATCCTCATCGCTCTGCTTCATCGCTGGCTTTTTGTGTGTGTGCGAATCTGTGTTTTTATTTAAATACATTTCTGTAGCGTTCTGCTCAAACCGCTGAAGCAGAGAGTGAAAGAGTGGGAGGTAAGTGGAGGGCAGAATATGTAAGATTTACTGAGACAGATCTGTATCCAGCTTGAGTATTTGGAAAAGAGGACAGAGAAAAGACAGAAAAGAAACAAAGAAGAACGTAAAAGAAAGCAGATCATAAATGCTAATTCAGTAGAGAAAATGTGCTGACTCTCAGTCCATAAACAGCCTGCAGGAAAGGCTGCCCTCTCTTCCTCTTTCACTTTCTTTCTTTCTTTTTCCCTTATTAAACTGTCGTTAAACTACCATCGTTGTCTCTGTGTCGGTGACATTAAAACTATGATGTAAACAGCAGCAGGTGTTGAGATCACCTTCTCCTCTCAGGGATGAAAAATCCATCGTGCAGGAGTCAATAAGTTTGTCCCATTTGAGCAAACAGATATAATAAATATAGAACCAACCTTTAGGTCCTTTGTCCCCTCAGGCGCCTGCAGCAAAGTGTCATCATTTCCTCTTCTTATTTTTACGATTTCATCATTCAGACATCCGAATGCACAAGCTTATGCACATAAACAATCATGGAAAGATGGAAATCTAAATTAAACATCAAGGCTCAAACATGCACACGCAAAACATGCATGTGGTTTAATCTATTCATGACACGAATCTAAATCTGAGCAACCTGCAGATCAAACAAACATGCACATGCTGAGCCACGTCGGGCTATATCTATTTTTTCAATCTCATTTATGAGCCTTTCATAATCTGTGTTATTATAAGAAAGCAGTAATCGAACCCGACCAAACCCGACCGGGCTGGGAGCCTAAAACCGGCCAGGATGAGGTGTTTCTGTGGAATACAAATCCTGATGACGAGAATGAGACGAACGAGAGAGACAGACGGATGACATGAAAAGAGAGCTAAGAGTAAGAGTCAATACCTCATCGTGCTCCCAACTTTAATTTGAGGTACAAAGAAACGACCTGAGCTTCTGCCTGTGTGTCTGTCAGTGAGACTGAGGGCTGGGTGTGTGTGTGTGTGTGTGTGTGTGTGCGTTTCTCTCTCCCTCTCAGACATACTGGAGATCTAAGAGAGGGGAAAAAAAGCCGCCACAAAAATAAACAGCAGTTCGGAAAAGGAAAATAAAATTAAACGGAAGAAGACTGTGATTTACCGCAGAGATAATTTATGGCCCTGTGAATCATCGGATCAACCGCAGCAGTCGAAGCCCATTGTGTCAAAAGGCACTTCGTAACTGCTGGCTGCTCAAAACCAGCGAGAGAGTTGCTGTTTGTCCCACAGAGGTGACGACGGTAACTACATTTGTTTTCTGTTAGAAGTTAGTTAGAAGTTGTATTTTTGAGCTTAAGATGCTTTCACAGTTTTCAAGTGTGTCTTAAACCAACAGTCAGTAAATGATCAGTGAACATGTGTTTGTTGCTGTAATCATCCTCCTGTTCATACTGACCATTAGATCCCTTCATAATACACTTACAATGGAAGTGATGGAGACTAAACCCACAAACATGGATTTAAAGTTTATGTGAAGCTAATATGAAGCTTCAAATCCAGCAGATATGTTTCAACGTTACAGTGTTTTTAGAGCCAAAGTCCCTCTTTTTGTTCCTATACTTCCACCACAGCTCAACAGGGAAACACAAAGAGGGAATTTGATGCTAAACAGACTGTAAATGTGTCAGATATCCACTTGATATGACTAACTCACACTGATGAAGCCTCAGAGAAGCTTCACATCTACTTTAAATGATCTTTTATCAATATGAACAGGACAAATGATCACAGTTACTGTTCATATGTTTTTTAACATGAATCTGGTGAAGGAGGAAAGTTTCTCTGAGCTCAGTTTAACATGATTTGTGACATCACAGCTAGTTTGGAGCTGAGGATGAACGTTACAGTGAAGGAGGAGACATCCTGTGTCCAGCAGGAAAACGTTTCAAATCAATAATATTTATAGATTGATTGAGTCTTGAGTGTTTTAATGAGGGAGAAGAAGAAGATCTTAACCAGTTAACTGAAGTTTTATGTGGAATCATCTATATCAGATACACATTATTATTCAAAGCAGAGTTCTTTTATATATTTTAAACCATTTCTGGAGGGGATCTTTAATCACCGACTCAAGCACACGTCTCTCCTGTCTTTGATTTGGATCAAACCGGATCAATACTTGTATTCTAACTAAGAGACACCCATGAACATAATTCATCCTTGATTCATGAAGACTAAACTACTTTTCACCTTTTGGGGTAAAACATTTAGGGTTTCAAAACATGCATCAGCAAAGCCTGTGTGTGTGTGTGTGTGTGCGTGTGTGTGTGTGTGTGTGTGTGTGCGTGTGTGTGTCAGTCCTCGAGTCCAAAGCCATTACGGTGCAAATCTAAGCTACAGAGCGAATGGCAGCCGTTCCCAAAATAGCACGGGGCCTTGTTAAATATTTCAGTAACTCAGATGGTAGCATAAGGAGCAGGAGGAGGAGGAGGAGGAGGAGGAGGGGGGGGGGGAGGAGGAGGAGGAAGAGGAGGAGGAGGGGGAGGAGGAGGAGGAGGAGGAGGAGGAGGGGGAGGAGGAGGAGGGGGAGCAGGAGGAGGAGGAGGAGAAGGAGGAGGAGGAGAGAGAGAGAAATAAAACATCAAAATAAGCACCAAACAAAAAGTGCAGAAAGATCAAGTGGTGAAAAAGTGCAGGAGCGTCATGAATGTTTCTTGATCTTTGCTCTTGTTTTGTACAGTTTTCAGTGATTCTGCGACAGGAACACTTTCCCCTGACGTTGAGGAGACACTGAGATAAAGAGACAGAGACAGACAGAGATGTTGGCACTGAGATGGAGACTGAATGAAAGAAAATAACAGAGAGAGAGGAAATCTGCTTCTTTAAAGCATACAGTAACGTTGCCAGAGCTACAGTTGCCATGTTTTAAACCTGCACACATACAATCTAACTTGCACATGTACTAACCTCAGTCCTCTCCCAACCACGTCCCCCACCTCATCAGATCTAATGGAGGACGGCTGGACTCCTGCTGGACTCCTGCTGGACTCCTTTTTGTGAAGTTGGAAGTTGTGTGAATAAAAATCAAATGTAAACAGACTGAATAAATGATGACTGAAACGTGATCTGTGTGCAGCCACGAGGAGACCAACGATCCTCAAATGAATACATGAAACCAACAGCAATATCATATTTTCATCATATTTTCCACATAGGTTGAGCTTTGACTGTGTCCTCTTCTTCTGCTGCAGCAGTTAAAACGGAGAACTGGAGAAGCAGCGTCACCGACTAACACGACTGGATGGAAACAAGCGTTTTCTTTTTTATAATTTGTTGGAAATATGTTTAAATTCTAGCTTCATTTGAATGGAAACTCGGATGGTTATTGGACCAATTTATGCCTCTCTGGCAGAAAATGTGTGTTTGCAAGTTTACAAGGATGTGTTCAAACTAGGTCAGCATAATCAATTTCCCAACATGAACATGAACTCTCCGATCTAATATTAGAACTACAAGCGTTTATTGAGAATAACAGAAGCAGTGAGACACGGAGACGAGGTTCGACAAAGAAAAAGAAAAGGGAAAGAAAAAGAGGAGACGATGATGGAAACACAAGAAGGAGAAAATGAGAGAAACTAAAGACAGGGGTGATGTTATCTAAGAAGGAGAGGCTGCCAAGTACGCCCACTTTAATATGACATCATATCCAGAGGCAGTTTTCCACTGTCCAGAGCTCCAGGGACGTTAGTATTGATCTGTTCTGGGAAGTGCATGCTGCGGTCAGTCTGTCGGTCAGCTATTTATGACCGACTCTAATTCTCTCCACCCATCCAGCAGCTGTCCATCCATCCATCCAGCAGCTATCCATCCATCCATCCATCCGTCCATCCATCCATCCATCCATCCATCCATCCTCTTCTCTCATTCGACTTATACATCCACTCACATCATCCAACCTGTCCTGGTCCCTTTAATCTGTCTGTTATCTTCATGTTGCTTGTCTTTGGTCACGTTGTGCATGTTTGTTGTGAAAGACAACTGCTGCTAACAGGCTATCGTGTAGTCCAGCAGGAAGGTGGGTTTGCTGATGTTGTAGTGGTGGGTGATGCCACAAACTTTGGTTCCAATCTGATACATTACCAAACTTGGCATTGCCTATAATGATACCACCTACTTTTGATTAACAAGTCTAAATACACCAAGAGTGTAATTTTAAGACTGGAGCACCTACGCTGACACCTGAGAGCTCAACAAAAAGCAGCTGCTGTACAGCTGCAATGATTAGTCACTTGATTCATTAGTACATGTACCAGTCTGATCTAACGGTCTCGTCTATCAACATCTATTGATTCCTTTATACCTTTAAAAGCTCACAGTATCACAAGACTTCCACCAAATCTGCTCCGATGGCTCACCGTACAAATAGAAAAATATGTTGCCAGCCTCCTCAGATACGGCCGTGTTTATTCAATGCATTTACACTAATGTCTGTAAATGTATGTGGTAATGATTTATTAATGTCAAAATGCTGCACAGAGCACCACTAAATCCATCTAGCCAAAAGGCCTTTCAGAATAATCCCTGTTACACCTTGTTTGTAGCTCCACTCATCCACTCATCCACCCATCCACTCATCCACCCATCCATTAACCCTCCATGTCATTAGTTCATTCCTCTATCCTCCCACCCCTCGGCCATCCTTCACTCCTCTCCTTCATTTACGAGGGTTGGTGTCCAGCGCTAATTAGCCAACCATCTTTCTCTTTCTCCTCCTTTTTCTTCTTCTCCACCCATCGTGATCCAGAGAGTGCATTAGCAGATTAAACAGGGAGAGATGGAGCACCTCCTGTTCGAGTGCCAACTCTCTGAGGCTACAGCCCCTTCCTCCCCCCATCCTCCTCAATACATTTCATTTTTAACGCGCTCCCTTTTTCTTAATTTCTTCTGGATTTAAACTCACATTCTCTCTTCATTGTTATTTTCCATCTCTGGGTGTCTGTTTGCTGATCTTCTTAATTTTGATCATTCTCACTATTGTTCGTGTTGTTTTCATCGTCCTTTACTGCGTCTCTCTTGCTTTCCTTTGCCTCTGTAAATGAATCTCTAATTTTCCTTCATGTTGCAGACTGTCTCCACTCAATCTGTTTGTCTCTCTGGTTCTACATATCCACCTCATGCTGGCTGAAAATCTCTCTTTTTATTGAAGAAGGCTGAATTTTAGCTGCACTCAGAAATAAGCCACATGTTATAAGGACACGCAGACATTTTCATATTTCTGGTGAACTTTCACCCTCAAAAAAGTGCGTTTACAAGTAACTGCAGCCACCTGGATGTGTTTGCTATTTCTTGGCCGATGGCGAGGTGCAGTAAACCCGGTTTCTCAATTTTGAAAACTTGACTGTAGTTGACATTTTGGGTGCCATGACAACTCAGCAAGTTATAATGCCACTGGGGCCAAAGTGAGCAATCAGCAAGCTCGACTTCTCAAACGTACAGTGACTCAGCAATGACTCTTAGTGGTCTGAAACTGGACTTTAGACATCTTTGGAATAAAAGCACTTTCATCTAATAATAAATGCATGTTGTGTTGCAGAAATGTTGACGGAAACAGATTTAAAAAGAAGACAGAAAAATATATATAATTCATGACTATTAGTCGATTACTATAAGTTCATGGACTGGATCCATAAACAGACATTATCAGGAAGTACAGAGCACAGAAGAAAGTCAGGTGACGTTATTACAGCTTAATTACTGTGTTATTACTGTAACCATGACAACTTAGGTCCAGTAACCTTAAAATACAACTCCACCCACTCCTAAAACACCGTCACGCATTCTTCTTCCTTGGTGGTACATTAATCAACTCAACTCGATTTACTCGACTGTCCTAATTGTGGTGTGTTATGCTAGTAGCAGCTAATGTAGCCTTGAGTTGCTAGCGTCCAGCAGCGGTTTGCTAACCTCACTGATTGATAACTCCACACACTCAGACTTTCCCTTCAGCCCCAACCGATGCTGACTCAGGTGACATCACCTGAAATTGTTGTTCTGACATAGTGGCCAAACTGTGTAATTACAACTTCTGGTTCTGCCCTAAAAAACATTTTCCCGACACAATCATTGGAAAAAGATCAGCTGTAAAATGCTTGATAAAAGTTTCATAGTGAAATTATTCATTTTATTATCAGGATTTGATGCATTCGGTTTGATTTGAAAAAGAGTCTAAAAGAACAATTAAATTTTTTATCCTCATTCAAGTCAAGGAGCAAAGCAACATATACTCAGCTGTACATGAATCTAAAGTAAGAGAGGTCGGATGTGTGGGAGGACGTGGCCATATATACAGAATACATATGAAAAGGTTAATCAATGTTTCTCTGTAAAGTAAAGAGACTTTAGTTGAAAGAAGTGAAAGAGAAAGAAACACAGATAAACTGTGATATGGTGAAAGATGCAGAGACAGAGGGAGACAGAGGCCGAGTGAAAGAGAAAACACACACAGAGAGAAGCAGGACGAGACAGAGAAGTACAGAGAGACACAGACAAAGCTCGGCCTTGTGACAGCCGAGCCATCGGGACACAGTGAGCTCTGTGTGTGTGTGTGTGTGTGTGTGCATCTCTATGAACTGCAGTCACACACTGACACATGCTGCATACAAAAAAAGCATTAACTGTGTATGTGTGTATGAATGCATGAATTCCACTGATGCATCAGTGAGGAGTAACATGTGTGTCGCTTCCTTCACACACACAAACACAAGGACATAACTCTTCACTGTGTGTGTGTGTGTGTGTGTGTGTGTGTTTCTCCTCACCACATTAACCGTCTCATGTGATCAATGTCTAAATCCAGACTTCATCCAAACAGCAGGCTTCTTGTAACGTCTCATCATGACATTATGTATGTACTTTTTGTTACTATAATTACTATATTTTCAAGACATAAAGAGGAACTTTCTCACTAAAAATAAAAATACTGTAACTGTGGCAGATTTCCACTTTGACTAACAGCTGAAGCTCATATTGTCTATCTATCTATCTATCTATCTATCTATCTATCTATCTATCTGTCTATCTATCTATCTATCTATCTATCTATCTATCGTGTTTATAGTGTGAGTCGAGGGGAGGGGGTCGGGGGGCTTAAATACGGGGATAATGGTGCATATCTATGCAAGAAGACATTCTGTCATTATGATGCACTCGACTGTTGACGAATGAAGTGAGTGAAGAGTGAAGAATGAGGGTGTGAATGTCAGCTTCCCCTCCGCTGTGTGAGAGGTGTCGGGGAGGTTTTTCATGTCACTATCGAATCATCTTGGACTCCATTTTTACACTTTTTAATGTCATTTGCATTTGTGTGTCTCACCAGAAAAACGGTTGTTTGAAAACTCCAGAAAAACGACGGAGGCTTGTCTGAAAGAAACACACATTCAAATATCTGCCAATAATTTCATATCTGTAAAGGTTGGTTGATGAAGAGGAAGCAGACTGATACAGAATGATGGAGGTTTGAGATTATCTACAAAACGACCTTAAAGTCGTCGTCGAGGACACCAAACATGTAGAAGTCATGGATTTATGTAACAACATTACTACAACTACATTACACAAGATCATACTCAACTAATCTTTTTTCAAGATAAAACACACACACACACACACACACACACACACACATGCACACACACACACACACACACACACACACACACACCTGCCTCTAGACCAGCTGAATATTCCTGCAGTGAATCTTTAATTAAAAAACTGAATCAATGGCTGTTTCTCATCTCAGCTCAGTGGAAGCTGGTTGTGTCGCTGACCTGTTTCTCAACCGCACACACACACACACACACGTACACGTCACACCTACATGTACAGAGTACAACACACACACACACACACACACATGCATATATTTGTGTCACTTCAAACGCCTGAGATTGGAACAAGCATGATAAATAGCATCCACAGAGGTTGTGTGTCAACCATAGGTCAGACACATCACACACACTCACAAATGAATGCAGAGGCACGCACACACACACACACACACACACACGTTGATCATTTGCTTAGTAAATATGATGCTTTACCTTGATGTGATGAAAACAGAAATAGATTTGATATTGTCTATCAAACAACGTCATCATAAAACAACATTTGTATGTTTCTATATATCTATGTTAAAGGATATGATCAGTTTTAATATCATACTGATGTGTAAATAGAAACAGATCTTTGTCATTCATACTGACAGTGAAGATAAACGAAGTACAGACGCAGTACAAACATACACACGAATATTAAGACTAAACTTATTCTGGTTGTATTAAAGACTCAATGTTTTCTATCTGAATTATTGTATTGGTATGTTCTCACATCCGAGCCAAGGTTTGTTGTCAGTTTCCACGGTAACGGTGCTCCAGGTGCAACAAGACACATGATCTATTTTGAGGTGCATCACCTACTGTGTGTTGTTTCCGGCACGAAATACCCGACGTGCCTCTTCAGTGTTTCTTGTCCGACACCCGCCGCAAATTTTTAATCAAATTCAGTCTCCTTCTCTTCAGAAAGAGGAATATTGGAGAGGCTACGGAGCTATTTCTGCTCTGCTCGACTCCTTCCTGCAGCTTTTCCTTTGCTCTGCTTTTTTAATGATTGGACAAGACAGAAGGAAGAACAGCAGCTCCTTCAGTTTAACTGCCATGAAGCCAAATGATGTTCCTGACGTAACTGTTCAGACTAGTCTGAAAAAAAGTTAGAAAGAAAGAAAAACAACTGTTTTGTCTCGTAACATCTGCTCCAACCGGGGGTTCATCTTTCTTTGCTGTTCTTTTACCAAAAAGGAGACCCATCTGTTAATATCATAAAGCATGAGACAGTCCTGAGAGCCACGTTTAAGGCTTTAGAGAAGAAGAGGTGATTATGAGGACATTACAGAACACATTTCATGCAAAGCTGTTCAATATGTTTCTGAGGATAAAAACCGATACCAGAACCGTATGATTCAGTATCAGGAGTCCAGTTGGTGTCCCTGCAGAGATTTGTTAGGTTTTTTAAATGAGTCGTCCTTCTCTCTGTCACAGCCCGACAGTCCGAACAGGCTGCAGGCAAGAAAAACTCAGGACAAAATAGTTGTGAAATGCTGGATTGATCGCCTCGCCGCAGTACGGTCGTTCCACTAACAAACACTTTTTGACATTATCGATATTTTCTACTGCTCCGTGACTTGCATTAACTTTAAAAGGCCAAAACAAAGCTGCAAGCTGTCCCGTTCTGTCTTATCGTGGGGGCTGTTTGACCCAGATCCCTCAGCTGCGTCAGCGACTGAGTGGCTGGTTGGTCCTACATTAGATATGAGAGAGCCATGCTAGTGTTCAACTCGATTATGCGGATGACAGGAAAGCACGCCTGGCTTTATAGGCCAAGCAGCAGGGACTTGAGAACCTCAAGCCAACTGGAGTCCTGTTTGATTTGATTTGCTTACAGGGATAAAACAAGCAGAAAGAGAGCGCAGTACACAACGGCGATGGCTGCTCGTTGAATTTTTCTCCCAACCAGACAAAGAGATGATAAATGATCTTTGATTATTAGGAAACAGAAAGCAGCGACGAGGATTTTAACATCTTCAGTAAAGTGGAGCCTTGTTTGAAGGTCACCAACAACCTGCTTCAACCGAACGCAAAAAGCAGCTTAGCAAGCAAAAAGATGACATCAGCACGCTTGTCCAAATGTGATCATGTTTTTATGCAAAAAAAACAAAGCGGATTGCTTTCCTGACAAAAGGCACTGATAGAGTCTCAGTCTCAGCCCCCCCGCTGTGTGACGACCACGCAATCCCTGAGATGGAAATGCCTCAATTTATGATAATACATGAACAAAGATCACGTTAGCTCGTTGCTGGTTGTATTGAGTAAACAGGGGCTGGTTTGTCTTATAGGGCAGACAGTGGGGGCTCAGGCTTAATTTGACACGCTACGCCCTCGTCCTCTGCAGAAAGAAATGTCCTCCGTGTTTCAGTCCCAGCATCATAACAAGGCTCCATTTCACAGAGCGCCTCGATAATCGGCGAGCTTCACAATCTGAAAGTTGCTGATTTGTGCCAAAACAGACACACAGCTTACATACTGTGGTGCTGTGTGCTATGAAAGGTAAAGGTAGAGGTAAATCTAGTACTTTCTCCTCACTACATTTATCTGAAACATGTATATGAAACATAGAAATAGCTTTTAAACCGCAGCAGTTAATCTCTGTGTTGGTGGTTTACACCATCCACACTGGCCTGTGAATATTAGTGCACTATTATTTTACTGGTTTCATTAGGTGCAAGTATGTAAGTATGTTTGGAGATAAATGCTTTATAATGAGGCGATACTGAGCGTCCCTAAGGGGACGATAAATATATACTGTATATCTCATAATATAATATTATCTTATAATGCACAATATTTCATGTTACAAAAATATGGTGAAGAAAATGCTGAAATCTCACCTACATCTTATGTGAGTGTTGAGGAGCGGAGCCAGACGTGTAGGAGTTTTCTCACTTTAATGAAAGTTCATTCTTGGCTTTTACTGTTTTTACTGATTTCCAGCCACAATCGATGGATGATTCTGAGTTTGTCACAGACTGATCTCCTACATTACCAGGAGCTCTCGGTCCCTGTATTTTACTCTAGACATAAAGACTCTAATAGTTTCCATCCAGGCTTACAGATTTAGAGACTTGAGTCTAAAATATTCAGAATAACCACAAACATGAAACCATCTCTGTCCTTTATTCATACATGAATGAAAGCTGCAAAAAAGTCCAAATCCTCTGATTCCAGCTTCTTAAATGTGAATATTTTCAGTTGTTTTAGTCCTTAATGACAGTAAACTGAATATATTTGGGTTGTGGTCAAACCACTTTCTGATATTTTAAACAATGAATTGATTAATCGATAATTAAAAATAATTGTTAGTTGCAACATGCATTAAGTTTATTTAGTTTATTTAGTTTATTTATAGTCTTTTACATTGTTGAAAGTATCATAAGTCCTGCAGAATGACTCCAACCTGTCCTCCTGTTACTGGATCACATCTTAAGCATCACTCATCATGACCTCCTCCTGCTCCTCCTCCTCCTGCTCCTCCTCCTGCTCCTCCTTCTGCTCCTCCACCCTTCACCACAGTGAGTTATTAACCTCTAACCTCCTCTATCTGATGTCTCACCACCACCATTACTCTCATCCATCCCTCCCTCCTTTCTCTTGTATCTCATCTCTTTCACTTGTCTTCTCCAGCTGTTGTGCCCCCTCCCCCCACCCCCACTCACTCACACACACACACACACACACACACTCCAGTACACCTTTGCTCTTTCCTTTCTTCTCCATCTCCATGCCCATCTCTCCCTCTTTCCCCTGTTTCCTCTGGAGACTGTAAATGCATTAGGATAAGAGGCTCTCTGCCGCTCTCATGGCCTTCCTTCAGGCTCCGTAGCTTATAGGTCCAGCTCTCACACACACATTACTCTTACTGTCACTTATACACAGCAGAATGATGTTGAGTTTACATCCATTAGTGACCATATATCCAGTCAATACCTTCAAAAGTTTCTATGTCATGACTAAGGCACAACACAGCTGAATTCAGAAAGGCAGCGTTTGAGGGAACATGATGCTTCAAAAGCTTTTCCTGCTCTGGAAAAAAAGGAAGAAACAGAAGGAAGAAAGAGAAAATGACGTGTTTGACAGTCATACAGCATCAAGCCAGAGGACTTCAGGGGAATTCAGAGCACAAAGTCCATGTGAACACAAAGCAATAAGACAGAAGTAGTGTTGAGAGACGCTTTTCCACAGGGCGACATCACACACAGCAGCTAATCAGGAGATATTTAACACTTAACTGCAGTCAGGCACTGCATGCCGAGGACCCTGAAGCACGGACACGGCTGCTGTTGTTTTAGACTGAAAACATTTATTAATATATAGTTGTTGCTGTGAACCTTTTATTAAGTAGCTGAAAGCCATTTACTCAGCAGGCAACACAATGCTGGAACAATTAGTCGACTCACAAAACATTCATCTGCAACTATTCAGAGGATCAGTGAAATCACTATTTTAAACAGAAATGTTAAAATGAGACGATGTGCCTGAAACACAACACCTGAAGACGTCACACTGGGAAAGAAGTGAAGGACGTTTCTGACATTTAATAGACTGTCACAGCATCAGCAGAGTCTATTTCTCATCTTCTGTTTACTTCCTCTCCTGCAGTGATCCCTGCACACCTCTTCTTCTTCTTCTTCTTCTTCTTCCTCTTCTTCTTCTTCTTCTTCTTCCAGTCAAATACAATTCATTGACAAACATTATTTATAAATGATAGCTTTTAAAAATTCAACAGAAACCCGACACTAAAGCCAAAGAGGTTGTCCAAGTGGAGCTTTTAGCATTTCTATTAAATATGCTGCTACATCCCACATGAAATTTCACAGTGCGTCATCGCTTTCTGCTGCATGTTGCATTGTGGGACAGTAATGTCCACCACCGCACACTCAAAAATCCTCACGTGACATTTACGGTCTCTGAAAGTGTTCCTCAAATAGCATTATGAGTAATGGAGTTAACAAGGAGGGAAACCGAAATCCTGAAAACTGTTTCTCATGACGTTCATATAAATTCATTCAACACAGACCCTTCATATATACACACATATATATATATATATGTATATATATATATATATATATATATACATACATATATATATATATATATATACATATATATACATATATATGTATATATATATATAACCCTTCAGACATCTCAGTGTTCATCACTCTCTCTCTTCTTCTGTGTGACACTCTCACAGCTCCTCAGTATTTCCTGCCTTTAATCATCAGTCCACCGCTCTCTCACAGTCAACACACATTTATTTAATTAACAATATGCCTGACAACAAGCTGACCGGCTGTCTAGTAAATAAACTACAGGTCACCGCCTGAGAAAGTGGAGCTCAAATCAAATCAAAATCAAAATCAAATCAAATCAAATCAAATTTTATTTATATAGCCCAAAATCACAAAATACATTTGTCTCAGAGGGCTTTACAATCTGTACAGGGAGTGACACCCTCTGTCCTTAGACCCTCGATTCGAGTGAGGAAAAACTTGACCACCAAAAAACCTTTTAACAGGAAAAAAGGTGGAAGAAACCTCAGGAAGAGCCACAAAGGAGGGATCCCTCTCCCAGGACGGACAGACGTGCAATGATGTCACATGTACAGAACAAATCAACACACACATATTGTACACTCCACATATTGTACAATGAATAATAATGAATTACAGTTTATGATAAGAATAGGTTACAATGAATGATGAATTATTACAGTAGCAGCAAATCATTACATAACTATAAACTGTAATGTCTTGGACCTGATTTGGATTAATCTGGAGAACGACGAGTGAAAGTTCCTAAAGAGAGCGGCTGTTCAAAGCTGCATACACAGACGTCAACCGAAACAGCTCGATCCAGGAACACAACGACTGGCAGCGAACAGAGAGAACGGACAGAAAGAGAAACGAGAGAAAGAAAGATAGACGATGGGAAAGGAGGCAGAGGGAGGAAAAGAAATCCTCTCACTAATTAATAGGTGTCTGAATTTCAATTAACGCTGACCTCAATTTCTGAGGCAGAGAGAAAACAAGAGAGAGAACATGAAGGTGCTAAAAAACAAAAAGAGGGACGCGCTTACGTAAAAGGGCATTTCGTGGAAAATATTTTCCTCTGGCTGTGTGAACAAAGCCTCCATTCAGCTGCAGGTCTGAGCTGCTCTGTTCACTGATGCTACAGTACGCTGCATTATTTCATAGTTTTTTTGTTTTTGTGTGACATTGTGTTCTGCTTTGCTCCGTCGCTTTATATTTCCTTTTGCTGTTGTTGTTCCTGGTTTAAACGTATATCCTACATTTCCCAGAAAGCACCAGCTCTGATTGTTACTCTGCAGCTCGTCTCAGCTTCACAGAGCTTTACAGGGAGTTTCAGCTGCTTCACTCACTCATAGATGAAGTGTGAGTTCTGCTGCGTTTCCAGAAACACTCAAGACAAACTTAGATGTTTAAATGAGGCTGGTGGCACCACAGGGTTTCTGGAGGAAATGCTTTATCATATTCATCTCCACTACATTTAAAGAAATAGCAACTTTCAGGTGATGTGAAGCTTTAGAAATGTGTCACAATCACAGATCGATGCTAATCAACCGCACAACGAAGCTGCATGTCTGCACCCTGCAAACAGTCCGCTAACTTCAAAGCTCTGCTGCTGCTCACTTCTCTGAAGATATATATAGTATGAGTCACTTTACTAGTTTTCAAAGCCAGGTCATTGTCTTTGCTCTCTTTGCTATTCACTTTTATTCGCACAGTTGGAAAACAGAGAGGGGGCATAACAAGAGAGATCACAGGCGGAAGAGGTGTGTGTGTGTGTGTGTGTGTGTGTGTGTGATGCAGAGCCAGGCAATCTGCACCACACTGTGTCTCATTTAGAAGAAATCAAATTGCAAACTGCATGTAACATGTTACATGTTACATGTTACATGTTACACAAACAACACAAATAAAATCCATAAATGAATTTAAAAAATATTGAAAACATGATTACGTCTGTTTTAACAATCAACTTGACAATGAAGTCACAGCAGGATCAATTAGTTGATTGACAAAAAATTAATTGGTAAACAATCTGATAATCAATCACTCAAATTTGAGTATTTGATGCTTTTCTGTGTTTCTGGTAGTTACCTGAACATCTTTGGCTTGTGGACATTTCAAGTTTTAAGTTTTAAGGTATTTTCTCTGTTTTCTAACATTTTAAAGGAAATAAAAGTTGCAACAAATAACTGTTTAGATTTACATGAAGATCCAGCAGAAACACAAGAATCTGTCCAAGTCCAGTTTTTCTGTCCAGGTGAACGAACCAGAACGATGAGCTGAAACTAAGCAGCTCGTAAAGCGGCTGCTTCATCAGAGTCGGTTACTACACACATGTTCCCTCGTAACAGTCCACGTTAGTTGTCTCAGAGATTTCCTCTCCAACACCCCCTCTAGACTTGTGTGGATTTAATCTCTGAATCAATGAAGGGATCACAGCTTTCATCTGGAGTCTCCTGAGTGATCCTTTTTATGGAGCACAGCAGGTGTTCCTGACATTTTACACACTTACATCCAGCAGGTTCGACTTCGCCGACGTTCCTTTCTATCTACAATATACAAAACGGGTCGAGCTAATTTGTTTAGCATCCAAGAAGTCACATTGTTCGCCTCGGGCCGCTGCTGTATGTAAGGCGATGATCAATATCAACGTCTTTGATGATCACACATATGTACCTGAACAGAGAAAGGTGTGCTATCTACAATCGCTTACACACACACACACACACACATCTAAATAAAACCATCTATCTGCGATTAGCCACACACTTACACAATCAGCCGTGCTGCGTTTCCCACCAGCTGTAGGGCTTTCATGACCATCTTTGAACTCCAAAGTGTTGACAGAAGCAGCATAAATTAGCATTAATCCCAACAACGTGCACGTGTGTGCTGCTATATGATTGTTGTGTGACTGTATCCATAATGTGTAATGACTGGGAGTAAATGGAGCACCATGTGTGTTTCTGTGTATGTGCTGGCACTCAGCTTCTGTTGTGTGTGTGCGTGTGTGTGTGTGTGTGTGTGTGTGTGCGTGTGTGTGCGTGTGTGTGTGTGTGTCTGTGTGTGTGTGTGTGTGTGTGTGTCTCTATCCTTATCACAACCAGCCTGGCACATTCCTCGATGCTAACAACAACAGGCCACAGGCGCTGGACTTCTTCTCTCGCTGTGCCGCTGTTTGTCTGCCCTATAAATAGACCATTACTCTGAAATGTAAGTATGCTTCCTAAAATCCCCTCCCCCCCTCTCTCTCTTACACACACACACACACACACACACACGCACGCACCTCTCCACGCACACACGCAGCCCACCAACCCAACAACAGAGCCCAGATTAAACTCTCCTTTTTAAAGCTCATCAGTGAGAATGGAGGGGCAGCATCACTGTGTGTTTGATGTGGCTGGTTGATATGCAGCCTGTGACTGACTGACTGAGTGACTGAGTGACTGAGTGAGTGACTGAGTGAGTGAGGTGATGCATTTAGAGTCTACTGAATATCATAACAAAGAAAACAGCTGCCCCACAAAATATCAAATAATATATTAATATTCTTTATTATCCTATAATGTGTCTTTAACTCATGAATGCTTTAAATGATGTGTTAATGTTTAGTTGATGGATAGAAAATCACTGCTGGGATGTGGATATGTTCTGGCTTCTTCAGTCTATGACAGTAAATTTAATATCTTTGGGTTGTGGATATTTTGATTAATCAGCTGATTAAAGTAACAGCAACGTTTGTCAGTTTTTCTTAAATTTTACAGGATTAAAAATGTCATATTTAGGAGTGAATGTTGTTGTAGAAAGATGAACATTCATCTTTCATAATCCCAGATCTGGACGGGGAACGACAGATTTAAATACGAGCAGCAGTTCATCACTTTTATCACTAGATATCATAATTATAACACTAATTATTTATAACATTAACATGTTATAAAGATCCTGTTGGTGCATAAAGAGACGAACATGAACATTAATGTTTCTATGGTTTCATATCAACTTAACAACTTTTCGTGTTTTAATGAGAAACGCTTTTGTTCATTTTGTGACATGATGAGAAAGTTTCGGTATCGGTTCCCAACCTGAGGTTCAGACCTCACAGCGGGTCACAAGAGAGAAAAAACAACTTCTAACAGACAAGATTATGCTTATATTTCATATGTTTTCCTGTTTAATCTCTGCATACGATCTAAAAGACTCCATCAGACTTTGTTTTATATTTCAGAGCTCACAAGCAGAAAAGGTCGATTCCTCGTCTGCTGCTTCGTCCTGTGAGGACAGAAATTTGCATATTATCCCACTAAAATATATCACAGGATTATTCCTGCATAGGATTACCTTCAGCTGAGTATTATAGCCCCTCTAGTGAGAACACGAGGAGATCAGACCTCACCAATTACTGAGCGACAGTCTCCTATAAAAACACCCCCCAACACACACACACACACACACACACATACAGCAGAGGAGGAGAGTTTGAGTGTCTTCTGCCTCTAAACTAGGCTGCTGATGTAAAGACTGAACATCTGTGAGCCTTTGGGGAAGATGGAGCCATATGTCACCAAAATCTTAGGAGGTGGAGGGTGTGGGGTGTGTGTGTGTGTGTGTGTGTGGTAGAAGTGTCTTTTATTAGAGGACTGGATATCAAAGTAGAGTCCAGAGGTCCAGTTACACCAGTGAGGAGAGACACAGGTCCAATGTTGTCTGATACTTATAATATAATATAATATAATATAATATAATATAATATAATATAATATAATATAATATAATTTAATATAATATAATACTGCAGGTTTAAGGTTGAACGCAGCGACTCGAGTCTTTGGGACCAAACTGAAGGTTTAATGTGCGTCAGAAGGGAAATGTGCACTCCTGCGGTGCGCAGTGAGAGCACCGCAGGATGATCATTAATTACATTATTAATTACATTATTAATTACATTAGAATAAGTCATGATGATCATTTAAAACAGCGTGTGATACTGAAGAAGTTAAAGTACTGAAACCACAGCGACCACAACACAACGGCTCCACAATAACACACTTTACAACACAACTACTACACTAATAACCTCTGATGCAGAGCTTGTTTAGACATGAACGAATGAGAGAAGACATGATTTTACCGTGAAGAAGAAGAAGAATCAACGATGGAGACGAAGAAGAAAATTATAAATCCCTAGTTGGTGCCCGCATTGTCGGACGGAGAGCAGGAGGATGAGAGGAAGCAGGCTGCTGCTGTGAGGGAGTAATCCGTCTGTCAGTGACAATAAAGCGGGGAGGAGAGGAGGGGGAGGAGGGGGGGAGGAGAGGGAGGAGGGAGGAGGGGGGCTACCCCCATCCAATTAGAAACACTGGGATTGATTGTTACAGGAAATAAAGCAGTTAGTGTTTAGAGCAGCTCCAGACTGGCAGGATTTGGTTTTTTTCTCGGGAGGAAGCTCGATTTTAACGTCACAGAAACACTCGAGTAAATAAAAACCTGCACACACACACACACACACACACACACATGTGACCCAGCGACTGAAGCTGCTGGCACTTCTCGTTTCAAGGTAACCGGAGATGTTTCAGTGTTTTATGCAGAGCTGAGATTAGTGGAGCCTGTTTCCATCATCGGACCACAGCCTGCTGCCATCTACAGACTGATTCATGGATCCGTTACTGAAACTAAAACGTGTTCATGCAGCTTGTTGGTGATCAGACAACATTCAGATTACTGGACAGAAACAGAAAAATGAATCAAAACAAGGAATCGATTATTAAAATAATCATTATAATTTTCTGTAGAGTGATTTATTAACCCCAAGATGTTAAAACACAAAATATAAAAAAATAAATAAAAATATTTCGTGTGTGTGTGTGTGTGTGTAAATAATTACAATTTTAATCTTGGTTATGAAACTAAATAATGAAACCTAAAATCAACTTGACTTGATATCAATAGAACAAAAATTAGAAAATCATAATAAATAATTAAATTTGATTCAGTGACAGCCAATAATTTTTTATTACATTTATTTAATGTTATTCAACAGCTTTAGAAAAGCATCTTCATGACATCATGAAGGTCAGAGATTAACACCTGACGACCATCATCAGCCAATCACATCTGTTCTTCTGAGGTGAAACAGCTTCACAGTGACTTACTGTAACTAACTAGTCACAGCAGCAGTGACTCAGATAAAATCCAGACGCTCGCCACACTTTAAAAAGCAGCCATCATGTTGTGTGTGATTATTAGATGTCATATGTCATGTCAGCTGCTGGGTTCGTTTACAGCTGTTCATCACACAGAAACACAGTTTACTGATTAAAATGTAACTTTGATGACTGACTGGATCCAATTAAGATTAATAACACGTCAACGCAAACATGTGACAAACATGTGACAAACATGTGACAAACATCTTCAGTTATTGTTCTCACAGAGTGTGTAGCATCAACATACTGGGGCTGGCAAGTCAGTGTGTGTGTAGGAGTGTGTGTGTGTGTTCAGCTATTGTCAACATAGTTATATTAGGAGCAGGAGTGTGTGTGTGTGTGTGTGTGTGGTGGGGGTGGGGTGATTGTGAAGAGGAGCAGTGACATGTTGAAGAGGCCCTAAAGAGGCAGGAAATAAATGGCTAAACAGGTGTAGGACACACACACACACACACACACACAGGAATGTTCCTAATATAACTATGTTGACAATAGGTGCAAGGAGATACAGAGGTGAAATGTGTGTGTGTGTCTGTGTGTGTGTGTGTGTGTGTGTGTGTGTGACGTTGATATCTACACAGACAGACAGATAAGTGATTTCGTGGGGAATGCTGCCCCCTACAGTGCAGTGAAGGTATAACATGAAGACATGAACTGTTTTTCATCAGGCTGATTTCATCAACTTCTTCTTGGTTCAAACAGAATTGTGTTGAATCAAAGTCCAATAAAACCATCACACAATACATCATATATATATATATATATATATATATATATATATAAACCTATATATAGGTCAGGATAATCACATTATTCAGTGATCCAGCCTTCATCACCTCTATTGTTACCTGTTTGCATTACACAGAGCTTATATTCATATAGCATCAAACCACAGAGAGACTGTAATAATAAGAGTAGAATTATGACTAATAATAATGTAGCGCTCCCCTTAATAGATGTATTATTAGAGAAGGGCTTTTGGGTTCTTTAACAAATGTTGTTAACCCTGATTAACTCAGTTTTAATAAATATCTTGGATCTCTGTTTACTTTGAACACATGAAATTATTTAAACTTACCTCTGATAAATTCACCTTTTAGGACTTTAGTTTAACTACAGATTTTAAACCAAAGGTGTCTATATGACTCTTTAAATATGAACTTATTCCAGTAAATACAATAAAATCACACCACTCAGATTTTAGAAAAATAACACTCAATTATTTACTTATATAAATAATGAACAAAAAACATTAAATAAAATTATAGGAATGTCTTTGAGGTAAATGCAGCTATAACACCTTAATTAACACTCTACTAAATAAACATATAAACACAACAAACTCAGTTTCAGTGGGCCCACTCACACACACCTTAACATAAATGTCCCCTCAAGCCGGCAAAACTCAGTTTACTTAAAACAAACCAAAACGTTGCAGGCCTGAATCGATGCTCGTGATCGTGGCAGCCCAAAACAGAATGGCTGTGTCGCTCTCCAATGAGCAAATAAAAACTTGTTACCTTATTGATAACTCCTGGCTTGTCTGTGATCCACACAGCACAGGTACAGGTTCAGCAGCAGGTCAGGTCTCTCCACAGCGTCACTCAGCGTACCTTTCCCTCCTCGACCGTCACCAAAAGCACAGATGAAGTCCACGTCCAAGGCTAAGTCCTCTGTGTCCGGGTATCGGGTCCGTCTTCAGATCGAAACAGCCGTCCCGCTCTTACTCAGTTAACTGGGTTAATTAACTTTATTGGTAGACATCAGTTCACGGGTAGTGAACTAAATAAAAGCTATACTTTTATGGTTAGCCTAGCCGCAGCACTAGCGATAGCGCTCGCGATAGCATTAGCCTTAGCACAAAACATACACAGTCTGTAACTTCGTGTTGAAGTTTCTCCTGCGCTCTTACTGCAAACTTGTCTTTTCTACCTCGACTGTTTGGCCAACAATACAAGAAAAAACAAGATTCACAAAGCTTTGGGCTCTCTAGTTACTACTTAGCTCGGTAGCATCCTCTTCTCTTGCTTAAGGCTCGTGGCTCGTCTCTTATCCTACAACCAATTTAACACGCACCCTGTCCGTGCTGAAAACCTGCAAAAACTCACGCTCCTGCAGCGTGTTATTAACCCCATAACTGCTGGTCTAAACATTTGCCAGGAAAACATTGCACTTTTAACACACAAAGCACATCATACATTTTGAATCATGTTTACCCATTTTACAACTTTTTTACTAACAGTTTTAACCGGGTTACACCCTCCCCCTTCTAAATGTTTTTGATGTCCTCATCAAACATAATGAACTTATTTATTTCTATTCCTCCTTCCAGTTGACTAAAGGAAAGGGTGCATGAACTACTTCAAATTACTCTTGCCAATCTTAATGACAACTCCTCTATGCACAATAGTGAGAGGCTGATCTTTTGCCCTACCAGGCTCATCATAAGTTAACCTGATGACTGGTTTCACTATTCTTTTCGGACGTTTTTCAGGTTTGCTTATCACTTTTGTCTTAGTGACTGTCTCTGGATGCTCATGGCAAGGGTTATCAGGCTCTGGATCACTCTCTTTCTCTGGATCTGAATCTTGATTTCCATCTTCTTCTCTCACACTGTGGTGCTCCTCCATGGTTTTCCCTTCAGCCTGCAGCAACCCTTGTAGTTGGCTTTTAAACTCTTCAACTGCTACCTGTGTCTTTCCTATGATGATAATAGGCCACGCCTCTTCACCATTAATAGGCACAACTTCCGGAGGAATGCTTTCCTCATTCACAGTCTCTTTAGTCTCACACAAAACCATTCGTTGGTTTAGTCTTTCACTGAAGTTTCTCCCACGGACACGGACCCGTCCTAAAGACTTGATCGTTTCCAGTGCTTCTTCCACTTCACTGATCTCTACATCTTCTGGGACGATGGTCATCAGTGCATGCGTCTCATCCAACCCCTCACCACGGCACCAGCGTTTTAACTCTGACACTAGATCAGTGTTCTCCATTTTAACACTGTTTGTAAATTAGCTTAGTAGCTTTAATTTTAATTAATTAATTATTAAGTAATTTTAGCCACTTTACGTTTAACTCTCTTTTTTCTAGGAACTGAGAAATCCAAGACTATCCCAGCGGTGCCTCCATTTTATGTAGCGCTCCCCTTAATAGATGTATTATTAGAGAAGGGCTTTTGGGTTCTTTAACAAATGTTGTTAACCCTGATTAACTCAGTTTTAATAAATATCTTGGATCTCTGTTTACTTTGAACACATGAAATTATTTAAACTTACCTCTGATAAATTCACCTTTTAGGACTTTAGTTTAACTACAGATTTTAAACCAAAGGTGTCTATATGACTCTTTAAATATGAACTTATTCCAGTAAATACAATAAAATCACACCACTCAGATTTTAGAAAAATAACACTCAATTATTTACTTATATAAATAATGAACAAAAAACATTAAATAAAATTATAGGAATGTCTTTGAGGTAAATGCAGCTATAACACCTTAATTAACACTCTACTAAATAAACATATAAACACAACAAACTCAGGTTCAGTGGGCCCACTCACACACACCTTAACATAAATGTCCCCTCAAGCCGGCAAAACTCAGTTTACTTAAAACAAACCAAAACGTTGCAGGCCTGAATCGATGCTCGTGATCGTGGCAGCCCAAAACAGAATGGCTGTGTCGCTCTCCAATGAGCAAATAAAAACTTGTTACCTTATTGATAACT
>CM072863.1:995000-1062500 GCA_036937835.1 Pampus argenteus | reverse complement strand
GATGTGAGGTTACCTTCTGCTAATCCTGTCAGCTCTGTGGACAACAAGGTGCCACATGAGAGAGATTAACTCTTTCAGGTTGAGCTGAAGCCAACACGCGGACTGCTAGAGGAATTAAAAAAAAGCCTATAATCTCCTGAATTCCTCTGGAAATAGATCAGGACGTTTATAATGCTGCAGATCTTAATTTCAAACAACACATTATGGATTACATATTCCTCATTAGTCTTCTTCAGGTAGTCTGAGATTGATCGATCGGTTTAACTCTGATGTTCTGCTGGACGTCGCTCTTCAATGAATGAAGACATGAAAATGAGAGAACGAGTGATGAGAATAACATGCTGCTGTACTGATAATGCCACAGCCTTTAAAAATATATGTATATTTATATTTCTCTGTCTGTGAATTAATGTCTGGAAAACAAATAAGTTTATGTTTATTTATGCATATCAGATTAAAACATCTAAAACATAAAATATTTCCTTATTTGGTATCGTAATGATATTTTATGGACATTTCCATATTTTCTCATCTTCATCAAATGTGCGAGCCCAAAGGGAAGAGTCTCGCTTCAATACTTTCCACATATTGGATTTTAATATGTTTAAAAAGTAATAAGTAAGACTTTGCGGTTATTATTAGTCTTTTTTGTGTGAGACTTTAAACACACAATGACGAAGTAAAGCTGATCTCTACAACACACAGGTGTGACGTCACCTGCCCAGAGCTGCTGTTCAGTGATTAGCTGGTTTAGCTAAACTGTGCTAACAGGGCAGGTATCACAGCTGTCAATCAAGCTCATTTATAGATGAATAAAACCACAAGTTAAAGTTAAAACCACATAATCAGCCCTGACATGCTGTTTGGTCTCTTGCTCGATGTTTGCCTGTTGCATTCAATCCTGTTCAACATATGCAGCACTGTCCAAAGGTTCGAGGTTCGAGGCTCTTTAGATGTTTAGATCCTTAAACATAATGCAACACCATCGTGGAGGTCATAAAGTCATAAAGAACTATCTTCATTAATCAGAAGAACCGTGGAAACGTCTCCAACATGCCTGAAACAACCTGAAACACTGAGCAGGTGAACCAGGATTAAAAGCTGCTCTCAGCAAATTATTGATTTCATACTCAAAATAAATACAAACTATTGATCGCATTCATTTTCAGAGATTCCATACTTATCAAATCAAATCAAATTTTATTTATATAGCCCAAAATCACAAAATACATTTGTCTCAGAGGGCTTTACAATCTGTACAGGGAGTGACACCCTCTGTCCTTAGACCCTCGATTAGTGAGGAAAAACTTGACCACCAAAACACCTTTTAACAGGGAAAAAGGTGGAAGAAACCTCAGGAAGAAGAAGAGGAGCTTGATAGCTGAAAGCTCTGGCTCCCAATCTACTTTTAGACACTATAGGAACCACCAGGAACCCACCATCCTGGGTTAGGGTTAGGGGTGGTAAGGTGCTATGAGCTGTTTTAGATATGATGGTGCCTGACCATGAAGAGCTTTGTAAGTTAGTAGAAGAATTTTAAAGTCTATTCTAGATTTAACAGGTAGCCAGTGCAAGGAAGCCAAGATGGGAGAGACTTATGTTTGCACAGTTCTGTATTTGATCCTCGGTCATATTTCAGCATTTCTTCCACCACTCCACTTTTTTATTTTTTTTGTATTGAGATCGTATTTCAGCCACATTGAGAAAGGCTGTCGTGGTAACACATACAGACCTTTGAGTCACAATGACAAGCGAGTGGAAGCTAGACAGCAGTTAGATCATTGTTCAGCCAGCAGGGCCTACCTGCCAACGCAGGGAAATAAAAGAGAACTAAATCATTTAGTAGATTGATGCAGTATCACAAAAACGTACAACACAAGAAGCATGACGAAGAGTTCAGAATTACAGAAGAGTTCATTGATGGCTCAACAGTCCCTGCAGCTCACCTGACTTTGTACTTATGCTTATGTTTATAATGCCACAAAACGTTTCACAGTGAAATTGTTCGTTTTAATGTGAAACTCCAACACGTGCGTATTTGTCATCTCAGCTCTCCTCTCCTCTCAACACCTGCGGGGGTCTATTAACACCCAGGTGGAAATTATGAGGATTTATAATGGATTTGTTCTAATAAACTGTTATAATGACTACGGGTGTTACATTTTAATGCTCCTGCGAGCTGCTCTTGACACATTTTCCAGGTACTTCACAAAGATACATTATTGAGAGAGTACCACACTAAATCTAATTATCATTAAAGCTATTATTTCCAGGGTGCTGCTCCTCTCTGCTGCTTTCTTTCAGCTTAAAGTTTCAAGTGTCTTTTTAAAATCATCAACTGACAAAGCTGATGAAATCTGTCCTGATAACATTAATGCCACTGTATGTATAATCATATACAGCAGTGGCATTATCTACAGTAAATATAGACCTCTCCGTTCGAAAAGATGAAATATTTCATCGTATTTCAGACACGACCAGGGTGTGTGTCGGGGGGATCACATGACATTCACCATGCAGGAAAACATCACGGTTTTAGTTCAAATGATCACAGGTTAGAGAACCATGTGGTGTGGATTAGAGCGGCTTTTATAATATGATTAATAACCAGGAGGAGGAAATGCTGATATAACAGGTTATATATTGGAAAGCAGTGATCGGTGATCTCTTTGTTGTTTGAATATGACCATGTTGCCTTTCAGGAGTTACATTTATGTAACTTTATAATTGAACCTCCTCACATCTGTAAGAGGAAGGAAATTAAAACGAGCAGACATCAAACTATGAAGTTCAATAAAAGTTTGTCTCATGCAACATATCCTCTTCTCCTTTGAAGCTGTTAAATGTTGAGGCTGCCGACCCTAATTTACTTTGAAGTGTGTGTGTGTGTGTGTGTGTGTGTGTGTGTGTCAGGACACTGTTTTGCTAAAGGTGTGTATGAGGGTTGCATAAGGGTGTGAGAGTGTGCATGGATGAGTTAAGAGAAAACATGCACACGAGGATGATGGTGCTTGTGCTTGTGATCAGCCAACGTGGTATTAAATTGAAGAGTCAAGGTTGGTCAGCACATCAATAACAGCTGTGTGTGGACGGCGTTGGTGGAGACTCCTAATGCCGACCCGGAGTCCCCGGCTAGAAGAGGCGAGGCGGCAGCAGAGACGGGAAGACGTTTCTGTTGTTTTATCTCTCGCTTACATTTACGTTACATTTGGTTAATTTGTGGCCACAGTTAAATCAACATCACTGAATGTGTCAGAAGGAAGCAGGACAGTAAGTTTATCTCATATAAGAGACAAAAATACCTGAGGTTGAAATCAGGTTAGAAAAAGGTTGCTGGCCTTTACCATCATTAATCCCTGATTAGTCCAACTATGCTGGGAAACATGTTTATTCGCAGCAGGATGTCGTTTCTGGGATTCTTAATGTCAGAAAAAGTTTTAAGAAAAACTGCAAACTATCAAAGTCAATATGTTGATATAACTTCCACACATGTAAAGACATTTCTGCTGTTTTTAACGGGGAACATAATGCGGTGGTGACGGTATCATATCTGGTGTTGATGAACAAACCAGATGTGCCATGATGCATTTTAGTGTTTGGAGATCAGACTGTGTCAGATTGGACAGAATATCATGTTTGTTCCTGGTTCAGGGTGAAAAGCTGTTTATTTCACTACTCTGGAGAAGAAATGAGATGTTTTATTCATTTTTATTCTTTCATCTCCTCTCCTCCGCTATCACAAACTCCGATACTGTTCTATCCATTGTCATTACTATTATTACCTTCTTCATCATCATCACTGTCACAGTCGACGTTATCGCCGTCATGATTACTGTCATCTCTGTCGATGCCGCCCCTACGATCATCATCACGAATGAATAACAAGGAACAATTTGAGGCAGATTCAATCTTGGAACAGAAGCATCATTTTGAACGATGAACATTCGTCTCGTGTCAGATGCACGAAGACCTCGGTCGGTTTTTTCCTCTGCTGCAACCGAAACGTTAAACCACACTTTGGTTTTATTCGTTGTCTTCATGGTTATGATTATTGCTGCATGATGAATAGCTTCATCATCATTGCTGGACAGCCTCATTATCACCATCAGCAGTAACAAGTGGTGAGTCAACAGTGGTCAGCTTTCTCTAAATGGCCTCTATACAATCCATGATGAGCTTTATTATATCTGTGGTGCATTAAATCCCACATATTAGGTTCATCTTGATGCTCTCAGTGTAGCCTTTTAGATACACAGTATGTTAAGAAAAGGCCACTGACTGTAAATCTGTTTGTGTCTCAGAGGAGTTTCATTAAATTTCATCTTGGATGTGAAATATAAACACACACTGTATTTATTGGCAGCATCTATGCGTCCTTGACCCTGTGTGTTTACAGTACAGCAGGTGTGTGTGTGCGCCTACTCACACTCTGTATGTGCGGTGAGTCACTGTTTTCTTTGTGTATTTGATTGTATTTTCCCAGCTGTTTGTTTCTGTTTGTGGTTATATAAGTTTCAAGTGTGTTCACATACTGTACATACATACGACCCAGCGAAGCCGTAATCACAATGATGTCATTGTTTGTATGTTTTTCTACAGGAAACACACAAACAAGGTTATGATAGAACAAAACAACATTGTAACATTGTTACGTTTAATTGTGCACCATAAAACTACGGCAGCTTCCTGCCTTCGTTGCCATGTCGTCCACATGAATGATTGACTGGTGAAGATGGTATATCTTGAAGATGCTATAAACAGAAGGAAGGAAGTTGCCCTCCTTTTATTTTAGATGCATCCGCTGAATCTCCAAAGCAGACAGCAGGAGGCTGATGGATCATGTTGTGTCCATCAGTGGAGTTTACAGGACAAACACTGACTTCACAGCTTCCATTGAACCAAAGCACAGACTTGCTGTAACACTGTTGAACTGGTGTCTCATATCCTGCCTCATACAGTACACGGTGCAGAAATCAAATGTGGTTCATAAAAGGCTGCTGTACGAACCAGCTGCATGATGTTGTAAATGGTGATCGAACACATTGGCCAGTATGTGAATACTATCCCTGATGGCTAAAACGAGGTTGAGGTTATGTAGGTGTATTTCAGCCTTTTTCACTGTATGCATTCTTCCTCTTGCACTAAGTTTGTTTATGTAAGGCACAAAATAGTACATGTCATCTTCTCTTGGCACATGTGATGGTGCTGGAGCAGCCTGGGAGTTGAAGGCCTTCAACCAACTCATGCTACAGACCTTCATCCCCAAGGTCCCCTGGAGGTGAGTGAAGCCTGTAAAATGAAGCTGACTTCAGGTTGTGGTTGGCTGTAGGAGCCAGTAGTGCTGAGAGCATCACCTGGTAAGGTAACACCTGGTGCTGTTGGCTGTGTCACATTCACTCCTGATGGACCACGTCTGTCCAACCTGACGTCTCACTGGTACCTTGAACAACACGACCCTCATTTCAGTTTGAATGTACATCATTTATCAGGTATGAAAACTATGAAACAAACACTGATAAATAGACACGATCATTTATTACAGACACACGATACAGCGTTGATTTAAATTAAGAAAAGTAAAAACACTGATTATGATATTATCAGTGATAATACAGTAAACACACACACACTAAAAAAGGTTCAAAGCACTGAGTGACTCATGCTCATCAGACACACACACACACACACACACACACACACACACACACACACTTCTTTTATCCTCCTTTGGATTCATTGTTCCGGAAGAAAGCCTGTTTATAATCTAGTGAATAATATTCACTAGGTCAGATAAAAGCAGCCTCGAGGGCAAAAAAGTTTATTAAATTATTAAACCTTCATTAAACCAGAAAAGGTCATTCGGGGACAAATCTTTATTCAGGATAAATAATTCAGAGACTGATACCTTAAATTCATTAAACACACATGTGACTCTAAAAGTCTTCTGGTTATTATTAAATATTCGTTGTGGAGCTTGTTTTGAATATTTTATACATTTCCATTTTAATATTGGTTTTATTTTTAAATCGTTGTTACCTCTCTGACTTGTTTGTGTTTATTTCTGGACTCCATCTTTAATCTCAGCGAGACCTGGAAGTGAGAAATAATACAAAATAAATAAATAAAAAGTGAAAGTGTCTCTTCATCTCACTACTCATTTGCTTCACAGGGTTTCTTCAGGTTATCCAGATTCATTTTAAGACTGTTTTAATACCACATAAAACAACATTTTATACCTTTTTCATCACATCTGTCAGAAAATGACATGAAACCAGCAGGGAGAGTAAGGTTAACAATAATTTATGAAGTTCATGAATTTATCGACGTTTATTTCACATTTTTGTCACTATTTCCCAGCTGTGCATAACAGTAATTCTTAGTAATATGAATTAACATGACCTGGATCCAGATTAGTGGCAGAAAATTGATGGAAAGAGCAATAAAATGATTATGTTTTTTATAAAACTGACACTGGCCCATTATGATTTGATGAGCTTTTGGGTGGGGTTGATGTGTCTGGGGGAGGTGGGGGTGATTTTAACAGCACCTGATCAGCAGCTGCAGTGACCTCAATGATCCTCTTCTAATTCAAATTGAGTTTTTTTTTCTTCTTTATCAGCTCAGTGTGAAATTTGACTTTTGTGTAAAAATGGAAACACGTTGGCGTATTTGGGAACCAATTTATCGAAGGAGAAAAATAAAAGTTGAGCTGTTGTAATGTCAGCTACAGTTATACTGCTGTTTTTAGATCATAGCTGTTTACATTTAGTCTCCATAAAGTCATGTGACTGCTCCTGAGGTCAGTGTAACACGGATGTACGGATGCTGAAGGTCTGCAGCCTCTTTGTTCTCAGCTTTCTAAATCATTTATGGAGGTTTATTGACATCAGAGATAATGATATCATGTGGACGTCACACTGAATAATAACAATATACAATAAATATAATGCAAAAAATAGATATAGCTCATGTTATTGGTTGCAGCAGGTTGGGATAGATGTTCAAGATCTTTGTAAATGAAATTTTAAGTCTTTTTTGAGTCAACTGAATTCAATGCACTGGGCAGCTTGTTGGTGCTAATTGAGTGTATATGAGAACATGATTGTGAAGATTGATAATACTGCAAAACAATATTCATCCTCAGAAAAATAAGATTATATGAATAAATAAAGAGAATAGAGAGAAAGTGTTACATGAATGGATTCTGTTGCTTTCTCTCTGAAAATGTGATTCAACACCTGCTGACTTCCTGTCTGGACTGATACAGAAACCCAGCGAAGTCCCGTTTAATAAACTCCAAACCAACCAAGGCCTGAAGGTGGGCTCTGCTGAGCCGCCCCAGGCTTTAAGAGGCTTAAATGCTGTCCTCATCTCAGGGGTACAGAACAGGGAAGAAAACAGAGACACATGAGTGACTGTCAATAAGCTGCAACACATTCACAATGATGGCGTATCACTGAATGCCATAATTTATTTTAAGACAAAATAAAATAAACAACGGAGATGTGAGAAAGCTTGTCAGGTGTAGATATAGCTGCATATTTTCCAATGAGTATAAATGGTAGGCTGCATATGCCAGATTATTAAAGATTCAGGATACATGATAATAGCAACGTCGCCTGATTTCCTCGTGTCCTGTCGTCATACTAACTACGACCACTAGAGTCTGCTGTCGACGGAACGTAAATGTACATACATTCATACCAACATCTTCTCATTATGCTGCCATAAAACACAGTTTGTCCTTCAGTTTGGAAGGCTGTAGATGCAGGAACAGACACCAGCTGAGAGGTGGACATCTGCTCAGACTGACGATCAGAAACAGGCTCAGGTAGAGAAGACAGACTCGATGTGGACAGGGACAAGGAAAACTGGATGATTAGGGGGCAGATGGAGAATTTACAGGTTGGAAGATAGCAGGGCAGAGGGCGAACTAGCTGACAGAGAGACAAGAGATGAACATTTTTAAAATAGAAACTGCTTTGGAGGTCGGTGGAAAGCAGTTAAATGACAAGCTGAGAGCTCACAAATGATGCCTGCGGGTGCTCAGAGTGGCCCTCCAACTGATTTGCTGGAGACTCGGCAGGCGGACGCTGTGGGACTTGGTGAATGCTGGGCTCAGGATGCTGACACACCGGGGACCAGGACTGCAGGGAAGCAGAAGGCCAGCTGAAGGCAGGAGGCTCGTCGGCAAAGATTCAGCATCATTCAAGAGCTTTTGTGAAAGAAAGAGAAGCTCTGACAGCACTGAAGACAGAAAACATTAAGGCTAACACACTTTTCTCTGCTTTCTTCCCTTATATGTCTGACAGTATCATACTTACAGTAGTAAGTAGAGAAACTCTGATGTTTCTCTCTGGGGAAGAAACGCTGGGTCACATGAGGCCTCCTCTCAACCAATACCACAACTGTCACTGTCTGTTCCACATCTTATATGGTCTGTATACGGCCGTATAAGAGGGACCGAGGGACCGAGGGACCGAGGAACCGAGGGACCGAGGGACGGACGTATTTGCTGATAGGATTTTAAACTTTAGCCGACTGAATGTAGACGTACTCTGAGAGAAAAAGGTTTTCCTGACTGAATGTCTGAAAGTCTTCATAAAGAAAAGGCTTTTAATTTGAAAACGAGCTGTGGCTGATGTTAACGGGAAGGATTTGGGGTTATTTTTGAGCTTTCATCTCTATAAGCCAGTTAGTGGGTCTGTCGTAGCCACTGCTCCGTGTCCATTGGGACTGTCTGGTTTTCTTGCAGTTCTCCACTGACGTCCTGCTCTCTCTTCTTTCTCTCTCTATCTTTTCTCTCTGTCTGCTTCTCCAGCACTTGAGTCATCCCTGTCTGCGATCATCCAGACTCTTTTCCCTCTCCTCAGCTAAACCTGTCTTGTCCTCCCTGAGTCCCTCGTGAGCCGCTAGTCCTTCGCGCCCCCCTCCTCTCCTGCTCTAAGCCTGTATCATTTCCTTCCTGTCAACCTTCCCTACACTCCCTTCCTCCACATCTGCTTTCTTCTCTCAGCTCTCTCCCTCTCCTCATACCCACTGGGCCTGTCCTCTCTCCCCCCAGTTCCTATGACTTCATTGTTTTATCTAACCCCTGCCTCCTCTCTGTCTCTTCCATCCTTTCTTTCACATTCTTTCTCTTTTTCCACTGAGCTGCTGCATCTGTTTCAGTCTCCATTTCTTTCCCTCTATCTCCAGTCTCTGCTCTCTTCTGTTCTCTTCTTTTTTTTTCTGTGTCTCTGCAGTGAGTGCCATGTTAATAATTCACGCCGTCTCTAATCTTAAATTGTAAATAGTTAATCAGGAGCAGAGCTGGGTGACACCTCCTCTTGGCCCATCACTGCACCCTGGATCTACTGGCTCTCTAATTCTCTCTGTAACTCCAGTTTAATATGAGTCGGCTACATGCTCTCTGTCTGCACGCATCTGTTTCTCTCTGCCTCTGTGCTTCTCACTGTCTGCATGTTTTCTGCACAGTTTGCTGAATTTCATTATCATGTTCGGTTATGTTCTACATCACCTAATTGCAGATATTCTCTGCATCTGTCTCTTCAGTCTTTGAGCTACTTTCATTCATGACTCTTCCAAAAATGACTTTTTCCGATCTGCCATATGGTTATCTGACGCAAGGCATCGCTGGGAAGAGTAACACCTGCAGACCGACAGGAAGCCTTCAGCTTCAGATGCAGCAGGTTCAAACAGGAAACCAACAGCGACCTCTAACATTAGAGTTGGGTGTTTTGTTGACGTTGCTGTATAACGTCACCTGCTTTTCTCCGGTCATAATTACTGCAGCTGCTAGAGGGCGCTCTCTGTTGAACACAAACAAATATCTGTAGCATCGTCTGGCTGTATGTAGACTGTGGCTCTACGCTTCAGGCGCCGTCTTCCTCCCCTTCCTACCTGTACGCTACAGTTTTGTCAGGGCACCGTTAGGATGAATTTAAGAAATATTCCTCTATAGCAGAATGATATATGGGTGTCGCCAGATATTTCTCAGCACTGGCTCATAAAATGAGAGTAAACCAAATTCTGCCATGTCATCATTCTCATTAGCATTCAGATTTTTGCTCCATTGATGGATTTGAGCTCGCTCCTTCTCTAAATGGCTCGATGAGCCTCTTGAATTTACAGTGTAAAGTATTATCAGCGGTATCATTAGTAAGAAGGAGAAAGAGGAGAAAGAAAAGACCGAAAGACCTCACAGAGTATCAATAATCATATTTACACATGTAATTGATTTTCATACATTTTTACTCATCCCTAAAATTGTTGCTACTGTCATTTAATATGAAATGACAGTAAGATTAAAGTGGTACAGAATTATGATGAAAATGCTGGTTTCAATAAGAAGTTGTTCTCTGTACAGCACAAAAATAAAATATCAAGAAGAAGAAGAAGAAAAAAACCTGAATTGCAGCTGAGATGACTTGGACTTTCTTAATCTTTACCAAAGTACACCAGGCAATCTGCACTGGGATTTATGCTTTACCGCCGTTTATCCGTTACAGCCATGTCTGATTCACACAAGATTTAAATCACTGAAGCTACAATTTTCACAAACCACCAGATGCCCTACAGGTAATGTTAGTCCTGTATGAAAAGCTCGGCTCTGTGGAGTCGCTCCAACCCTTCCCATCCTACCGAGGCTTCAGGAAGCTAAATAGTTAAAGACAACAACACTAATATAATGACAGAGTAAGAAAATACAAGCTGGAGGGTGAGATTGGCTTCACCAAATCAAACCAACTGTGGGTTTTCTTTTGTGAAATTATTGAGTATTCTATGTATAGAAAGAGCAAGATATTTATATATATTTATATATATATTTATATATATTATATATATTATATATATCTGGTCCCCTCCTTTCTGCTTCTGTCACTTGTTCTTTTCAGTCTTTGAACATCAGCATGGGTTCGGGTTCGGGTTCGGGTTATCCAGATATATTCCACCGGTTCCAGACGATGGAGAATCTGTTGCTATAGAGACATCCTCCTTCAGCTGACGTGATGTTTACCCCACACAGGCTGGTGTTTACATCTGAGGGCATCTACCTGTCTACCTTAACAGCAGTGACTTACTGTGAGTGCAGCAGTTCAGCCTGTATTTCTCTCTCTCATTAGCTTCCTGTTGGCTTCATGTGTGTCTCACTTTTACATATATTTCCCTCCCGGTCATTCGTAATCATGTTTCTTGTGTTTTTAATTCTCCTCTTCCTCTTTATTTCATTGCCCCCAGTGTTTCTTTCTACCCTAATTTGTCTTCATCTTGTCCTTTATTTTACCTCCCTTTCTGTTTTTTCCCACCTCTCCCTTTATCTGCTTCTCTTTATTCTCTCCTCTCACTTTTTGCTCCCTTTCTTATGCATGTGAGATGTATTATAATCAGCATTGTGTCAACAGTAACACAGTACTGTATAAAAGGGTCCCGTGTCTATATGTTCTCTCTGCACTCTGTATGGTTTTAGTGTCATATACCCGTTTGTAAATGATCTTGGCTTATGGCAGTATGACCCTACTTGTTATGCTATGCTGATACTGTGTGTGACTTATACTGCAGATGAGTTTTCACTCCCGTTTCAGATAACTTCTCAGTGGCATATTGGTGGTGTGACGCCTTTGTTTGAGTGGATTCTGAGTGGTGTGTCTGTCGATTGTCGGTAAACTGCTGCCGTTCTACTAACTCGTGGTGCCTATAAATCCTTATTGACTTAAACACTGAGAGATGCCACTTTCACTGGTATACCAGTGATTAGTGATTCTTGGTATTTACTACTACTTTGCTACTCCTCACCAGCTTATGCCAACTCCTTACTGGCATGTGCTGCTGCTAATGGTCACGTGAGCCACATGAAAGCAGTATGTAGCTAACTTGTAGCTAACACTATAACAGATGCCGATGGGCATGATATCAAAATGTATTTATTTTATTTTTCTAATTTGATTTATTTACTTAATGTAAGAAGTGGTATATGCAACATAAAGCTGACAAAGAACAACAGTGACATGTGATTGTCATGTGACATGCAGAAGTGAATCATAGGGCAGACTGGTGCAGAAGCCTGGTGGTGAGGAGGGCAAAGAGCTGGAGTCACGACGCAGTGGCAATCTAGCACCAGCATGCAGGAGGCCAGCCTCTAAATACTGCTCGAGATGATGATCAGCTTCAGGTGTGTGCAGACCGCTCCACAGCACCACACCCATCCCTGTAATGAGAGCACCTGGAGCCCAACCCCCAGCCTAGACACCACATACAGCCGCTTTTAGGAAAGCCCACAGTTGAAATGAGTGGGCTACTGTAGTGACCAGGGGCACCACAGCCATGAAGCATTTTGTTGGGTTTATTTTCTGCCTTCACTGCTTCAGCATTAGAGAGGAAAAGGATCAGATAATATGACGCTCTTGACCCAGTGAAGACATACGGGAGATAAAGAAAGATGAGGAGGAAGATGTGGAAGAGAAAGAGAAGTAAAAGAGATGGAAGGTGGGTAGTGAAAGAAAAACAAATATCCTTTTCACTGCGGAGCGACTTGTAGGTGTCGGCCTTGTTACATGAACTGCATTCAATGAAGCGTCTTTAATGGGAGGTGCGAGTTTAATAACCTGAATGGCATGCACATGCTCACTGACTTCTTTTATCATGAAACACAGGTTTTTCTTTGAAGTGTGCAGTTTGGTTTAGTGCACAGAAGTTAGTGATGTACTATTAAAAGGCAGGTTACACCTTTAAGCATGCACACTACCAGCTAACAGTATCTGCATTCATGACCCAGTCGTGTGTGCCTGGGAGGACACAACAACATGAATCAAGGTGTAATTCATGGTGTTTATATTGTATACTCATTAATCAAAAATCCCTCCTCTGTGGCTCTTCCTGAGGTTTCTTCCACCTTTCATCATCACCTTGCATCAATCAGTTCATGCCTATAAAATCCTGCATTGTCAGGCAAAATGTGTCAGAACAACTAACATAAAATAAATTTTCATTAAAGAGTTTCTTCTTATTCTTTGTCAATATTTATTTCAGTGAATTGATATATAACTTTCATTTAATAGTCAGAAAACACACTGAGGGATGAAAGCGGCCTCGTTTTAAGCAAACACAAATGAGGAGGTGTTTCCTGACGTGAACACTAAACGCCTCGACTCCTCAGACACTGATCAACTCTCCACATGCAAAACAAACTGAAGCTGTGCTGCTAATTTACTGACTACAGCCAAATTAACAGAAATTATCACATTTTCTCCTAAAACAGTACATTAAAACATTCACAAATGATCAAGTGTGTCTTAAAACAACACTCAGCTGCCCAAATGTACATTGAAACAGACTTTTGTTGCTGTATTAATCCCTCCGGTTCATGCTAGTTATTAAGAGATGGCAGAGGAAACCCAAATATACGTGTATCTGACATTTGAATGAGGCTGTGGTGGAGGGATAGTAACACAATGAGGGATTTTGCTCTCCAGAGGCTGCAACTTTTGAAGATACCCACTTGATTCAGACAGCTGAAGCCTTTTGAAAGTTTAGAATTTATTTATACAACAAAATGGTGGCTGTGGATTTAATCTCCTGGGATCTTTAGAGTCGGTATGAACAGGAGGAATAACAGCTAGAAAAACCCGTGTCAATAGAGTTAGGAGGTGGGAGGAGATATTTCAGGCTCACCTAGCTCCACAAGTAAAACTCTCTTTCCAATTCATACCTCTGACTAGCTTCTTCTTCGAAGCCACAGTGGCCGAGGTTCATGGGTATTGTAGTATTCAGAATATAAACCTATAGGATTGTTGCATTATCTAGGAGAGTCATGGGGAGCTTCTATGTTCACTAACATTGAATACATAGTTTAAAGAAATATTTCAAATGGGAATGAATGCAGAATACAGAATGCAAATACAACGAACCAGTGAACTAGCAAACCAGTGGAGCAGCGAAACAGTGAACCAGCAAACCAGTGAACCAGCAAACCAGTGGAGCAGCCAACCAGTGAACTAGCAAACCAGTGAACCAGCAAACCAGTGGAGCAGCCAACCAGCCAACCAGTGAACCAGCAAACCAGTGGAGCAGCGAACCAGTGGTGCAGCAACCCAACAAACCAGTGACCCAGCAACCCAGCGAACGCTCACACTTTGCATCCCTGAAAATATGTGAACCTTTAAGCATTTACATCTACCTGCTGTCTGCCTGTGTATTGACTTAATTACAGCTGCTTCAACATCAACTCTAACCTTAACCATCATATTTAAATGCCCAACTAACCACAACCTTTATCTTGAACTGAACCAAGTCTCTCAAACAGCCCCAAACGAACCCAAAGCGAGGACTGACCAAAATGCTCTCTCTTCCCAAACATGTCCTCACTGCCAAGGTCTAAAACTGAAACTGGTCCCCACAAAAACAGAGATCTGCAAGTACACACACACACACACACACACACACACACACACACGTGTTATATGCTTCCTCCTGCTGTCTTTATATGAGCCTGAGGGTTGTGGATGGTATGAGTGAAGTGTAATTACTTTAATCACCTCTAGGTGGGGATGTGTCATTGATGCATATCAGAAGAAGCTCTGTTATACATGATGTTGTATATACATTGTTTCTCTATTTACTCTCCTGAAAAGACAAGAGACCCAGATTCTGGATATAAATGAATTGTTGATAAATGTTATATTTATGTATATTGAACTTGTACATCAGAACATACAAAACTGCTGAATTCAGATTTTGCCCATCGAAGAGTTTCCTTTGAAAAAGTGAGAACATTTGATGTGAAATGACTCATAGCACAAAATCAAGTGAAACTAAGGTGCTATTTGGAGTGAAGTTGGTACAGTGAGTCATTGGTTGAAGGAAAGGTGGAGAGAGTCTATACGTTTATTCCAATACATTTACATGATTTTTAATTTGGAGTTAAGTGGAATCAAGATTCATTATGTGTTGATTCGCGCCTGTAATGAAAACCAAATGTTGTTTTACTCCTATTTTAACAAATATATCTTTGCACAAATCTCTGTGCATAATTTACTGAGTATGTGTAATTACACGGCGAGCCTGCTGAACCCTGATGTGACAAAACAGAAAGAAAGGAAGGAAAATACAAAAAAGCAGTTGTACAGTAATGTTTGATAAAGGAAATGCTGCCATGGTAACCACATTAGTACTAACAGAGGACAGATGAATGAATTGGAGCTCCAGTGATAAGCTGCTGCGGGAAGAAACAACTTCAAGAAACATGTTGAAGGATTTAGCAAAACCACATTTATAGCATTAACGGTAAACAATGTAGTGTGGATGAAGAATGTGTGTTGTTTCAGAAAAGGTCAGAGGTGATGTGAAATGGGTTTTGGTCTGTGAACTGCTTTGTGTTTAAATACATGATGTGAAAGATGGAAATCAAGCATGTGGCTAAAAACATTTTGAGAGTTTTTTCATGTGATTTAGCAAAATGTAGATCCTCTTCTGATATGGTTGAACCAGTGGATCAGTAATCAGATGATGTATCTCTGTTGCATGGCCGAATTGAAATGAAATTAGTATTTTGCACATGAAAAATGCAAATTCACCACATGACCACCAAACTGGTCATGTTGCTTCTCCTTTATGAATAATGATATCTGCTTCCAAAAAGAGAATTTTCTGAGTGAATTTATAATATAATCAGACGTTTTGTGCCTGTGAAGTGGATCCTGAGCTACATCACGCCATGTCACGTGATGTATTGTGTTGGACACATCATTATAATTCATTGTGAGTGTACAATATGTGTGTGTTGATTTGTTCTGTACATGTGACATCATTGCACGTCTGTCCGTCCTGGGAGAGGGATCCCTCCTCTGTGGCTCTTCCTGAGGTTTCTTCCACCTTTTTTCCTGTTAAAGGTGTTTTAGTGGGCAAGTTTTTCCTCACTAATCGAGGGTCTAAGGACAGAGGGTGTCACTCCCTGTACAGATTGTAAAGCCCTCTGAAACAAATGTATTTTGTGATTTTGGGCTATATAAATAGAATTTGATTTGATTTGATTTATTGCATTTTCACCACACACACAAATCTGGTGTAATTATAAAAATATAGAGCTGCACATCATGTCTTCTACTGATTTAGTCTTGATTTGACGTTTAATGTTTGATTTTAACGTTTTACTTTTACAAATGGATTTTATTTGTAGGGCACGTACAGAAAACCAAGTTCCTTGTTTTTGATGGAAAAAATGTTTTGTTTTTTTGTGTTTGATGAATGCATCTTTTTTACTCACTCTATGTAACTAACTCACTTAATGTAACTAACTCACTCTATGTAACTAGCCCACTAACTCTAACTAACTCACTAATTGTAACTAACTCCCTGTAACTAACAGATATATCAGAGCTTTCAGAAAGCTCAGGGTTTTCCTGTCACCATGACAACAATTACAATTCAGAATCTCATAATGATGAGAATTCAGATGTGACATGAACACAGTAACATGACTACAAGTTCTGACAACAAAAAACAAAGACTGAATGTTGTATGAGGCATGTAAAGCTGTGACCTTCAGATACAGGACAGACTTTTCAACCACCAACCCGGCTGCCAAATACTATATATCATTGAAAAAAATTATTCAGCTGCTTTTTTAGAGCAATAATTTATTCTGGCTCATTACCCCCATGCAACTTTGAGACATGCACTGACAGACCTATGAATGATTCTGGGGAATTTATAACACGTCTATACCCCATTTATTATACTAGAGTAAATCATACAGGAGTAATAGTGATCTGGAATCCACTTTGCATTAATAAAGTGTGTGGTAAGTGGAGAGGGTCTTGAGGGTGAGCATTTGGGTCAGCAAGGTGTGTCTGCCCTCAATTACCCCCTCTTTATATCTACCTCTTTCTCACAATGTGCAGGTAAATGAGCCAGAGACTCTGACAAACTGTGGGGAGATGACATCACATTTGAAGGCTGCAGCAGGCTCAGATATCTGAATAGAGACTGAAAATTCATTTCTGGATAAGGAAATATTTGTTACACCACCGGCAGTCTGTTGCATTGGTTTGGATATACTGTCAAGTGCAAGAAAAGGTGCTGAATTCAGACAGAAACAGAAATGTGTGCCGTTACTGACTCGAGAGACTGAGTAGCATCAAAAAATATTCAGTGATGGTGTGATAGCCGTTTATATCTGTCCTCCACTCAGAGTAAAAGTCTCATACCTGCAAAGCTACCTTCTCAACTGAAAGGAAATGACACTGTGACACTGGCTCCAGACACATTTTGTGCATCGACCCCATTTACACTTCACTACTTCATGTGTTATTACTATTCATGTGCATTCATGTAAATCATAGACTGTGTACAAAGATGGCTGTCGTGTGGTTGGACTAAAATTAGCTACTTCTTGGCAGGGCAGGTATTGTAACATTAAACTTGTGTAATATTACGACAGTGGTGCGACTCCCAGAGCCACCTGTCAATCACAACTGTCAATCAACACCCACACAGTAGACATCAAAGCTACTACTAAAGTCATCAAATCAAATAATGGAGCAATAATTTCCAAAATGACCAGAAGCACATTAATTAGAGGGTCTGAATTTAGAGATTGAGACCAGAATGATGTGTTGAAAACAATAATCGACTTACGTAATTCCTTTAAGGCTTTTTGAATGGGAGTCAATGGCTAGCAGCCGTTGGTGGATGGCGTTTTTTTAAATCTGAATGCACTGTGTTATGTTTGCACTTCCAGGATGCTTCCTGGATGAGCTCAGGGCCACAGGGACGGGGCACATTAACCCTCATATAAACTCATGTATATCTTAAGTCATAATTGAACATGTATATGCAGAATTCAGAGGTTACAAAAAGTGCTGTATTGAATGTTTGCCCTTCACTTAACTCTCACACAAGAGCCACTAAACAAAGAATGGGTGTAAAAATAAATGTGCATTTCTTTCCTGTTGCCAGTGTGTTACAGCCATGACCGTTGACAGATCTGAGGCCAAGAAAAAAACAGAAGTTAAGTTTTTACTTTAAATATCTGAAGAAATCTGCAGTTCTTAACTTTGCTGTAAACTTACGTTTTATAAACAGTTTGTTTGCAGTGACATCTAGTCGGCTGCTGCGGATGATCCAAGAAAACAGCACACTAAAATGAAATAAAAGATATCTGAATAAATCAGATCCCCTACAGTTTGATGAAGAAATAGCTGCAAGTTCAACACAGTGTAGAAAAGACCAAGGTCAGAAAAACAGGCTGCAGTTGCTTTGTTAAAATTTCACTTGGAAAAATGAACAAGTAAATAAATCAGCGTTCAAAGTTTGCTGTTTGCTTTCTTTTTTGTATGAGACAGATTCAGAAAAAAAATAAAACAACACGTAAGGTCAGAAAAAGATGAAAAACAACAGAGCCATGACTTGATTTTGTATGATGTGGTGGATTTTTGCAGAAGGTTGTTTACTAGTCATGTTGAGTCGGCAGGTTGTCTGGTCTGTGTGCTGTTTTTCATCTCAGCTGTAATGCAAATAAAGTGAAACAGCTTCCCTCAGCAGGGACGAGGAGGAGGACGAGGAGGACGAGGACGATGAGGAGGAGGACGAGGACGAGGAGGACGAGGACGATGAGGAGGAGGACGAGGAGGAGGAGGATGAGGAGGATGAGGACGAGGAGGACGAGGAGGAGGACGAGGAGGAAGAGGAGGAGGACGAGGAGGAGGAGGATGAGGACGAGGAGGACGAGGAGGAGGACGAGGAGGACGAGGAGGACAAGGAGGAGGAGGAGGACGAGGAGGACGAGGAGGACAAGGAGGAGGAGGAGGACGAGGAGGACGAGGAGGACAAGGAGGAGGAGGAGGAAGAAAATAGTGGCCGACAAAGGTTACATCATCCTATGTGTTTAAAGATACATACACACGCTTCACACACCATGCAGAGTGAGAAATGTGTATTTCACACAGCAGCAACAGACACACATAAATGCTTTTACATACATTTATTATTATTATTATTATATTATATACACACGCTACAATAAACACACAAATCCTCACACATGTGCTCTGCAAAGTAAAGATGCTTCTGACTGTGTCAAACAAGCCCTTATATCATCTTTGCCTAATGGATAGAAAAAAGAGTGAGGGGAGAGGAGGAAGCGATTCCCCTCGCAGGCAAAATGCCGTAATAAGCGTATTGTTTTTCAAAGTGAAAACCTTGAATGCAAGTCTCGTCTCCCCAGAGATGCAAGAGGCTTACTCTTCTCAGCTATTTGCAATTTCATATAAATTTATATGTGTGTGTGTGTGTGTAAAATATGTATGTGAGAGATGGATTCTTGGAGAAAAACATGGAAGCAAGGGACCACTGAGAAGAAGAAGATGGAAAAAAGACGCAATTATATTCTCTGCTTCATTTTAATGAAGTGCAAAAGTAATTCCCCTATGAAAGCTGCAGTAATTGCCCAAACAGTCTTATTATGTGACAATCATACTTAGAACAAAATGCAGTATGAAACTGCGAGGGATTTTAAATCAGCGGGAATAAGTTTTGCAAGAAGCCTGACAAGTTAGGATAATTAAAATATATTTTGTTTTTATTTTTGGAACAGAGTGATCTTTTTTTCTTTCTTTTTTCTGTCAGCATGTCAGGGTGTCAAACTCTGCTCTCTGCTCTCGTTCTCGTTCTCGTTGTGAATATAACAGGCAATTATACAGCGAGAGATTTGTCTCTGACATGAGAAGAAAGCAGACCGTACATCAAACACAATGTAATCTGCAACTTCCAACTCTAATCTGGACATTAGGATGATAATCTATTATTTGACTGGTTTTATGTAACATTCTTAACGTTAAAGAAAAGCTCAAATGAAGCTGTAGTGGATAACGGGACTCTTGAGATGTGTTTCATTTTAATGCACGGAGTCACACTAGTCACAGCGTTTGAATGGAGGCGAGACGCCTGATAATCAAAACTAGTCATGTTTCTGTGACACTTGAATGGATAATCCACCCTTGAATACTCATAAACTGTTCTGCATCACCAATTTCACTGCAGTCTCCGACTTATTTTGTGATGAAGTTCTTGAAGAGGCTGCACAGTCCTCTCGTTGTTATTCAGTTTGTGTGAATGACTCCCTACAGTCCTCAGAGAAGACTGAACCTGTTTCAACTGTAGATTACACTTGTAGGTTGAGAGAGCAATTAGTGATAGTGATTAATCATGATAGAGATATGATTCCAGTCCCATTGTGCCCCTCAATTAAAATTCAACATCTTGCATTTTGTGCCATCAAGGCTTCTGTTGGAGGAGAAATGATTTCCTTCTCTGTTGTGATGGATTTCTCCTGACATTATCACTGATGGAGGATGGTGGCGCTCAAAGGAAGCTGTTGGACCGACGACAAATCCATTTATCAATGATGTTTGAGATTTTCTGCAATCAAACGTCATTCTAACAGCTCCGAGAGAAAAGAGAAGCAAAATACAAAAAGACAAAACTAAACAACACAATGGATACGGATGTGTAAGGTGCAAAACTAGCAGCAGTTTATTGATACGATTAAAATCACACGTCTATGCTATGATGACAAAGGAGGAGCAATTTAGACTCATATGAACCTAATTTCTAGGAGACATATTAGTCATTACTGTTGTGATCTGTTCAGGATCAGCATCAGTACATTCAAACACACACACACACACACACACACACACACACACACACTGGGTGATGCCAGTTTACACTTTTACTGTACAGAAATTTGAACACAAAGAACTGGATCGTGTTCCTGGCGTCAAAGTTTGCTCAATTAGCTGTGCTGACAGATTCAGAAACCGTTTCAACACTAAACACATCTACTGATCCAACCCAATTTCTCTCTGAATTGACTCAGCCATGCACTTATTATGTAAGTCTCATTTCCAGCTTGCTTGTAATCCACAGGAGAGAGCGTTGGCCTGGAAGAAACTTCCGTCTTTCTTAGTCAGCAAAGACTTAAGTTGTGTGTATAAAGGGAACTTTACTCAGGATTGATCTTCCCCGTGTCCCACATGCTGCAGTCGTTAAGTGGAAATGCTAGTTAACATTTATGAGCACTCTGGTTTCTTCTGGGTTGAGTGGCAGTCCCACAGGATGATCTAAAAGAAAGAGGTGAGATGAGGAGAGATTTGGAGAAAGTCAGTGAGGTAGTTAAAGAACAAAAAGAATTTCATGACAAATGCATACAAGCGAAAAGGCTGACAGAGAAAGGAAAAGGGACGAATTAAAAAGATTAGAAAAAGTGACAGTAGAGACGAAGCTCGAGCCTACATGCAGCCCAGGCAGCGACGAGAAGAGGAAATCAGACAGAAAAGCCAGCGTTAGGTTGAGAGAGAGCAGAGCTGGAAAGCACAAGACTGCATGTGAGAGAAATAAACATAAGCAAAAAAAGAGGATGAAGAAGAAAATAACAAAAAAAGCAGATAAGATAGGAGAGAAGACAGGAACATGAACGTCGCTTAGTAAAGGCAAGTTGAGCAAAGAAAGAAGAGAAACAATAAAACCAAAAGACGGGTACAGTAGCTGAGAGGTGGTGAAAACCTGAGAGGATGTAGGAGAGAAGGGAGAACAGTAAGATGAGGCAAAGAAAGAGGAAGAGCAACGCAGGGAAGGACACTGTGAAGGTCGCAGGGAAGATAAAGATGCAACTAGTGATGTAGAGGTACAGCAAGGACACGTCATGAGTCCTCTCCTCGTTGGATGGATGGAAAGTAGACGAGGAGAGGACTGATAAGTAGGATAATGAGAGAGGATGAGAAGAGGTGAAGAATAGCAGCAGGGGAGCGCAGACAAGGAGAACTGAAGCAGAGGAGCAAACCGGAGAACAGTGATGAAAATGAGATGAGAGGCAAGCTAACATCTGGAGAAGAACGAGGCAAAAGAGAAAAAACTTCACAGTCTCCTAATCAGCAGATCCACCAGGGATTATCCGAGGTCCACAAACCCTCCCGTGACCAAAGTGCTGCACTTCGTTAAAGACTTAAACCCTGACAGAAAGCAGCAGAGAGGGTGAGACGGACGGACGAAGACCTCCAACCTGAAGAAGGCAAAATATAGTTATTATTGTTGTACAAAATATCCCGTTTTCTGATGCCTTTCCCTTTTATCTTTTCTCTCTCTCTCTCTCTCTCTCTCTCTGTCTCTCTCTTTCTCTCTCTTATTTATTCAGCAGGGGATCAGGTGGCCTACTTCCCTTGATTGACACACACACACACGCACACACACACACACACAGTAGAGACGTGTGCATTCACACACAGGGTTCAAAAGGAGGTAAGCATGCACATAAGACATGTCATCAGATGCACAGCACATTCATATTCAAACCCACATGTTCATAAAGAAAATCACACGCACACAAACATATAAAATATATTCATAGATGAAAGCCAACGCAAATGTAAATAAAGTGGAAGGCACTCACATTAACATTTATCCAGAAACACAGAGCTGCACCTTCATTGGCCTCAGCAGGATGATGTATGATCAACGTTTGATCGCTTCCTTCGGAGACAGCGAACATTAGATTTCTAAACAGCAGCTGTTGGTTTTCTTCATGTTTTCAGTTGACAGTTCTTCAGTTTGATTCTCCATTAATGTTAAAGATCCCCTCCAGACATGTTTGAAGACATATACAAATCAAAAGTACTTCAATTTCTGTCTGATATGAGTTTTTCCACAAAAAACAAAACATCCAATAAATCTGATATGTTGGAAATAAAAAGATGGCACTGATCCTGAAATGAAAATGATGATGAAAGATGGAAAATCCAGAATATATTAATATTGCAAATATTTTTTTTAATTTCAAACATTTTAAACTGCTGGATACAAGACGTCTCGTCTCCGTCTTCACTGAAAAGATCATTTCAGAGGCTTCAGGTTTCCACATCACCCTTAAATACTGGACCGTGGTTCTACCAACATGTTACACGTAGATTTGCTACACGTGACTTGATTTATTGTCTCAGAACCAAAAGTGATCACATTTGACAAAAGCTAATGCTAGCTTTGTTAGCATGGTACATCCATAATTCATGTTAACTGTAATAATGCCAATGCTAATTTTGGCTACAACAGCCAGAGATGCAGGTTTACTTCTGCACCGGCTTCATTTTTCAGCACCACATATAGAGGAATTCTCCTTAACTGGTAGCCGTAACAGTTGTTGATTGACTGATTGTGTGTGTGTGTGTGTGTGTGTTTTAGTGAGCGTGCCCATGCTTCCCCTGCAGCTGAGCAGAGCAGCATCTCATCTGAAGGACAAGGTACTTTTGACAGGTGATAATGGAAGTGAATGTGTGGCTGATAACTTCCTTTCTCTCAGCGCGTCTCTCCCATCTCCTCTCTCCATAAAGCACTTGATGTCTTTCTAGCTGTTCTGACGTCTATTCATGTTCAAGAATACATTATTATATCATAGAAAAACGTGCCAAATACAATTACACAGAAGCGACTCCACATAGGACTGTACATTTTCAGACAATCACCAGTGCCATCAGTAAGAGGCAGTGCATTAATGCGTCAAATAATCTCAATTAGCTCTTGGATGATGGTCCACTTAGCTGAGGTGCCCTTTGTTTATGATGAGCTTTTTGCAATAAAGCACTTTCACATTTTCCTGTCCATTATTTGTCTGTTAACACCCATTTTGCTTGGAAATTTCATAGTTGTATCATCTAAATGAGGTAAACACAGATGACGGTCAAAGTAGCTGCAATATTATAACAAGTGAAAAGTGAATTTGTTCACTCTGTGTCAAAATAGATCTGCAAACTGTGAAGGAATGTGTGAGCTTAAACTAATCCATCGACAGTATTTGATGATATTAAGATGCTTTGTGTGGTTTAAATGCTGCAACACTGTTGTGTTGACATCTGGGTCAAAAAGTGAGTCGCTGACGTTTTGTTAAGTTTCAAAGGGAAATGATGTCTCAAATTAATTAATAATACCTGCTGTTAGCATGGTGAAACTCAGTCATTTAAACATGACTTTAAGATGCTTTTAAATATATATATATATATATACTGTAGCACCAACTGAAGAGAAACAGGCCCTGATTCCCAGTGTGCAGTTTGAAGATAAAAAGATGAAAGAAACATGCTGCAGGGTAATGTTTTGTATCTTAATTTTGTGGACTGGCGCCCTTCATCGATCGCTCTACGTCTACGTCAGAGTTGGTTTTGTTAGTGTTGTGACTCAGGCTGTGTGTTCATCAGACAACAGCAGTGTTGGCATTCAGAGGGAACAAAACTGTTGCTTCTCAACAGATGAAATCTGTCACGTGAATCAGCAGGTGCTGCAGTGTCTAATAAGGAGAGAAATCTGCACACTAATAAGATTTTAAATGTGTCAAAAAAGAAAACTACATCATGTTAGGACATGTTATGTGATTAACTGATTGGATGTGTGGAAGTGTTTTCTTCCGTTCATCTTCTTCTTCACATGGATTCCTAGATACGTCACACACAAATATGTATTTTGTTCTACAAATACTCCTTGATATTATCTGACAGCTTCTCTGTGATGACATGTTTTCTATCCTGCCACAAAGAACATCAATGCCTCTCTGTGCAGACTGACAGTAGTCAGATCATTAAGGATAATCACTGACAGGCCTCACCTCAGATCAAGGTCAAGGCACCTCTTTCCCCTTAAGATGCTTATTTAATGGAAGCAAATGTGATTGAGGGTTTAATGCTGCACATATGCTTCTAGTTGAGGTGTAATGTGGTTATGGGTGATGTAATGAACACCATAAAAGGATATCCAGGTGTCTTACAACCTGTCAGTCTCATTTTGGTAGTTTGGACCATCATTTCTATCAGTAATGATTTTATTCATACATTCTTCTTCTTCTTTCTTCTTTTCCCTTCAGGTGTCTCCACAGTGAATCAGTTGCCTCCATCTAACCCTGTCTTCTGTATCCTCTTCTCTCACACCAACTACCTTCATGTCCTCTTTCACTACATCCATATATCTCCTCTTTGGTCTTCCTCTAGACCTCCTGCCTGGCAGTTCAAAACTCAGCATCCTTCTACCAATATATTCACTATCTCTCCTCTGGACATGTCTGAACCATCTCAGTCTGGCCTCTCTGACTTTATCTCCAAACCCTCTAACATGTGCTGTCCCTCTGATGTACTCATTCCTGATCCTATCCATCCTGGTCACTCCCAAAGAGAACCTCAGCATCTTCATCTCTGCTACCTCCAGCTCTGCCTCCTGTCTTTTCCTCAGTGTTACTGTCTCTAGACCAAACAACATCGCTGGTCTCACCACAGTCCATGGAGATTCCTGTCTAACCTCGTCTGTCAGTCTGTCCATCACCATAGCGAACACGAAGGGGCTCAGAGCAGATCCCTGATGTAGTCCCACCTCCACCTTGAACTCTGTCTGTCTGTCTGTCTGTCTTACAGCCCTCATACATGTCCTGCACCACTTTAACATACTTCTCATCGTACATACAAGTCATTGTAATCCTCTTGATTAGCCTTTGCCACCTCTACTATCTTCAGTCTTCTCAGTGTCCCACTTCTTTTTAACTAACCTCTTTGAAGTCATTGAAGTCTGCACCAATGACAACTCTCTCACCTGTCGGGATGCTCTGCATCACTTCATTGAGGTTGAACCAGAATTTCTACTTCTCCTCCAGCTCACATCAAATCAAATCGAAGATAGATAGATAGATAGATAGATAGATAGATAGATAGATAGATAGATAGATAGATAGATAGATAGATAGATAGATAGATAAAGAGAGAGTGTGTGAGTCCCCCAGCAGTCTAGTCCTATGGCAGCATAACTAAGCAGCACATCCTACCTGTAGAGCATACCCACTAACAACACTGAACATCACACCTTTGATTTCTAGCTTCAGACTCATCACTCTATCTGACACTCTTTGTACCTCCAGGACACCTTTTCACCTGGTCTCCTGGACACACAGTGTGTCTACCTTCCTCCTCTGCATCATGTCAACCAACTCTACCTTTTCCTGTCATAGTTCCAACATTCAAAGTCTCTACTCTCAGTCCCAGAATCTTGGCTTTCATCTTCTCTCTGTTCCTACGAACACTTACTCTTCTTTTTTGACCAACAGTAGGCCTGTAGATGAACAACACCGATGGTGGTCATTGTTAAGCCGGGCCTCGACCGATTCGGTATGGAAGTCATAGATTTGATTTGTCAAAAGTTTTATTACAGCAAACTCCAGGACATTTGTTCTCAGAGTTTGTGACTTGCTTTACGGGACAACTTATGAAGCCTGAGTTTGGCTCACAACATATCATTATTTAACAGAAAATACATATATTTATGAATCATATATTTGCATCATTGCTCCATATAGAATCTCACCTTTCCTCCTCTCCTCTGAGCATGTATTTCTGCAGTAATCCTCCATCACCTCTGGTCGCCTGCTGCAGTCAAGGGTCGGCCTGTACAATGATGGATCCCAAATGTTTTATGGGAATGCTTTGGGCTGAGGCCTGTTGTAAATTCTGATGCTGTGGAAGTTTGGCTGGCAGAAACCCTGTCTCTGACACCCAGTTTAATGGTCCAGCAGGCGCATCAACCCCACTGATCGATCTTAGTCCTTCTTTCTCTGCTCTTTCTCCATCCTTCTTTAACCTCTGTCACTCATAAGTCATACTGGGCTTTATGTCTTAAAGGCACAACGGTGAAATAACCAACTGACCTCTTCTGCAAGTGCTGAGATTTCTCTTTCTCTGAGACTGTGATTCTTTTTCTCTTCTTGTCCTCATCCTCACCTTGATGTTTTACCACTCTCTTTGTCCTCAATATGTCTGCTCTTTGCTCTCCTCTTTCATTTTCAGTCATGAGCTCACTTTCAACTAGAAAAACAACAAACCAATCAATAAAAGCGCAAAGTGAAATCTGGGTCACAATGAAAACTTGCATATTCTATATTCATGTACTTAAACTTCCTTGCACACAGTTGCTGATTCACACTCCCCATCTGTCTCTCTTTCAACCCTCGTTCTTTCCTCTCTTTCACAGATTCTTTCCTTCCTCTGCCTACCACTCCTCTTTTTCCCAGTGTCTCTCTTTCTTTGTCCATCTCCCCCTCCATTCCAGTAAAAGGGGAACATTCCAGCCAAAGCAGAGACGACAGAGGCCTTGTGTTGGAAAGGCCACTTAAACAAGAGAGAGCATTGTCTGCTGAAATACAGACAGCAATAAAAGCCAAGTGGGCAAAAACAGGATTGTGATTGATGCATGATGACGTTTCTGTGCAGAGGCAGGAGGGTGAAGGTGTTTCTCACATATATCCATATTGTTTACTGTAGCTGTGTCTCTATTTTTACCTGAAATGTACACTTTTTTTCTAGTTGACGTCAGCTTGTCGCACATGCCCATAAATGGTTGTCGTTGGTAGTCTGTGTTGCTAAGGCTGTTGCTAAGGTGTTTCTGGTATGTGTTCACATTTCGGATCAGATTTTGACTCAAATATTTACAGATGGATTTGAGAAGTTGGCATTTAGAATATAGTATAGTATTATACTATAGTGTAGTATACTATAGTTTGTTTACGTAGCCTCCAGAGACGGAGGAAGCTTCCTGAAACTGACCAATCAGAACATAGCAGGCTCATCAGGAGGCGGGTCTTAAAGAGACAGGAGCTAAAACGTCCTGTTTCAGACAAAGGCTGAACTGAGGACTGCAGAAAGGACCAGGATAAGATCAATAAGGAGGTTTTAACTGGAAACCATGCAGAGATATTCCAGTAGAGCCAGAATAGAAATACAGAGCTGGAAATAGCTCAGGTGAAACGTTTTGTGTCGTTGGTTGCCTTCAGGCAGAAAAAAGGTGTGTTGTTTGGTAAGATAATGAAACACAATCCAGGATGTTGAGTTGGAGCTACAGGTTAATGCATTTAAAGACTTGTCAGACACAAAAACATTGCACAGAGGTTTATAAAAGTCAGACAGGAATTTACAACTCTGGAAAGTTATCACAGCGGCAACTATTTCATCATTCATTGTGATGATCGTGAGGTAAACAGCAGAAACACGAAGTTGACATTACAAAGCACTCCAGCAGGAATGTGCATTGCAGTCAAGCGGCAACTACCACAGCTTGATAGATGTGATTCTCAGGTTTTCAGAGTGTGAAAGGCAACACACTCTTTATTTGAAAAGATCACGCCGACCAGAAGCTGCAACTCTGGACTTCAAACTGCTTCAGTGAAACAATGGGTGACTTCACACCTCACTGTGTCCATATTTATATACAGGCTATGGCTGCAGCCACGTTTTAACCCGTTTTAATGCAGCCTTAGCTCTCCTCATGATTAGTTTGATATCCTATTTATGTCTGTATCACTATCTTTATTTATTATGTGGTCTGCAAGCTGTCCTGATTGGTCCTTTAACCTTTTGTCAAAATCTTTCACTATGTCACTCTTTGCACATGAAAACAAACATCTTTTGTCATCTTACAGTAAAACTTCTTCTATTTTACTGTCAGTCTGTCTTTTCATTAAATGTTTTTGGACACACACCTGACTATCGTTTGAGACACCAGGGTTCAAGGGTGCAAAGATGGGATCAAGACTTTATTACCATTAACTCAGGTAATTCTAATGAAGCAGGGCAGCTTGTAGTTAGTAGATAGTCTTGTCTGAAACAGTTCATATATTCATTATCAGCATATGTTAGATATCTATGTATTTATTTAGCTTACATGCTTTTGTCTTCTTCTTTAACACTAGCGGTGATCACAGTTTTCACTAACTAGCATCAGCCTTGTTTTGGCCATTAACAATAAAAAGTGCTACTCTATGTGTGTGTGTGTGTGTGTGTGTGTGTGTGCACATTAGAGAGGCAGTGATGTCCAGAGAGGTGATGAGGATGTGTGTGGACGCTGTTTGTTTTGGGATTAATGATTATCCGTATAAATTCCTGACATCTGTTTGGAGGTGTCAGTGTTTAAGTATGCAGCCTCATGCCTCCCTCAGTAGTGTTTTTGTGTGTCTGGAGTCAGGGGAGGCCATAATGACCTCATTTCCTGCTGAAATATATGCAGGCCCAGTGCCACCACATAAACCTCCAAATAAACCTTATAAACTACTGCACAAGGCCGGTTACCTTGAAACACACACAAACACACACATACGCAACAACTGCCAGTGGCCACAACTGAAATATGCCAGGATACAGCTGTGTATACTGTATATGAAACATTATATAATGTATGCAGGTTTTTCATGGAAGCAGTTGCAGGTTATAATTGAATAAATACAGACACTCAGTTGTTGTAGTAAACAGGGTGATAAAGTTGACGGTGGAGACAGGTTGATAGAAGCCACTCTTAAAGTTTAACAAGACGTTAATAGAAGAGCGATCCTGCTCTTAAGTATCTATCTGCCTCCATTTAATCCTCGTTTGTTGTCTCTAGTAAGTTATTGTCTGCTGACTATGATTCATACTGTTTTTATAAAACTGTATTTAATACTTTTATTCTGTCTCCACCTGTTTTTCCAACCATCTCATGGAAATGTTTATATTAGACTACATCGCTTTGATGTTCACAGGCTTTCAGGTTCAGGTGAAAGATGCTGGTTTTGAATGTTAATGACATTTCTGGAGCTTCAAGTCACTGCAGCCTCTTTCTGTATTATTATTACCTTTTTAACTTTAACTGCCACAACGATATTATCACTGAACATTTCATTCATGTGTTCAGTATCAACAATAAACATACTTTAATCACCAACAACCGAAACCAGAATTCATCTGCGTTACTTTTCCTTCCAAATGTATTTGCTGTTGTTGAACACAAACACAAATAATATCTGGGAGACAAGTTTGGTTTAAAGACTGTTTAACAGGTTGTAATGTCAGTCGTCCAAAAACAATGAGAGTGAGATGAGTGACAGCGGACTTTACCTGAACACTGTGGTAACTATTGTTGCCATGACGACGGAGGTGGCTTAACCTTTGGGAAGTAGTAACTTTAACCCACATCCCGTATTCTTCTTACCATAACAAAGTGATTATTTGAACCCAAACCGAACAGACTTTAACCACATATCATTACCATCATAAACATCTTTACTGTTGACCGATGACGTCATCCTGTTTACTGCTGAAGGAGGAGCCGGATTCGAAAACGCTCCCATGTGTCGCTCTGGAGTCACATGATCTGGAGTTTCATTCAGACGACGTGTTGGTAAAATCAAACTAAGCTTTATGTGTGGACATGAATTGACACACCTGTAATAGTCATGGCCTTATCTAACACACTTTCCTTTCAAACATGTCAGGGTTCTTCTCCCAGATGAGTCGGTTTAGTGCCAAATATAAAGTTTTGACCGTTTCTTCACTTCTTACTTAAAACACTTTTGTCTTTGTCCTTTTCATTGCATTTTCCTCAAATGTGCCACCATAAAAAAGAAGTTCTTTGTTTCTGCTCTCAACCACATTTGATTATTTCTGGCAATGGCACCAACAATAAATATTTAGGTAAAAATTTAATTTGCATTTATGTGTCTCAACCTCTGTATGTGCTCTGTCTCTGCATTTCTCCTTACCTCTGACATGTTTTATCTTATCTATCCATCCGTCTCCCTGCTCATTCGCTGCCCTTTCCCTTTTATAACCCCTTTCTTCCCCGTCTCATGCAGCCTATCATTAAATGTAATTTGTCTTGCAGCGGGTCTGATGTGCAGAGGTCCAGGCAACAGGTGAGACTGCTGTTTAAACCACTTACACTTACCAGAAGGGTTCTCACTCCCTTCACAGAAAATCACCCCAACTGAGTGAGGGCTAAATCTAAATGAATCATTGGCATACCAACCTCAGATTATGTTCAATAACGGGAAGAATATTCAAGGTTTAAATAAAATAATTAATTGTTAAATCTGTGTATGTCACATGGAAGCTAATGTAAAACTCTTAATTTAATTATGACTTTAAAATAGAAACATAAAACCGCAAGCAGTGAAAACAACTTTGTGGAAATTTTATCGTGACCACAAATATGTACAATAATCAGCTAACAATCCTACAGTGTCAGAAGATTTACAGATATCAGTAATGACATAAAAATGTGATTAATAGGTGTCTGGAACCAGTGGAGTTACCTGCTGAGTGTCTAGCAGGGAGCGAAGGATTGATTGAATGATTTCAGACACAAGCCAAACACTGACTTCTTGTTGATGAGAGCTAAAGACTGTGCAGTTTAGTAAAGCTGTGTTTTCCCAAAAAGCCATCTCTATCTGCCACTTGGAGCTGCTGAAATGTTGGGCTGCAAGGTGTAATTTGAAGAAAAATAAGATTATAACACTTCAGACTGAACAAGCTCATATGGATTTGTTTGAATGTGGACACTTGGCTCAGCAGGTTACAGAACAACAGCAGGAGCAGTTTGGGTTGCATCATGTTGTTTCCTGGGTTGCATCATTTATTCATTTAGTTTTGGTAAACAAGAGGTGGAGCTGTGATTTTCTGAGCTGTGCTGCTGCTCGTTGAGACTCCTGAAAGCCAGATGCAACTCCGTGGTGCATTCACTGCCAGAGAGACTGTCCTGTTCAGTAAGCAACACAATACATTTACTCAAGTACTGTACTGAAGTACAAATGTTGACTTACTTTCAAACTTACAGTAACTTCATCACACATCATTTCTCTGGATATACAGTACGTGGCATTTCATGACAGTAGTTATTCAGTGTGTCTGTGCTTTATATGCCAAATACATTTTACAGCAAAACAAGACACATGTTAAATAACACATATAACATGGTTGGCTTTAAAATGACTTATCTTGCTTGTTTTGTCTCTGAGGTTTGCTGATTGACTACTTTGGCATAAACAGCTGCATGATGAATCTTACTGTAATCTCAGAGCCGGATGACAACAATTCAGTTCACATAAATAACTGAGATGATGAAATATTGATGCCTGATTAAAGAAAAAGCCACTAAAAAAGTATTTGTTACTAACAATACATAGACATTTGCTTTCAGTCATCAAGCTATGGCGATAACCCACATCCATAGGTCGCGTTTGATTCATGAAACCATCTAAGATCATGTGACAACAGTTTGTTGACTCCTTACATGCATATCTCACTGGAGTTTCTATCATGACAACCAGGCTTCATAATGATAATCAATAAACCCAAGAGCAGTACATAGAGAAAAAGCAACAACAACACAAAGACATTAAAGGGGACATATTGTGCTTTTTGTGATTTTCTGTTATGATGTCAGATGTTAAACATGGTCAAACTTGAGTTGAATGTAGGCAGAAATGTTCCCTGCAAGTCAAAAACCAGGGCTTCAACCTGCTCTAAATGCCTTATTAGTATTTCCTTCTACTTCTTCCTTGTGATGATGGATGTATTATGAATAAGAAATTACCCAGATGTTGCTCACACTTCCTGATCATTTGGCCTATTAAAAAGTGACTAATCAAAGAGAGATTTAAAAACAAATACAATTAACAGTAAATAAAATGTTAATTAATACTGTAGGCAAGATCAAAATGGATTAAAATGTTCTTGGTAGAAGCGATATCTAAAAATCCGTCAACAACTGAGTTTGAAGATCATGTGTGAATAACTTTCATCAGTATAAAAATGAAACATCATTTCAGATCCTTTTAACTCATTTAACATCAAAGTGCACTGAAAATGACCCAAACCGGCTCGTTCTCTGGAGCACATCAAAGATTAGTAATAATTAAACCCTCTCTAAAGCAAACACTGTTTTCATTCTGCATCTGAATCTTTGTGTCATACTGATGGCAAGAAGGGTTCATTGCATTCATGTGTTTGTTTGTTTGTTTGTTTTTTTTTGGATAAACAACAAATTAGATTTTTCAGCTGTGGAGGGGGTGCTGCCCAAAAAGCTTTTAGAAAACAGCTTCCTAAAAGGATCCAAATTACTGAGGCTGCAGCCAAATACTGAGGTCAGTCAAACATTCATGGTCCCCAAAGGATGTTTTGGTGATTTGGCCTCATGCATGAACATTATCATTAAAATTTTGTGAGGTCTGTTGGTACAAGTCAGACTTAACAAGCTCTGCTAACTGGTTAAACTTGAAATAAATCACTCACTTCAACAACTGCTGAAATATAGAAGTTGAAATATGCCAATATGCCAAAATCTTTAAGGTTGGTACAGATCACACTTTTTTTTCAAATCTGTGGTTTTACGTGAAGATGTTTACGGCATGTGTAAGGTTTGGGTTGGGGATAGATTGTGGTAATAAAAAGGTGAATCTACCATCCTGACCTCCAGAAACATTGCTTTTTGCTTTGTGTCAGTGTGTGTAGCGGTTGCTTCAGTGTGTGTCTGTTGTGTACAGTGGAGTCTCTTACCTGAGAGTAAACCATCCAGCAGCATCCAAACACATCATTAGTGGAGTTCATGGCCTTTTGTTTTCAGGCAGGAGGGATGTGTCTGGTGTCTGTAGTGAACCTGAGCTTATGCAATAAACACATTGATTGAGTCAAAGTTCAGCTCGGCTCAGTTCTTTTTAATCTGCAGCCGTTTGTCTGCCCTCTAAAAAACCAAACAGTCAACACAGATGACAAAACCTTAAACATGTTAATAATATTTCTAAAGTTTAACGATAATAATATCACATCATGGTTTCACTGTTGTGGCCTGCTGAGCATCCCAGTCATGTGCAACTTGAAAAACTATTATAAGCCAAATCGTAGCCTTTTAGTAAGAAAACAACATCCTAGAAGTTAGAAGTTTACATTCAGCCAATCCAAATGTAGAATAAGTACAGTATCCTTACTTTTAAGTTGATATAACTCATCCAGAACACTGCACCCCATCTGTCTTCAACCTGCTTGAACTCTCCTGCGTCCTTCCCCTTGAGTCCATCCGGAGGCTGCTCATATCCAGCTCTGCTGCTGATGTATGAGGCTGCTAATGGAGCAGCACCTCCGGGCCTCCAGGCGTTAGTTCAGGCCCAAGACCAGACTGTCTACATTCAAATCCTTCTGGCCACTTAACTCACTGTTTGTTAAATAGGAGCTGCTTTTGATTGAGTGTAATTACAACATTTTACAGGTTCAGCATCTTTGGTTGACAATTAGTCAATTCATCCATTAGTTGCAGACTATTAAACTAATCAACTATTCTGATAATCAATTAGTTGCTTTGTTTTTAATTCAAGAGAAGAGAGACCTCCACATGCATGTGCCTGAGGCTGTGTATGTTCACCATACACCTTCCTGATATTAGGTAAACTCACAAAACTGGCAGATTAGAGACATTCATCATGTGGGGGATCGATTTCAAATAATTCATACATCAAACGGGGTGAAAATGGTTTGGGAGTACAAAGATTTTGTTCAGGAGGATGGGATCAGGTGAGGGGAAAAAGAGCGGGAAGAGGGGACAGAGCATAAACCAGAGAGAGATTCACATTGACAAGGGACCTCTATGTAGGTGCTGCTGTTACAGATGAGAGAGAAAGACAGCGTCAGGAATCGAGGAAACATCAAGTGTATCAGCTCATTGACTGAATACAGATTTCAAAGCTGAGCCTCCGTTGACGTCTATAGTCATTTCCTCTTCTTGTCTCCTTGAATTGCTTTTAACAAGACACTGGACGGACGAATACGAGAATGCTCCACCACAGACGATTTCTGCAAACAGCAGCACATCTAATATTTATTTCACACCTACACTACAGGCTGCAGAATAATAGAGTATTATGTGATACAAAAGATAATGAAACTGCAATTATAATGTATGTGTAATGTATAATTATAATACCTAGATTACTGTGTATTTGTAAATAACAGTTTGTTGGATCATAGGGATCATAGGGATGTAAAGACTCGAAAACAACAACATTCCTTCTTAGCCAAACATTGTTTTGTTCAGTCATGGAAGAGAGGAGGATGGAGGCGAGATAAAGATAGGCGAGGAGAGGGAGTGGAGACAGGAGAGCGCGTGTGTAAAATACTACCATTCTTTATACTGCGTGTGCTGAAAAGGATAACCGAGGTAAGGGACAGACAATTTGATGGATAGACGAGTTGAGCAGCAAATGGATCTGTGAGCAGGGAGGAGAGAGCAGAGAGAAGGGGAGGAAAGGTGAAGTCAGGTAAGAGGAGAGGGAGGAGAAGGATGGGTGAAGTCAGGTTAGAGGAGAAGAGAGGGAGGAGAAGGAGGAGAAGGAAGGGTGAAGTCAGGTAAGAGGAGAAGAGAGAGAGGAGAAGGAGGAGAAGGAAGGGTGAAGTCAGGTAAGAGGAGAAGAGAGGGAGGAGAAGGAGGAGGAGGAAGGGTGAAGTCAGGTAAGAGGAGAAGAGAGAGAGGAGAAGGAGGAGAAGGAAGGGTGAAGTCAGGTAAGAGGAGAAGAGAGGGAGGAGAAGGAAGCGTGAAGTCAGGTAGGAGGAGAAGAAAGAGAGGAGAAGGAGGAGAAGGAATGGTGAAGTCAGGTAAGAGGAGAAGAGGGGGAGGAGAAGGAGGAGAAGGAACGGTGAAGTCAGGTAGGAGGAGAGGGAGGAGAAGGAGGAGAAGGAAGGGTGAAGTCAGGTAAGAGGAGAAGAGAGAGAGGAGAAGGAGAAGGAGGAAGGGTGAAGTCAGGTAAGAGGAGAAGAGAGGGGGGAGAAGGAGGAGGAGGAAGGGTGAAGTCAGGTAAGAGGAGAAGAGAGAGAGGAGAAGGAGGAGAAGGAAGGGTGAAGTCAGGTAAGAGGAGAAGAGAGGGAGGAGAAGGAGGAGGAGGAAGGGTGAAGTCAGGTAAGAGGAGAAGAGAGAGAGGAGAAGGAGGAGAAGGAAGGGTGAAGTCAGGTAAGAGGAGAAGAGAGGGAGGAGAAGGAAGCGTGAAGTCAGGTAGGAGGAGAAGAAAGAGAGGAGAAGGAGGAGAAGGAATGGTGAAGTCAGGTAAGAGGAGAAGAGGGGGAGGAGAAGGAGGAGAAGGAACGGTGAAGTCAGGTAAGAGGAGAATAGAGGGAGGAGAAGGAGGAGAAGGAACGGTGAAGTCAGGTAAGAGGAGAAGAGAGAGAGGAGAAGGAGGAGAAGGAAGGGTGAAGTCAGGTAAGAGGAGAAGAGAGGGAGGAGAAGGAAGGGTGAAGTCAGGTAAGAGGAGAAGAGAGGGAGGAGAAGGAGGAGGAGGAAGGGTGAAGTCAGGTAAGAGAAGAAGAGAAGGAGGAGGAGGAAGGGTGAAGTCAGGTAAGAGGAGAAGAGAGAGAGGAGAAGGAGGAGAAGGAAAGGTGAAGTCAGGTAAGAGGAGGAACAAAGGAAGGAGAGGTGAGATGTGAAACGACCCCTCAGATTTATCTGGTGACCCTTTGGAGGGCCCCGACCCCTAGGTTGGGAACCACTGGACTAAACTAGCTAACTGTATATAAAGTAGTTGAAACTAGCTCCACCTCCAGCAGCTACAACAGTAACATGCTGCTCTAACACTGATGCTTCAGTATTAATAATCTAATGATGAACTTGTAGTAGTTGAGTATTTTTAAAAAGACCAGATGTGGTGTAAACTACATCAGTGTTATAACTTCATACTCTGCGCTTGCTGCTGATAGCAGAGCCATGAGACAAGCTGATGAATGATGAATTATAAAATGAATGAATGCAGGGACGACAGACAGATGCAGAAATGACAAAAAGATGAATAGGCATCACACGACGTGATGGATTAATGGAGGACAGGTAGACAAGGACGCTGGAAAAGATAAGATGGAGAAAAGTACTGTATGCTGACTCTCCCTCTCTGGGCCGCCCTCACACACACTCAGAAACATTCAAACACACCCACTGGCACTTACAAAACAAAAGGAGGCCGTAGAATTGTTGACCTTTTAACTTGATTTCCACAGTAATACAAATGCTTGGCGAGCCATTGAAAGAAAGAGCGCCTGTTCAAAGGAGCAGCTTGAGACATCGGTGGGATGTCTGTGTTCGATATGTGCCTGCATGTCTGACCTTTCCCTAATGGGCTATGCTACTAATGCAGCGACAGCGCGTACTCGGATACTGCGGCGCTGTTAGAAGTTCAGCACCACTGAAAGGAAAGCTGGGATACATACGACAGAATATCAGCTCTCTTCTGTTTTTGATTAGTTACTTTCTTTTTCTCTTGGTGTCTTTAAATAACAGAAAAAGCCTTTTTTTTTCTTTTTTTCTTTGTGTGAATGTTTTAAAGGCTGGAAGATCAAAAGCAGCGCCTGTAGACACAATCAGCCCCGCCTGACACACACTGAGGAGCATATCATAGCTCCCCTTCAGACTGCAGTGACTTCCATTCGTTTGGTGACCCCAGAACACGTCTTAAAGTCGAACCCTGACCTTCTCCTGACTTCAATCCTTACCTTGACCTGTAATCCGGTTTTTACAGCGAGATAAATGTGAAGGATTTTCCTTATCTCTCTAGCTTTCTGAGGACTTTTTTGTCCTTCTGTAAGGACACGCTGTATTGTTATCCATATTCTACTGCCACTATATATTTCCACAATGCTAATCCGATGCATCACTGATAACATTTGACACTTTAAATTCCCAAAGTGCTCTCTCACAGTCAGACTGTAGATGAGCAAACCTTCAACACCGTCTCACCTCTTCTCCCACGACTTCTGACTCGTCCCTTCGTTGGTTCCCACTAGTGTATCATGACAAATACTTCTACACATATTGTCACATATTATCATATTAGAACAATGACGTCCGGCAGATGTAGGAAATAAAAAATGACCAGAAAAGCATCTTTCTCACTAGATTAGTGAGTTTTAAGACGCTTTTAGCAACTTCTTTCAGTAAGAGCACCGAGCAAAAAACCTTCATTTCTCTTCTTGAAAGGAGTCGTTGTTATTTCTCACTGAGAATAAACTTTACAGTGAAGGAGGAGACGTCTTCAGGAAAACTTCTGAAATCAACAATATATGCATTTTCATATATTCTTGATTTGATGAGAGAAATGAGGCGATTTTTTATTTTATTTTTGAAACAACATATCAGGCACCAAGCAGAGTATTTCTATGTCTTCATAGATATCGAGGGGATCTTTAAGTTAGCCGTTGATGGTCAGTAAATACCTCCAAACATGTGAGATGTAACTAATTACTAAAGTAATGTGATTTCATTATTCTAGTAACAAGACTACCATTGATTGATTTAGCAAACATTTACATTAATTTTCAATCAGTGTAGAATCCAGATGACTTTGCTCTGAATAGTTTAACAGACATTAATTTTATGTCTTTTATCCTTAAATTTAAATAAGTTAATGCTTTTATTTTGGGGAATTGTCTTATTGTGGGGTAATGGTCCTAGAGGAAATACATTCAGTTAATCAAGTTGTTTCTGTTCATTTCCTCAGAGACGTTGTCATATTTTTTGTGTTTCGTTTAATTTCAACCTTTAATATGGTACACTTTCACTATAGATATATTAATAATCAGCTGTGTGGCCTTGTTAGGTGTACAAAGCAATTCTTTCTTATCCTGTTGACCTTTAACTGTTTTGCTCTTTTGTTCCACGCCGACATTAATGTGTTGTCGCTGTCCTTCCAACATATGAATCCCACTGCTGTCTTTATGTAACTCTAATTAGGACTTTTCACACTACACAAGTTTTGACCCCTGAGCTAAATGGGTCGCCTGTCCCTTTGCTCTGGGCTACTCGACTATGATTCATTTGAAAGAGGTCATACTTCAGTCAAACCACTCTGCACAGATGCTTCTATTAAATGAATCCACTGTGTGTACTCAGGGCTACCTTGAACCAGACAGCAAAGGGATGAATGTTACGTGCCAGGCAGGGGAAAAGTGCCTGTTTATGTGTGTTTTCGTTCTCTCCTCCTCCACTGTTTTCTCCCTATGTGCGAACACCATGATTGGTTTCCACCTGTGCAGTCCGTTCATGCTGCACATTGGTTTCCTCAAACTTGAGGACACCTTAAGAGTTCACTCTCTCATGTTCTCTGCTGTTATCCTGCCTGAGCTGCTGTTGCACTGTTTGAGTGAACTTGTTAAAAATAACAGAAAATCATTTGTGGTGGGAGGCTGAGACGATGAGTAACACATGTAGCTAACGTTTTGTCTAGCTTTGTTAGGGTTAGGGTCTCATCCCGTCAGCCACATTTTAAAAACCTTTGATAAGTTTCCAAGAATTGAAATGAACTGGAAATAAATCATTTTCATTTTCACTTTTATAGTGACTCCTTCACTTTCTTTGGTTGTCGTGTTATTTTCTCTGTTTCATATAACTATGACTTCCTACTAATTTGAAATTTCTGACACACACAGAGGTCCACTTGGTAATCACCACCCCATCGAGGACGTTTGTAGAAGAAAACATTTCATTTTAATCAGTGAGAAGAGTCTCTTCAGTAGAAAAATGTCAAGGGATCATTTACGCTTTAATTAAATTTCATGTGATGAATATGTGCTAACTTTCATACTGTTTGAAAAGCATTGCTGAGGCAATGGTTAGCCTAGCTTCGCACAAAGATGGGAAACAATGGGAAGAAGGAGTCTGGCTCTGACGCCATCTTGGAGTCTCCATGTGTTGCCTGGCAACTGCTCAGATAAATAGTCGCACACACAAACCTTCATAAACCTCTGTCAAACTGCAAATAGTGTTTTTACATTGTATACATGTTAGAGGAGCTAGCTGCGTTCAGACATCATGCTATGCTAAGCTAACTGGCCATTTGCTGTAGTTGAAGTGTAGAAAGATGGATGTAGTGAAGTACGACGTCGGTCATTGGTTTTATTGGAGTTGCAACTTATTCATATTTTCCTTTTGGATCCGGGACCTTCTAGAAACACGGTCCGCTACCTTGGACTACTTTAGCTAAGCTAAGAAGCTAACAGCTAACAGGGCAGATATCGTAATCAAGTCACCTTAATCTTAGTGAAATAGAGCAGCAGGTGAGCCATGTGTCAGTCACAGATGTCAATCAACACACGCACAGCAGACATTAAAGCTACTATAAGTCTTCAAAGCAATAATTTATAAAATGATCACCACACTTATTAAAGAAGGAAATTTAGAGACTGAGACCAGAACAATGTTGAAATAAATGACCCTTAATGCAAACAGTGGCTTCTGTACTCAGAAAACACCTAAAAACACATACTGAGGTGGAAATACTCCTTTAAAAACTGCACCTACGTCCCAACTCAGGGGGCGCCTTGATCAAAGCTTACATTTGTAAACCAAACACATAATTATTGGTGTGCCAAATTTTGAAGGACCCTCCTAATTCTAAACTGAGAAATTCAACTTTCTTTTTTCTTTTTCAGACGGCTGACGTTTCCTCTGTGGCACTTGTGGTATTACATAATTCATCGGAGGACGTCTATTGTTAAAAGAAATTTTACGGCGAACCAGAGCTGTTTTGAAGTCTTCAAGTGAAGTCCTTAGATGGCAAGTCCGTGACTCACAAGTCAAAAAGTCTTTCAGTTACATAACACAATGTCCAAAATAAAACTAAATACTTATTTTTGAATAGAAACAATCTAGTTTTCATCTCAACACATCTCGTATATCTCGTACATCGTATATATGCATGTATATATCTGTATTGTCTGACAATATCACATTACCACAGTATCTTTACACAGTTTTTATATGTTGACCTGCAAGTTGAAAGTCAGGATGTACCTTCAGGTGCTTCCAAATATGTGTTGTGCATTAAAATGGACTTTTGCGTCATCTCAACTCAATGGCTGTGTCGTTGTAAACTTTGAAGAGGAGCAGACAGGTAGGCAGGTGAAAAGAAAACCTCATAACAGATATTCACATACCCAAGCCGAACATTATCACAAGCACACACAGACTGACAGACAGCCAATCAAAGAGAGTCACAGGCAGACACGCTGCTGCAAACACACAAACCACAGCGGCAGATACCCAATCAAACAGAGAAGGAGCCTCCAAATCAGACATCTGACCACTCACACAGCCAGCAAGCCACACACACACACACACACAGACACACACAACTGTCTCATCTCATTCCCTACTGAGGGATCTCCCACTAGATAGTACGGGACGAAGGAATTGAGAGTCGGTATTGGAAAAACTCCAGCAATACCATCACGTTTGTACCTACGAATGGCCGATGTGGACTAAATGAACAGCTGACAGGCGGTGCTGCACCAGCCAATGCAGCAAACAGACAGCTGGGAAATTGTCTCAGTAATATAACGGCCTTGTGCCTCTTATAGTTTAGAGGCTGCCATATCAAACTGACTTTGTATGTTCTTCAATGTGCATGAGAGGAAAGGTCTACTATGTTGTCGTACTGTTGTCTCTTTATAGCATAATGACATTTTTCATTTTAATTAATATGTGATAACAGTTTTACTTTTCAACATTTGGAGTAACTACAGCCACCTTAAAGGTGTCCAAACTCATCCTTAGTCACAAGGCTTTTTTCAAAAATGCTTTGTGGAAGGAAATTTATATTGACATAGACATGAAAGGTATTTCAAAAGTTAGTATATACAGTAGATATGAGTCAGGAATGTGTTTGTATAGCGTCTTTTGTGGCAGAATGCTAAGACACTGTCACACCCAGATAACAGAAGAGAGGAATGACGCAGGATCTATTTTGGGATGCTGACAAACGCCAAGTGGAGGAGAAATCAAGTATGTGACATGATCGAAACAGCAATCAGGCTGCAAGTGACAAGTGTTTGATGAAGTCACAAACATGTACTAAACAAACACACAAACACACAAACATGCACAGACTCAAATACACTCACGGAAACGAGTTAAACAAAATATGTGGATATTACATATAATATACACACTATAGAGGGATATTCCTTATATTCATTTAGATGTCAAACAAGGAATCAGGGATTTAAATGAACAATGATGAGAACATATAACATGAGACAAACAGCAGATAAACGACACACATTGTTCATTAAAATAGTGTATGATCAGGTGAGTCAATATCTTCTGGTTTCCATCGTTTACACAAGAGGCAGAGAGGTTTGGAGAAAGACAGAGCAGAAGACGTGAGACAAGACGAGAGAAAGACTCGAGACTCACAGAGGCCTGACAGACGGAGTCAGAGTCAGAGATGGAGAATGACAGCTGAGGACCTAACGCGATCAAAATAGCAATCAGACCGCAAATGATGGAGTAACTGATCCTGAAGATACACACAAACATGCAAACATGTTCACCACACACACACACATATGAACACATCTCAAACCTTCATCCATCTCTACGCTCCTATTGTGTTGATAAATGTAATATAATAGTATCATTTTACCTTTCTTCACCGCGGTGGAAATCCCCACGGGTCGACCAATAGGCAGAGAGATGAGTTTATTACAGAGACTGCCCCTGGGGAACCAAACCTGTGACATGATCAAAATAGCAATCAGACAGCAGGTGACGGGCTGTTTGTGTGTTTTTACTGTCTGATAATCAGCAACAAGTGAAGATAATCAGCAACAAATGATGATAGTATGACAGCTACATAATCCAAATATAGCTGCTGATAAAGGGGCAGAAATAACAGGTGCATATAGAAGCATGCAGGTTCCTGACACGCGTGGACAAGTCACGCGTGTCTAAATCTGCATATAACACTGAAACGTTTGTCCAGGATTCCACTTTTCAAAGGAATAAAGCAGCAGAAACACAACAACAAAATAAAAGAAGCAAAATGTGCAGGTGAGATTTTAATAAAAACCTCAAATTGCTTTATGAGTAAAAACAAACGTTATAAAATCCACAGAAACAAGCAAACAAGCAAACATAAAGCAGGCAGCATAAAACACGCAAAGACGTCAAATAAATAAAATGATGTAACGAGGGTGTGTGTGCTTACTTATTTATTAATATAACTGTTGCAGAATTACCAGAGAACATTAGGAGGTGTAACTGTACTATAGTTGTGTACTTGTGTACTTGTACCGGACAAACATGTATCATTATAACTGTTGATGTGAATGTGTGTATGTGACAGTGTGAACCGGCGGCTGTTCATCTTTAGCATTAGTTCATGTTTGTGTATGCAAATGTGTTTGCTTTTAAAAGTGTGAATGAGTTTGTGTGTGTGTGCTTCACAGATAAATGTGTGTATGAGTGTGTGTCACTGTGATGAGCTCGTCTTTACGCTCACTGTGATGGTTATGGAGGTCATTCAGTGAGTTTTAATCCTCCCAGTCAGCGGTGAAGTAATAATAAAGTAATACTCCACAGATCATCATCACACCTATCACTGTGTGTGTGTGTGTGTGTGTGAGAGAGAGAGAGAGAGAGAGAGAGAGAGAGAGAAAGAGAGGAAGAGTTAGAAATGCATCCATGTGTTCAGCAGTTTTTAAATGTGTTTTTCTGTTGGTTCAATGGTAAAAGAAATAATGCTGCTGTTATCACTACAAGGGAGGTGTTTTCATTTCACTAATGACATTTCACTAATGAGTGTGTGTGTGTGGACCAGGTATTCATTATGTTGTGGGGACATAAGTCTGTTTACACATGTCAGGACATAAAGAAAAAACCCTTAATGTAAACCAGTGATTTTAGGGTAAAGGTTTAAAGTTAAGATAAGTTTAGGTTTATGTTAAGTTTAAGGATAAGTCTCCAGAAAAAGAATAAAAATTAATGTAATGATGAATGAGGTGAAACACACCTGATGGATTAATGATGGATTATTGATGGATTAATGATGGATTAATGATGGATTAATGATGGATTATTGATGGATTAATGATGGATTAATGATTGATTATTGATGGATTAATGATGGATTAATGCCACCAACTGTAGATAGTAACTGACTACGGCAGTAAATGCATCCTACAGCATCGATGCTATGAATGAAGCCTGATGAGTGGTGAAGACATGTGGGACCAAAACACAACATTATAGTTTAAAAATATGCTTCATTATTTGACTTGTTATACTGTGTTTATGTTGTGTGTATGTGTGTATGTATGTATGTATGTATGTGTGTATGTATGTATGTGTGTATGTATGTATGTATGTATGTATGTATGTATGTATTAGTATGTGTTTGTGCCTCTTTATTCACTCACAGTCACATTATCACTGAGTCATCAGCTAAATGTCGAAAATGTAAATGTAAATAAAGAGGTGTGTGTGTGTGTGTGTGTTCATGTGTGTGTGTATTTTATTATTATTTTCATTATTGTCTCCCAGCCGTTTTTATTACTCTGCAACATAAAATTATAAAGCATCTGATTGGTTGTATTAACACAGTGTGTTAATACAACTCTGTATTCTTGCTTTTGTGTGCTGTAAGCAAATGCACATGTTTCTCTAAAATTAAATGTATGCATATGTGTGTGTGTGTGTGTGTGTGTGTGTGTGTATGTGAGCAGGAGGAAGAGGGAGGTCACAACCCATTACTCACAGCTCGCTGTGTTTACTCTCTTCTAATAGGAAAAACAACATCGATGGCTTCCACCACATTATAAATCGATAGATTACCCAAACACGTTATAAATCATGTTGCAGTTGCTTTGTTGGAGCAATAGACTCTTCTACATTGATTTCTGCATAGATTTAATAACAGGCCCCCAGTAGGTGTAGAGGATCACTCGGCTGCTATCTAAATTAAGCTCTCCAGGATGTAATCACACCTCAGTCTGTTTAATGAGCTGCCTCAGCTCATAGACTTTAACTGTAGGACTACTGGGGCCTGAGCTGCAGACGAGGGACCCATATTTAAAAAAAAAAAGAAAAAAAAGACAGAGTGAGAAAAACTGAGGTCTGAGAACCTGATGTTGATGCTGTAAGAAGGAAAAAGTTCTTTCAACTTGTTCTTTATATAATGTGGTCAAAGAAGACAGTAAAGCCTTTGGTGGTAAAGCTTAGCTTTACTTTACTGTGTCCTCATTTCCAGTCAGTGGTGGGAGAAGTACTCCAATCCTTTACTGAAGTAAAGGTACATAAGTACGTTGAGCTTGATGAAGTTAAAGTACTGCAGTAACAGTACATAAGTATAGTGATCTTGATGTAGTTAAAGTACTGCAGTAACAGTACATAAGTATAGTGATTTTGATGTAGTTAAAGTACTGCAGTAACAGTACATAAGTACTGTGATCTTGATGTAGTTAAAGTACTGCAGTAACAGTACATAAGTATAGTGATCTTGATGTAGTTAAAGTACTGCAGTAACAGTACATAAGTATAGTGATCTTGATGTAGTTAAAGTACTGCAGTATCAGTAGTGACTGATATATTATTATATATGACATCATTAGATTATTAATACTGAAGCATCAGTGTTAGAGCAGCATGTTACTGTTGTAGCTGCTGGAGGTGGAGCTAGTTTCAACTACTTTATATACAGTTAGATAGTTTAGTCCAGTGGTTCCCAACCTAGGGGTCGGGGCCCTCCAAAGGGTCACCAGATAAATCTGAGGGGTCGTGAGATGATTAATGGGAGAGGAAAGAAGAAGAAACAAAGTTCTGATACACAAATCTGTTTTCAGAATAAAAGATGTCCCTTCAGTTGTCTTGGAAGCATGTGAGACTAATGTATTGACTGGACTTCTGGTTATAGCCAAAGCAGATTTAATAAGAGGCCCTCAACAGTCAGAGGATCACTCGGCTGATGTCCAGATTAAGCTGTCTGGGTGTAATTATGTCTGATTCTAATAAATGGGATTCGTCAGCTTATGGACTTTACCAGTTGGACACCAAGAAAATAAATATCTGACCTAAGCTGAACCCAACAAGTGTAGCTTTCAGGAAAGATTTTCAGACTAGAGGAAACTTCAACATGAACTGTAGCTTTTAAAGGTCATCAAATACATTTTGATGACACTATAACCACCAAATAAAAGAGAAAAACATCTACAGATGAATAAATAAGTCTTTCAAGGTAATACTGAAAATGAAAGCAACAATCTCAAAGCAACCGACCAGAGTGAACATCAGCAACACATTTCCAAGATGAAAATGAACAATGATGTGTGATGCTGAAGTGGCTCTTGTTTATTGTTGATGGATTTGCTATTGGTTCTAGTTACAGAAGACAGTTTACTGTGATGTTTGTCCAGTAGTGAGAGTTTGTGCTAACCACAAATACTGAATGATAATGTTGCTCTGTAACAATAAGCAACAGTTATGTAACGAACTCAACATATCAACTTATAGGATGATTTAAAAAGACAGTGTTGTGTTTGCAGCTTGTTTCTGTTGCCACAGATACGGTTTCATTCTTGCTGATGTATAATAAAACACATATAGACTGTGTTTGATTTGAGATTGATTTTTGAGACTTAGCTAAAGTTGCTAACATTAGCCCAAGTGTGCAGCCTTTTGTATTTCCAGTAAGCTAGCATTAGCCTGGGTCAAAGGTAACAGGGTCTGTTCTCCTGGAAGGAAACATCCTGCACTGGCTCCAAACGGAAAAGATGGAGTCGAGCAGAAGTGGCGACTCAAACCAGCTCCAATGAAACCAAAGAGTGATGTCACACCTCGCGACACCCATCTTTATATACAGGTTATGGTTGGTGTAAGTTCATCAGCTCTAAAAACTAGGAAGTCTAAGACCTGATCTGATCATAGTTAGATGTTGCATTCGGCCGGCAGTGTGGAGCAAATCAATCGTCTTTAGAGATGCTCTACAAATGTGATCATGTAAGTCACTTAATACAAGCAGAGCAGACTGAATAAATTCACAACCGTCTAATTACAAGCAGATGTTTTTGTCCATCAGTTGTCAGGCATGAGGTGCCATTATGAGACACCATTACTGCTGATAGAAAAACCTCTTTACTGATACACCAAACCAGCTCTATGCCTGTTAATAACAATAACACACAATAATAATGATAATAATAAAAACAGATACTGTGACACCTCAAATAGCATATGTTGGGATAATTAGCTAAACTAAACAATTTGCATTTTAGACACTTCGCCAATTATTTTCATGTCAATTATTTTCATCTAGTGTAGTGAAAACAGAAGGAGAGACAAAAGAATAGAGGGAGTAAAGGTGAAAGTGAAGTGAGGAGAGAAAATGTAGATAGATTGAGAGAAAGAGAACAACAGTGGAGGAACCAGACGGAAATAAAAAGACAGCATGAGGCAGATATAGAGAGAGAGGAAGTGATATTGAGGAGAAAGAGAAACATTTATTCCCTTCAATGCAAACTCTCATTTGGCTGGCACAGCAAGGTGTAAATAAACTAGACAATTAATTGGAGATGGATGCAAGTGGGTGGAAAAGCCCCTCAAGTGTAATAAACACTTACTGTCAGAGCTGTTTTCAGTCGGTGGAACATAATACCAACAGTGCTAATGTTGTATCAGAGCCTTCCAATGCAACCAGTCAAAAACAGCCATCTGTAAGTTTAAGGTTCCTTCATGCAACAGAAACCTGGCTGGCTTCAAAGCCACATGATGTGTCCGCTTGTCCATTCGTCCTACTTCCATCCCTGTAACTATCTTACTGTACTATAAGAGTGTAACTACCCACTCTGCTGAATGTCAGTCGGTTTTTATAAGCTGAAATGGAGAGATGCATGTCACATTTTACATGTATCAATGTGTAAAACTTTTTATTTCAGCCAAGCATTAAAACCTTTGTGACATTTCAACCTTCTTCTTTCTTTAAATTCTTTAAAACACTTAAACACAACAGAGCCATTGTGAATGTTATCACCTGTGTTTTCTCTACTATGACGAGTCAAACCCTCTGCTGTGAAAAAGGCCTATTTTGTCACCTGCCACCTGTCACCACCTATAACGTGTTTCAGCACAGCTTCTACTGGTTGTTTGGTTGTTAAATGGGGGATTTAAGTAGCAGTAAACCTGCTGGCTGCACCAGCTTCAAACAGGCAACAACATGCACTGAATGCCTTCAGTTGACAACAACAATAAAAGCATGCAGGCCTTAAGTGAACCCTCCAACCTAAGACAAAGTTATTATTTTTAGTCTTCACTCATATACACAGTATCTGTATAATGAGCCTGTTGTTAGAGGCTTGTCCTCATTCAAGGAGAGATCACTACTAGAACAGATTCTTCTCAGCACACTGTTTTCAATTAATGCTTTTCATATCAGTGTCATGTCGATTTATTCGATTTTCAGAAATACATGGATTCATTTAACATACAAACACAAAAACAAATACATAAAAGATGATTTATGGGTTTATGGAGAACTGTAAAGCACTCTCCCACAGGGACAAGAGGAACTGACGCACGTCACTTTGTGTTTTTCAAATACTGCGGACCACAGACACGAAGGCTGTCCTCGTTTTCATGTTTTTACACAAAGATCTGTGGTTGGGGGATGTGAGCATACACAGACAGCCCTGAAGTCTTTATTCATCTTATTGAATTCTGTTTTTCCTTTTCGGTGAACACGAGGAATCGATTCTTCCCAGCCGGAACAGTGTTGTGAATGAAGCAAAGATCGATGTGCCGTCATAATTTGACACCTACAGTTTTACTTTTTTCCTCGTTAAAGGAGTTTCCTTTGTCTGAATTTAGGGTCTTTGAGGGTGAGACTTGACTTGAAGTTGATGGAGGTATTTTTACACATTATTTACTGAGACAGGAAGCTGTCATTATTATTACATTATTACAGATATGCAGAAGTGGACACGATGTCCAAGAAACGCAGCTTTGCATTTATGTAAACTAACCTCCATGTGGGTGCCTCAACCTTCCCACAGTTGCCTTCAGATGTACAGTGTGTACATATACAGAGCCATGGTCTGTTTACGTGTTATTATGGACTTTGGCACAAACTGCATTATTGAACAAGCCTGAATTTATCTGAAGAGCCGAACATGTTCCTTCAGTAGAAATCAAGACTGCTGAACATGCTCAGTTTGAAGAAGCATGTACTTGTTTTAAATAACCATGTCTGTCTCTTCCTCTCACACAGTTGTTGCCTTGTTTAATTATCACTGAACTGGTGTCTGGAACCTCGAGTTATTTTCATGCAGTCCAGTACCTGCACGGCTAAGACGAAGGAGAAAACGCTCTGTGAGTCTTTCTGTGAGATTACATCGTTAGACATTAGCTAGAAACACACAGTCGCCTCCAGCGCCGGAGCAGTTCAGCATCTTGCTCAAAGGCTCTTGACTCATGTTGCCTGGCACTTTGAATTTTAAACCAGCCACCTCCTGGTTCCCAGCTCACAGCTGGAGTGCTCTCAGTTGACACCAGCTCGAGCCAGCAGCCTGTCTGGTTTTCATTCAATGTCTCTCCAACCTGCTCCCTGGCGATTCTGTATGCTGATTATTCATTTTCATGTATTTTAATTGCAGAATGTGGCATTTGAAACTCCTTGCAGACTGTGTTTTGTATATTTTACCATCACTAGTCTCATTTCAACCTCTCCAGCTCTTAATGTGTGCTTATAATTAGCAGCATATCATTCATTTTATCCTCCGTACAAAATGGAACAGTGTTCATATTTAATTGTAAAGTGAGTTTATATGAATGCTAATAAATACTCAACTCACCTGCAGTATGTCCAGGTTTTTAGACAGCAGGGATAGAAAATGATTGCTGGATCTCAACTTAAACTGCTGGTTTTTTTCTTATTGTTAACAAATCCAATGAACAGACCAAAGCTGATATTTGACCTGATAGCTTTAGTTAAACAACATAATCTGTTTGAGTAAAAGCTCCTAAATAACATGTTCACGTTCAAAACTAACAAACTCTCCATTTTTAGGGGTCAAATAAATGTCGTTGGTTCCCTAAACTTTACCACAGGGTTATTATTGTAACCATGACGATGAAGGTTCCTAAAAGAATAAGGCTGTTGAATTTCCATATTTTTCTTATTGTAAATGAACCACACTGAACTACTACTTAGTACAAAGTCCAGAGGTTGTGACGTGTAGCACAACAAGCTAGTGAAGCTATAAACAGAACATTCCTGCACATGCTCAGTAGCGTCTGCCCTACACAGAACTGCTCTCTGGAGACTGAAAACATGAGTCTGTTTTTACTCTTTGAAACCAAACGTTTCATGATGAATGAACATGTGACCCAGTGCACTGCTGTGATTCTCTGACATGTTTTAGAGATAAAATACACAATTATTGTTAGTAGGACACTTCATTGTTGTTGTAGTAATCATTTAATCCATCCATAAAGCTCACCAAACCTTAATCATAGCAGTGTTGGATCATAAAATATGTTACAAACAACACATTTTATTTTCTTGACTCTCCTGGCAGGAATCAGAAATACTCACCAGAGCACCAACAAAACCAATAAAAACTTTAAAACATTTAAAACAAATCACACTACACAAGTGTTTTTTTAAAGATTTATGTTGTCGGTAGGATTTAAGGGGGCTTGTAACTGAGAGCCAGAGACAGGATGGAGAAGTTAGAAAGTACAGAAAGACAGACGCAGGCATTGGTTTTATCATTATTCTCATACTGACTAGAAGGAACATTTAACTCACTAATGCACACAACAAAAAATTAAACTTTGAATCTGATATCACTCATTGCCAATTCATTTATGCATTTCTTGCACACTGGAAGGAATTTGACGGTCATTCCTGGACCAATCGCCAGCGTCGGCTCCGTGTCAGCCATGCAGCATAGCCTGCACTGCCTGGGAAACCTCAGACAGACACTCAGAAACACTACGAGACAAAAATAACAAGTTAAAGATACATCAGCTCCACACCAGTCCTTTAATAACAAGCACATTAAAAATAACGACTCAGTCCAGTAATATGACACAGCGCTGTGCACTCCAGTAAAATTAGGTTCTACATTGTATTCAGTGGCTCCGTTGTTACCATGGCCACACCGAGAGGCGAGCCAAGCAACCTTCAACCCAGTCGGCCGCGGCTAATAAAACCATAAGTGTCATCCGTCCTCTCTGCCCTTGTTGCTGCTGCTGCTGTGAGCCTCAGCGGCAGAGCTGCCGTCATCTCTACGTAATAGTAGAGTAATAGTGCAGGGCAGTGGCCATAAGTGTCTGCTATGTGACAGCACCTTAATTAATGACACACGGTTTACATTACAGTTTACAAGCAAGAGGCGACACTGGACCCTCGTAGCTTATTTTTGCTGTTACTATATATATGAAGACTCGTTCCTGCACTCGTTCACGTTATGAGCATTTACAGTTTTCACAAACCTGAGAAGAAATGCAGACACAAGCTGAAAACTTTGATAAGGAGAAGTTGGTGTATCAATAAAAACTAAATGTGTCACAGTGCAATGCAACACAAACTTCACTTCATTTAAAAAGATGAAAAAATGCAACTTTTGGAGTTGTTAGAAATGCAGATTAACAGCTGGTGTATATTTTATTTAATTCAATAATTTAACTAACGTTATTGTCCAAAAACACGCCAGAGAGCCGCGACGCTGCATGAAACAGACTTCACGTCATTTAAAGACATGAAAAACTGCAGCAGATTAAATATCAGATCTAGTACTTATAGTTGGTTATTAATGTATTTATTAACAATTGCACATATAGATTTTAAACTTACTGTCTGTCCTTCATTGCTTTTATTTTTGTGTTTATCTGCTGGTCTGACAGGTGAGCTGCTGCCCCTACTGGGATGAATAAAGGTGACGATGTGCGACACAAACATCAATGTATGTGAATATTTCCATCACGATGTCCAGACGGGTTTTCATCGTTTCACTTCCGTCTTTTTGAATGACATCATCTCATTGTGTCCTCTTCTTCTTCTTCTGCAACAGTTTAATGAACTCTGACTGGAGAATTAGCGCCACCAAAATCACAGTCAACCAAAATGATGACATGTGATTTGTTTAATTTTTAATGTGCTTTTTAACCTTCAGGTTAATAAACTAATAAGAGCCCAGTCCAGCACCAAGTGTCATCACACAGGGCTGATTTTTCAAGGACTTTGTCAAAGTAACTCGCAGAGTGTCCTCCCAACACACCTGCTGAGACACAAACCAACAAACAGGATATGAGGTCACAGCATGATAGATATCACCGTGCCAACGCTCAATGGGCGGGCCTCTGGACTGCAAAGCCACAAATAAATCTCTCCCCAGTTGATCATCTGTTGGCGTGTATGTGTGTGCGTGTACATAATACACATACGTATCTGTGTTTGTGCTATGTGCAGGTTTTCCACAGAGTGTGAATATTCGAGTGATGCAGAGCAGATTACAAAGTCACGCAGCCCCACTGCGTCTGTCTGTCCTTCGAATTCAACAGAATACATTACATCAAAAGCTGTTTGTTTCTGTACGGTAAAAAAAAAGCAAGCCTATGCATACTCGCCGCATTCATCACTGTAGTGTAGGAAGTCAGATAACTGAATACATAATCAATAAGGTGTTTCTATTTTATTATCAAAGAAGCAGAGACACAGCAGAAGAAAACATAATAGGATTCTTCCTGTTGCATGACAAAGAAGGGACGAGGTAGTTGGCTTGACCTGAGCCACTGATGCAGAAACTGCAAGGTGAGGGTTTAATCACAGGTTCAAACCCTGGTCATCATAAACAAGACACCGAGCCTTCACCGGCTCATCAATATCTAAAAGAAACTTAAAGGTTCATTTTCTTTTCTTACTGTCAACAAATCTCACAACAATCAGTTCATCTACTAACACGTACTGTGTGTGTGTCAAAGCCTTATAAATCTTCATCCTCTGTGACACAACACATCATGTGAGTGAGGTTCCTACTACAGCCACTGTACGTGTACAGAAACATGGTTCAGGTTATGTTAACGCTGGTTCTACTCTGGGGAACCTTTTCTAAATGAAAAGTCTTCAGGGGCGAAGGACCATGTCACATGTCATGTGACTCATTGACGTGTTTTTAATGGACAACAACAGAGGTCTATAACACAGAGGACAATGACAGCGACTGGAAAATACGGTTCTTGACAATCCCGATGACTCACATAAACATTTACCTGCATCTCTGCACAAGCATCATTGCTAACAACACAGTGAAAGCAGCAAACTCTTACCCTGTTCTTATCACGGATACGTTAAGTTAGTGAACCCGTTATGGGACGAATGGTCCTTTAACAAATAGCAAACAGGTAGTTTCTCTATAACTGCAAATAAAGGAGAAATAAAAAGGGATGTTTCTGTTTACTACATGCATTTAACAGTGGATAATAAATGAATAAATACATATTCACCACCTCTGACTGTAAATGAAAATGCAGTTCGGTTATGTTTATGGTACTGCTGGCGTGAACTAGATGTTTCACGTCGCTGTTAATATGAGCTGACTCCACATGAAATGACTTCTCCAGACAGCAGAGGCCTTTTATTGTTTATGTGCTGGCACACTCATTTGGGGCACACAGGAGAGTCTGTGGCCTTCAGATGAAGCAACATGAATTAATAATTGATGGACCAATGTGTGGTGAGTATGGGCCGGACGGAGGAGGTTATTCAGCATATTAATCTAGGTCACTCCTGACTGCACATTTCAAAATGCGCTGAGATGCTTTTTCTGAGGTGTTGGATGAGTTTCCTCCATCCCTCCTCACATAAAGGCACCAGATCTGACTACAGAGTACTCATACATGAATTAAGAAAAATGAATCTGATAAATAATAAAATATCCCACACAGAAATCAACCTAATCAAGGGGAACAGCGAAAGAAAGCACAATATAAGAGAAAACTCTGAAACTGAAACTGAGAGATTTGATCATAGAAGCGAAAAGAGCAGGAAAGCTGAAAAATGCAGGAGAGATGAAAGTTTTGATGCAAGTAAATCAGGCCGAGCAGCAGAGGAAGATGGGAAATGATTCAGTGTGGAGAGACTGACGGGAGCCTTCAGCTGACACCACACCATGGGACATGTGGTCATGCTCCACAGACCAAATTATCATATCAAATTCATCTTCTAAAAATCTTCTTTGGGCTTAACAGGCGGCTGAAAGAAAGTTTGAGATGTCGAGGTTTGTTTTTCTGTGTTCTGCTGCTGATGTGGATGATTTATTGAAGACCAAACTGTATCTAACTAAATATAAAGTAGGTGAAACTACTACTGATACTGCAGTACTTCACTATACTTATGTACTGATACTGCAGTACTTTAACTACATCAAGATCACTATACTTATGTACTGTTACTGCAGTACTTCACTATACTTATGTACTGTTACTGCAGTACTTCACTATACTTATGTACTGTTACTGCAGTACTTCACTATACTTATGTACTGTTACTGTAGTACTTTAACTACATCAAGATCACTATACTTATGTACTGATACTGCAGTACTTATGTACTGATACTGCAGTACTTTAACTACATCAAGATCACTATACTTATGTACTGTTACTGCAGTACTTCACTATACTTATGTACTGTTACTGCAGTACTTCACTATACTTATGTACTGTTACTGCAGTACTTTAACTACATCAAGATCACTATACTTATGTACTGTTACTGCAGTACTTTAACTATATCAAGATCACAGTACTTATGTACTGTTACTGCAGTACTTTTACTACATCAAGCGTCCACAGCCTTGATGCAGGGACACAACAGATGACTGGAAAAACATTTCAACAACTGAGGCTCCTTTTGAACGTGTCTTTTACACATGTTGTGTTGTAGCTTAGCTGGTATGCTAACATTAACATTAACATTAACATTCATGAGTCACCTGACACTAGTTTGGTTACGCTAGCGCTATGCTAACGCTACACTCCTGTTTCCTGCCTCATTTCCTGTTAAATACTCAGTTGTACACATACTTTTAGTTGTTTCTTTCATACAAAGGCTTTTTGCTTGGAGCCAGTTGTCTTCTAAGATAACTTTTCGTGCATTATTTGATTTTAATGTAACTTTCTTCGGAAACTTAAATCCAACTTTGATCAGATGCATCACCTGCTGAAAGGTGAATGAGGTGCTGTAAACAGAGTAAGAAGTTTCCTCAGTCTCTCGGCTCATTAGCTCATCGACTGTCAGCTGCTTTAAAGGAGGTGAGGAGCTGATGTGTTGGTCCACATCGGCCTGCTCATCCTGTACTCCAAGTTCAGCTTTTTTCCAGTTTCTGGTGAGATGCTGAGACTTATATGTACGTTTCTCTCTGAATTTGTACGTCTATGTTTTACTGTTCTCCATAATATGTGGTGGATGTCAGAAAGCTTCATCTATTGCATATTACACATTTCAGTTTTTCTCATTAAAGCTTCCTTTTGCTGTTGGGTTTTTAATATGCATGCATGGCTCTCAATGGGTGTGTGTGTATTTTCTGTCACATTCAGGCACTTTCATGCTGGCTCTGAGTGAATAAATATGTGCATAAGTATGTATGTGTGTACTATATATGTGTGTTTATGTGTGCAGGATTTCTGGATTTAATTCTATGTGTGACCGAGTGTATGTTGAGTGTGTGTATGCAGGTGTGAGTGAGTGTGCAGCATACGGGTGTGTAGCCGCTGCAGCGTTCAGGTATCTGGTTTTCACACTAGCTGTCGCCGAGGTATGAATATTATAAAGCAGACATTGAAAAATAGCCCCCAGATTCTTCACAATATACGTCACACACTCTGCTCTTCTTTGAAATGGGAACAATTATAGCGTGTGTGACGGGAATGTATTGAGCTTATTAATTCTTCAGGCTGTTTGGGGCATGTTTTATGTGTTATATGCCTCAAACCTGTGGGGGGAATATCTGCAGCATGGTGGCCTGGTGGTGAAACAGGATCATCCAGTAGCCAGAAGCTTTCCAGTTCAATTGCATTATGTCCGTCCCAGTGAAAGTGTCCTAGCATGAGTCACTCTATCAGTACCTGTCTGAACCCTCTGCAGTGATCTCACAGGGATACGGGAGGAGTAACAAGCCTCTAATTCTGTTGCATATGTTTTGGGTGCAGCACTCTAAAATATTGTAGCTACTGCTTTAGCCTCGTGTTTTGCTTTTAAATTAAAAGCTGACATGGTTATTCCAGAGCTGATTGGGTTTCAAGGCCTCAGGGTTCAGTAATCCCACCCACAATATAATTTGCATGGCCATCAGTTTCAATTTAAAAGCTGACGTTTTGGAGATATGATGTCTTTTATCTCAGAGACGCTGTCAGACGGATGCTGGAAGTCTTTAAAGTCTGTTTCTAAGTTTCTGAACAAGGTTTGTTTTTTGCTTTATATTCATGTTAATGTTCATAGCTGGTGTCTGACTGGGAGTTACGCTGCTTTAACCAGCCGGTTGTTACCACTCAATGTCGTTTCCAGCAGTATTCATGAAAGCTGCGGCAGCAGTTTAATTCTGTCATGTTGATATAAAAGTTTCTACTTGTGTAAGAGAACTTACAACCAAGCTTGTCTTTGTTTAAAGCACTGCCTGTATATTCATATAATATATGAACTGTACATCACATGTACTATTACTGATGTACCAACCCTGGTTTATGCTCTTTTTCATTTAGTTAGATGGCTCTAGATACTGCTGTAGCCATGAGCCTCGGCCTCCGTTGCTATGAAGAAGAAACCATGCAGTCAGTGCTGTAGTGAATTCAAAGTGCTTTGTTGTTGAATGGAGAAGTTTTTATGCCCACAGGCTTCCATCGTCCACTTTCTATCAAAGAACAAGGTATTTTCTAACCTTCTAGGTTGTTCATCTTTTTGGACAGATGGCCGCTCCAAGCTGCAGAGGAGCTCAAACTGTGAGACACAACAAGTTGTAATGTCCGTCTCCCAGAAACGGTTGTGTTTGAGTGCCAGCTGTCGTCTATCAGCTGCAGTAACTGTGACCTGCAGCAGTGGAGCCGCTCAGGCTTTAACCCAACACTGGACCTTGTTTCCAACCGTGAGTCGGGACAGTTTTTAAAAAGCGTAACTATGATCGTCTCCTGACCTTTAACCCCAAAGTTACTGTTGTTGTCATGGTGACCAAGGTGGCCTCACTTTAAGCCACATCACATGTTTCTCTGACTTAACAGAGTGATCATTTTAACCCAAACCATGACGTTACCCTGAACCTAACAGACTTTCACCACAGCGTCACATCATAAACATCTCTACGGAGTCACATGATCAAACTACGTATTTATTTGTTTAATATGGAGGATTAATTCGAGCCCGTCCATCCTCCACTTCAAGCAGTGTGACCAGGGTCAGAGTTCACGTCCAGGGTTAAAGTAATAATTCATTACATTTGCATGTAAATTAATCAGCTGTGTTACTTTTGAACTTGTGACTTAATCGCGGTCGATCCTGTGGCCTCCACCTCAGCAGATAAACTCTTGTGGCTGTAATTTTCATTTCTCCACCACTTTCACCGTCTTGTACTTTTTTTACACTTTTAGTTTGTGAGATTTTTAATGCATGCCAAATAAAATCAGATCATGCATAAGGAAGTCAGGTGTGAACAGAAGACTGTAAAACAACTAAAACATTGTGTACTGTGTAAACATTTATATTTCAGCAATATTTCAAGTGAAATATATGATATGTATAAGTAAACATTATTTACATAGATTAAAAGTAGAATCCTGTATTTGTTGACACACACAGATCAGTGGACAGTAACAGAGGAAAAATATGCTTTTCTAGCCTGTTATTGCTGTAGATGGATGGAGGTCTAATGGATTATTATTATTAGATAATTCAAATATTACATCCTTGTTTTGAGAAAGGTGAATTAGTAACTACATCCCACTTATTTTACTCTGTTAATTAAAGCAGTAACAGAACAAAAATGTAATTTGCAAAACAAAGACCATTTGAATATCTGGAAATGTACCAACATGATGATTTTTAGACCCAATTTATTTAATAATTAGAGGATTTTTCAAACCTCTCCCGACAGTCGTGTTTCTACCTGGATTTCAGACGCCATCCAGTGACTTTTTTAAACTGCATGTAAATGTGTGTGAATAGATAGTTTAGTGTTTCTACAACAGACTAAATGTTGTAACTATGCTGTGGCAGAATAAACGCTCAGGGTACGGAGAGGGTTCACGTCTTTGGGTCAAAATGATCCATTTAAATTCTTATTTAAACATATTTACACAGAGAAAAGCATAAAGCTGAACCTCCACATGTTTGACTCACTTCGACATGAGGAGTTTTACACATTTACTCTGGAGAGGTAGAACAACACAAAGCAGGGACTTCATTTCTTGCAACATTAACTTCGTCTCTGAGTCAGTCTCTATTGTGTCAACTCACACGCTTGCACACATTCATGAACATGTAACAGGCGTGTGTTGTTGGCACAGATTACGCTGTCTAACATGAAACATGGAACATAACTTAATGGTAAAATGTTTCCTCTCATCAGGCTCAGTTGAATCCCAATGATCAGGCTGAGATCTATATGATATTATAAAACCATTAATATCACTGTGTTGTCACTGGAAACAGGAAGTAGGATCATCACTACGACCAACACACCGTATTACACACTGTAAACACACCGTAGTGTGAACAAACAATACTGGCTGCATGGCTGCACCTGCAAAGGATGAGATGCACCTGTTCCATTTGCAAGAATGTAAATAAGTTAATATTCATACATTCAGTAAAAAATGGTTTCCTTTCTATGCAAATCAGCCTTATTCTGAATCACAGACCAGAGCTGAAGGACACGTTGAGGCTTTTGGACTCGCTGCAGATTTTTCTTTGTGCTGAAATGTGAGAAAAAACAAAAACATGAACAACACTCTTGTGTCAAAGGTGCACTTACTAATATATATGTCAAATAACACTGTGTATGCATTAATCTACATATGTTAATATAAAAGTACATATTTCTTTTCTTTAATTTAGTGAATATAACATGATAATTAGTAATAGACAATGTTAATGAGTAACTGCAGCAGGACGACGGTCGTCACGCATTGTTTTCCACCGAGTGGCATCTCACAGATCTGCTCGTTGAAACACGATGTCTTCAGCAGCCGTAAGCGACGCCACTTTTCTGAAAATGACACAATACGCTTTGGCTGCACATTCAGTGTGCAGCTAACAGCCTGTTAATGAGCACTCTTCCCTCCATCAGCTTAATGAAGGCTGTGGAAGGAAAAGCAGACACATTTTCTAACAGAGCAATAGCTTATGTCTGATAGCATTTTGCTTTGAACATCCTGTTTATTTGGAATTGATGTAACAGGCTGCGTTATGCGTGAAATGAACAAACAGAGGGAGCCGTGCATCTCTGAGCGCTGCTATCCATCCCTGCTCACACATTAAAGCCATATCTGCTCTTATCTCCTTCTTACTGTCAGACTTGTAATTCATTCACTCTTAATCTTGTATTATTATGCTAATAATCAGCAATCAAATACATTTCAACAGTAGATTGAAAATGGAAAATATTCCAGCAGCAAACACATTTGGGGAAACGTTTGGCTGCTGCATGTTGTCAGCCGGTCTCAGTGTTGACAGCTGATCTGCAGCTTTACAAGGAAGCTTTGCAAAGAGGTGATCAGCTGTTTTATATTGTAAGCTTTCATTTCATGTGTTTACCTGGTGCTCTCATGCACAGGAGAGGACAGATGAGTACTCTCAAGCATTTGTAAAGGTTGTTATCAGACAAACTGGACCTCATGCGAGACGCACTCGATTTCTTCTTAAGAGGAACATGTGAGTGCTTTAATTTTCTCATGTTTAGTATTGTTTCTGAGGTATGAATGAACAGATAGTTTGACTCTGAAATGAAATAAAACATAATTAGCGTCTCATCATCATCATGGCTGCTCCTTTGAGTGTCAGTAGTAGTAAACAGCAGTCTGTGTTTCTGTAATATTCTCTCCTCTAATATCTCTGACGGTCACATGACCTCCTCTCATATTAATCATGATAAATATCATGATTAAATATCTTTCATATTCTTCTTTTTTACATCGTGCTCCACTCCAGAGAAGATCCTCGACACTGACTCGCTTTCATCGACGGCTGATGATCAGTTGCTGTTTTATTTTAATCTGGACCTAATTATATTTCACATATATGTATTTTTACAGATATACTTTTTAATAACTTCTCCTTTTGTGCTGTCATTGTTCTTTCAAAGTGTGTTGAATATTTTTCTTCTGAGCAGCATAATTCATATTCCAGCAACAACTGAAATAAATCACGTTTTCAGCATTCAGGAAATTATAATTTGTGATTTAATTACTCCTTTAAAGTTTAGAGACTTCAGATCATTTTGATTTCTTGAAGTATGAACAGTTGTGTTTGACCACTGACATTAACACATCTGTAAAGACTTTAATGCCGGCGTTTTGTGTCGATATGACGGGTTGTTGACTTCTGTACTTTCTGTTTTCTAGTAAAAGTCACTGCTGCTTCCAGACTTGTTAAACTTTCTGACTGTTTCCTCTTTGACAGTTTATCTCACACTCTGTCAAAGACACATAAAATCCACCCTTCCTTCCTGTAACCTTTGTATCTCAGTAGCTCCACATCGCTGCCTCACCCTCTTTCTTTTTTCACAGCTCATCAAACCCAATCACTCTGGCGACATCCAGTTTTGTTAAAGAATTACAGAGTAGACCGTAAAACTCTCCCCCAGATGTTCATCAGTTCACATGACTAGAGGAAGACAGCGGTGCTAACGGAGGTGATTGGGAGGCCAGCAACCAGGCACCAGACAGGTACCAGACAGGCAGCAACCAGGTACCAGACAGGTACCAGACAGGTACCAACCAATTAAAGAAACTCCAAGAATCTACCGTGTTTTAAATGTTTTTTCATGTTTTTTTTTTTTGTTCCTGGCTGGCGGAGGAAAAACCAGGTGACCCGTAAATAGAATGAGGCAGGTGACCCGTGAAAGACCACAGGAAATAGAGTTTGTGAGGATGGAGACATGAGGTAGAGAGAGACACCAAAGGTGAGCGGGTGCAAGACAGAGGAGGGGAGATTGAAGGAGGGAGAGATTGAGAGAGGCCGAGAATTAGCAGGACACAACAGGAATAATGTCAGGTCGCGCCCCGGAGGGTGGAGATTTGTAGAGCAGGAAGAGAAACTGCAGTGAAACAAGTAATGAGTTTAGTTCAGGCTTTGTTTCACTGGAGGCGTGTGGTCGCTGCTCCACTTTGTTTAATGCAACCGTTGGACACCAGCGTATGGCTGGAAGGGAAAAGGACATAAAGACAGGAGGGAGACAGCCTATATGTTTACATGAACAGATCTGCTATAGTTTGACATGGTGGGTGTCACAACGTACATCAGTACACCCACATGCAGGAGGAGGAGCGGCTGTAAGGTGGTGGATCTTTAACACAAAAATAGAAAACACAAAACAAAAGTTATATATACATAATATATTCAGAATATTACAAGTAGATCAACACAAAAAACAACACACAAGATATATTAATTCATTACATAATTAGTTTTTATTGATTGAATAAGCTTTGCACATGTGTAATATTACCTGTGGATGTCTGCTAATGTGTAATAACAGATTCTTTTTTTTTTAAGTCATGTCTCTAATTTCCCTCGACATGCTGGTGATGAAGATGAAGTCCCCTGATACCCCCCCCCCCCCTCCCCCCCCCTCTACCACCATCTAATTTCAGATGTCGTTTGTTTTGTCCCGTGTAATTAATTTATGTTTTCCTCTAGATGAGCTACTAATAAATGATTAAATATTCATTCTTGCATCATTTTATGAAGCAACGCTGGGATTGAGAGGTAACGCTGCGTTGTGCTGCGTGTTGTGTTTTGCTCCTCTGTAGCTTAACCAAACTAACCTACATGACTGTGAGTGCACTAAAAGCACACAGTAGAAATGCTCGTAATCTGAAGCTGTGTGATAATAAAACGCCACTTCTCTGCTCTGATTGGACATTACTGTCCTCCTGGCCTAACACTCAGCCTCTCCATGCATCGGCCTTCATAATGAGGCTCATCACAGCTGAGTGCTGGAGAATACGCCGGGTCAGTTTTATTTTACTGCCCTCATGCTTTGTCCAGCTGACAAATGCACGCAGGCAAGCCACACACATCCAGCCACTCACGCATACACATCCTTTTTATTACACTTGTGAGTGCTTTATGCAGATTTAATTTCCTTTCTTTAACTTTAACTTTAAAACCTAACCAGTAAATCCTTTGCACATAAAACTAAAAATTATGTGCATCTGATGAGGCCCAGACAAGGAGCATTGATTATCGTGGTTCTCTTTTATTGTTTGAACATTTGGAGTAAAATATTACCTCTTCACTTCCCTCTTCCCCTCATCTCCATCTTTCTTTCCCCTCTCGACACATAAACAGATAAAGACATTTGTACAAATGTATAAATAGCATGCTTCTTCTGTTGTAATATTAACAACCTCGAACATCACTCCCCCCCCCAATATCTGTTAAAAAGAAGTGATGCTTTTATTTGTCATGTTATTGTCATATGACAAGAAAACTATTATATAGGATTTCATATTCAACATAGCAGTTTCCTCCAAACTGCAATCAAACTTCTGCAGCCATCACACCTACTGTACACACACACACACACACACACACACACACACACACAGCTGACAATAACATAAGCTGCCAAAGCTATTTGTCAAACGGATTTTTGCACATTTGTTATTTATGCATCTTTGCCAATTTATCACTCCTGCTGTTTTTTACACTTCAGCTGTTCTCAGCTACACTGAGGTTGGAGCTGAAACAATAATTCATCTGTAGCAGATTATGTTCAGTCTGCATCTATTCTGCACACTGGACCCGTGTCAGTCCTATATTATCATTGTTATTTAGCAGCTGTGGTAATTAAAACTCTGCCAACAGTCCCCTGACCTTGAAGCTTTCAGAAAACACCTCAAACCTCGTATCTGCTTGGACACACCTTCCCATTCACTTGAGTGATAAAGTGTGTTCACGTATTTGACTGGTGCTGCATGCTGTATGTGGATTTATCTTATAAATACAATATACTGTTTATTTTGTACATCGTGTTCTTTTATTGGCAGTTTTACAGCTTCATTCTGTTCTAATTTTATAATATTTTACCAGTTATACACTACATTCCTGTATTGTACTATATACTATGTAACTATATACTGTATATAACTATATATATAACTATATATATAGTTATATATATATACTTGTAAAATGTTTCAGTAAAGAAAACGGCAATATCTGGTTGTTTGTGTTTCTTCCTTCCTGTGTGTGTGTGTGTGTGTGTGTGTGTGTGTGTGTGTGCATGTGCGTGCACGTGCACCTGGGTTTCTGGATGCATCTGTGTGTGGAGGTAGGGGTGTGTGTATGTGTCTCTCTGTGCAGAACAGTGGAACAGAAGAGCTGCCATCTGGTAAAGCCCTCCACCTGCTCACTCTTTGGTGGTCCTCTATTGTGTTTGTGTGTGTCTGGGTGTGTGTATGTGTGAGGTAGGTATCTTGGTGGTCCCTTAAATCCCAGGATTTGCTTTGGTCTGATTGAGCAGAGGCATGTGTGTGTGTGTGTGTATGTACACTCTGTCGCGTGTGTGTAAAAAACAGCCAAAAACTGAAAGCTATGGCTCTTTCTATGATGAGACAGTTGGATTGCTGCCTGCAGCTACAACCATAGTGAAGCTGTGTGAGGATGCAACAAGTTGGCCTCACTGATCCAAGTGAGGTTCAGGTCTCTTCTACCAGTTATTGATAATCTTAAAGTTTTAAAAAGCAATGAATACAGTTCTAAAAAGTCTTAAATTTCATGAATGTTTTTGTTCCTGAGGTTTTTCATGTGTTTGCAGCTGTCGGAGACATTTTCCATCTATAGATTACAGTGAGGCTGGTGTGACAGATTGTGCTGCAGGAAGCTGTTTAATCCCTTTTGTGGGGTTTCAGTCATCACCGTCAGGTTTTGTTGCATTTACAATGACGAGCGTAACATCAGCCTGAATAAAACGTTGCCTTTCACTTCATCTCTTTAGAATACGAACCCTTCTTGTATGTGGACTGAAGGATATATTTGTGTTGTTTTGACATTCTGAATGAAATCCATCATTCATCTATTTTTCCCTTCAAAACAAGGCACACGTATGCATTTCAGTAACGTTTGCATCCACAAGGACGAGCTACACACGCTGCCTTACTCTGGTACATGTGCAGTTTTTCTAATATTATCTGATAAAGTACTGAATCAGAGTGATGAACAGTAATCCAGGTGTGAAGGACCGACGCCGTATTCAGCTTCTGTTTTATAGAGTGTGAATGATGATGTTGTTATGGCAGCTACTGTTCATTATGTGGATATTATTAATATACGTTGTGTTTGTTGAAACGTTTTAGAACAGAAAATGAATGTCAACACGTTAACTACATACATGAATATAAATGAATGCAACGCAATAGTGAAGTTAAAGCTAAAGAGTCTTCTTCACCTCACGTTAGTGATTAAATACGCTGCTGACTCACCTCCTCGTCCTCCACACTTTCCCTCCCAGCCAGTGACTTGGGCCACATCGGGCTTGTTTTCTCTTCTTAACGTATTTCCAACATCTACAGTCTCTGGTTGAGGCTCTCGGATCATTTAAAAGATCCTAACTGTTCCCATCGCTGGCTGTAAATGAGTGAGTGTAAATGGCCGACTGTCAGACAGGCCTGTAATGACTTGTTTGCTTCTTTTATTAACTGTCACTTTAGAGTGTCATGAATGATTCCTCTCACACAACATGCAGATTCATGTGCATCTCAAACAAACGGCCCAATAAAAGGTTCTCACATCATCGTCATAAACTGCACTCTGCTGCAATAAAAAGGATTTTCTTTTATGGCTGAGTTGTGTTTTTGTAGTTATGGTATACTTTCTGTGGTGTAAGTGTTATGGTGTTGTTAATGATGCACATCTTAGCACTGCAGACGGAAACTAAACCGAGAAAAAAAGGGGGAAGAGAGATAGCATCATGAAGAGAAAAATGAAAACAGAGAGATTAGAGAGGATGGGGGAGGTGGAGGGTGAACAAAGGAAAGATGGATGGATAGAGAAAAGAGAGAAAAGAAAGGAGGATACACAGGAAGAGAGGGGATGTAGCAGCTGACCAAATGATTCATGACAAGTTAGCTCAGTGCACAGACCTCTGGGGTCACCCAGAAAGATAATGGGGGGGGGGGAGGAGGGGGAGGGGTGTGATAAAATGAGACGAACAAAAAGAAAGAAAGAAGAATGTGATCAGAGGAGAACGATAGGAAGATTTCCAGAGATGCTGAGAAACTGTGAGAAAGGAGTCAATATAAATGTGGGTCAGCTGTTACAGTTTCCAGGTCACCAGAGAAAAGCAATGAAACAGGATGACAGCTGGTCGCTCAAACTCGGAGTCGTTGTGTTAATAAGTTCATAGAAAGGCTGCATTTAAATCAACTTTCATTCATTCACTTCAGATTAGTCATAAACTGCAGCAATGACTTGGAAGTAGAAGCTGATTGATTGATTGTATGACTGCAAATACACCTGAAGTTGAATTTAATCAGATCATGATAATACATACAGAAACTTACAATAAGCTACTATGAATGTATACATATAGAAAGAAAACAGTTTTTGTGTCAGACTCTGGGAACTACACACAGCACTGAACTGCATTTCCATGTGTACCTGCGTGAGAAAACACAGGTGTGCTGCGTTTGTATCTGAAGCCTGATGTGTCTTCTTCCACTGAGCTACAGACTATTAAAACTATTATAACTGCACTGGGTCACATGTTCCTTCATCATGAAGTCACAGCAAAGAGTAAAAACAGAGATCAGAGAAAGCAGACGCTACTGAGCATGTGCAGGAACATGGTTGTGCTACACATCCGAACCTCTGGACTGCTGAAATTAAAAAGACGGTGTGAGGAAGCAGTGACAGATAGAGTGAAGATGTCCAGCCTCATCAGAGAGCCCATTATCACTGTCGAAGGAAATCATAGCTGCGTGAAGGAAAACACGCAGCAGTACGAAGGAGAAAATATCAGACTCTGCAGCTGAATGCCACCTCCCTCTGTGTCGCTGGTTAACAATAACGGGTCAAGAGGAGGGTCAGAGCAAACATGCCATTAGGAGGAGATGGACGGGCTGTTTTAACAGCTAATCATCCCTCAGCCTCGTAATGAAAGCCAGACTGGCTGCAGTGGCGTCTGATGCTTCACAGAGATCACACTGTGAAAAGGGAAAATGTGGACTCTAAAAGTCTGGTGTCCAATAAAGTGTCCAATAAAGGTGACTCGTGCTGTTTTTTTAATCCAGAGGACAAATTCACCAGATTATAGTAGATTATAATCCACTAAATAAAAATCAATTAGAAAATGAAGTCTTTTAACATTTTTTGAAAAGTTAAGAAGACATTATTTAAAACTATTATTATTTAATCTCTTCTTAAAAACCTCCTGACATCATGTTCTGTGGATTATCCACAACAAAGACATGTTCAATATTTAAATGTCTTAGTCCTTTACAATATAACAATGACAACATATACACCATAAAAATGAGTATTAGACGAACATAGTTAAAGTAATATTTGTGAGGCAAGACTTTGGTATGTGAGCAAAGATATAAAAACTCATGCAGATGAATAATGAACATTGCTGTGACTATACAGACATCAATCTACAGACAGTATCTTTATATTACAGCTGTAATATTGATTACATTCATAATGATCACAGTATGTACTGTGTACATTTAAGGCTAAAAAACTTCATGTCTGGTAAAAAAAGAAAAGAGGACTCGTACAACTGGACTGGAGCAAAACAGTCCGAACGCAGGGATTAAAGTTCTCAAGTTTTCAAGTCATATAATATTTAATTCAATACATTATACACATTTCCACCTGGACAACTTTTCAGGCTAACAAAACTTTTCTTGCTTTAAGCGCTGCAAACAGCATCAGGCCGAATGGCCTCAGGTCAAACAGAACCGTAACAAACAGCATCACATAAAAAGGTTCAGACAAAAACTAGTAAAATCCCCCAAAGTGCAGTCCAGTTGGATCCTGTAGCCTGTATTAATACTTCAAATCAAATGTCTTTAGGTGAGGATGTCACATCATTAAACAGGTGCCATATTTTAATCAGCTGACTGGTGTAAATGGGACATTAGTTTAGTTTTACTGTGGTAGACATATAAATACTGTATAATATAAATACTGTATAATATGAATACTGTATAATATGAATACTGTATAATATGAACACTGCTACCCTCGTTGGCCTGCTGCTGCTGCTGCTGCTGCTGCTTGGTCTCATTCTGTTTGGCTTGAGGCTGCTTGGCCTGCAGCTGTGATGCCATTCGGTCTGTTGGAGGTCTGTCGGTGCTTCGATCTGACAACTGAAGCCTTTTACTCTAAAGACGAATGTCATGACGTCTGATGATAAAACTGAAGCTAATTCAGTCAACATGAAAACATGTCCGTGGATTTCCTGACGGACATGTGTCCTTTCTACCTGTTGCTTGTATGCTTTCATAACACATTGATAGTGAACACACCATAACATCATAACATCTTCATTCATTTCCTTCTGTTCTTTTCATTTATGAATGCAGGGTTGGGACACAGCAGCCTGTTGGGCTAAAACAGCACTGCAATCAATGGATGAGATACCCACACACTGTCTTAATGTATTCAATTCA